>VXBJ01003999.1:2384069-2459264 GCA_013400055.1 Nycticryphes semicollaris | reverse complement strand
GACACCTGGTAACAGTCTCAGTAGCAATGTCTGGAGTTAATGCTGTGGTCTGAGGGAGAATATATGAAGCCTGGCCAGTTTGATTGCTTCGCATTTTTGTTTGGTTTATTTTGTGTGGGGTTTAGGGTTTGGTTTTTTGTGAATGTGCTTTATTGAAGTGGAAGATACTCAAGAGTATGTAGGTTGCTTCCTTGCATCACTGTCCTAGGTGGGTCCTGGAGAATATAGTGATAGTTTAGCTCATATTTTTGGCTGTTTCTACCTCTATTTGGTAATTTGTTTTCAAAGATCTCAGGATTTTCTTATCCCTAAAATATCAATAGTTCTTTTTGGACTTTGTTTCTCCAGCTATAATCTCAAATCTGTTTTCTGTTGCTGAACACTGAGGATTCATTTGTTATTTTGAGATACTCAGATTGACTTTCTGAGGTGGAAGCGAGTGGCCCAAAAAGACCTTATTAGAGCAACTGAGGAGAGCTAGATGTTGCATTATTTCTGCAAGTGTTTTAAGAATACACCAGGCAAGTGAGTGATACCAAACAGTGGGGAGTACTTGTGGTCTTGAAGTAGAATTGGCCTGTCTGGGAGGTGCTCGGGGTCTGTTGTCTCACAGTCCTCTTCCTAACTAACAAGTCTGGAGGGTCCAAAGACTTGCACCTCTCTAGTAACAAAGAAATCAGCAAATGCTTGGCCCAACTGGCTTCTGCGTGGCCTTTTTGTTAGTCTTGAAGTCCCTTCTGCTCTATTATCAGTGTCTGAGCTGGGCTTGGACCTGACTGTGACTTAGCCGTGGTCACCCTGGGCAAGGCTCACAGAAGGAGCAAGAGCAATGGAAGAGAAAGAATTCAAGGAAGGTAATCGTAGAATCATGGAATGGTTCAGGTTGGAAGGGACCTTAACGATCATCAAGTTCCAGCCCCGCTGCCATGGGCAGGGACACCAACACACTAGACCAGGTTGCTCAAAGTCCCATCCAGCCTGGCCTTGAACACCTCCAGGGATGGGGCATCCACAGTGTCTCTGGGCAACCTGTTCCAGTGTCTCACCACCCTTACAGTGAAGATTTTTTTCCTAATATCTAATCTAAATCTCCCCTCTTTTAGTTTAAAACTACCCCTCGTCCTATCACTCCACTCCCTGACAAAGAATCCCTCCCCTTCTCTCTTGTAGCCCCTTTTAAGTACTGGAAGACCACTATAAGGTCTCCCTGGAGTCTTCTCTTCTCCAGGCTGAACAACTCCAGCTCTCTCAGCCTGTAATAATTCTAGGCAGAAAAACTGAAGCTGGTTATATTCGCTGCCCAGATCCAGTGTATTGTTTAAGACTGAACTTAATCTGGAGCAGTTATTTTATGCTGNTCTCCAGGAACTCAGAGACTGAGCATGATCAACTTCTGCAGATTTCTGTACTTCAGGAGCCTCACAGCACCGCGGTAAGTAGGCTTTGATGCCAGAATGGCAGCAGGTATTGGGCACTGCTGAAGCAATAGGTAAGTACACAAAAGCTAGAGGTCAGTGACACAGACCCTGCTTAATTCAGTCTTGCTAATCATTAAAAGCAGAGGAATTAGCACTTGATAAAACATGGCTTAAAAAGTCTTGTAGTAAGGATAAATCAAGTTTCTTAATCCATTGGATGGATTTTTGGTCATGAAAGCAAGGTTATAAAATCACCAGGCATGTGGTAAAGGGTGTGTAGGGATCATTTCTCACTGTCTCTTCCAGTCCAGAAACGGGTGCGTTAGAGGAAGCTGATAGGAGGCAGGCTCCAAACAGAGGAGGTACATCATGCAGTGGGAGTAGGCTTGTGGCAATAACAGCTGTAGCCAGTTTTGGGTGCTGTATATTTTGGCATAGTCTTGAGACAGGGTGTAGTTGAGTTCATCAAAGAAAATCTGTTAGTAAAGAACCTTCACTATAACATGAATTTATATTAGTTTTCTCTTGCTAAAATGCAGTTGGTGACTGGGGTATTTGAAGAGGTAAGAGTCCAAGACATGCCATCTGGATTATAAATGTTTTTATTATTCTTGTATTTGTATCTCAGAAAGCCCAATGATTGTCAGGCAACTTCACTTGAAATCTATCTCATTATGAATTAGTTCATCTGGGACACCTGGTAACAGTCTCAGTACTGAACTTACTGTGGAGCAGTTATTTTATGCTGCAGTCTTCCAGCAGATCAGAACTTTGGCTAATGAAACACTTGGAAATACTCTGCTCAGGACAGAGATACTTGTATGGAAGTCACAGACTTGTAAAACTGCACATTAATGTGTATTATTTGGAGAAAACGTGTAAGTGTAGGGAATGTCTGATACCCCTGCCTCTGCATTCTGCTCTGCTTCCAGTTCATGTGGGCTAGCTTTCCTGTCAGGGTAGTAGAGGGAAGGGGAAAAATCAGTTTATAGCTGCCAGTGCTGCAGCAGCAATAGGGCTTCTGGGCAGGAGTGTCTGTTCTGGCCTGTCTTGTGGATCAGCTGAACTGGCAGCAAGGTTTGGATGGCAGCATCTTGGGACCTTGCTGAGGACAGGTCTATGAAACATGAAAGACCAAAAGACCAAAGCTTTTCTTTTTTCCTCTTTAAACTATTTTGTACTTCAGTACTGGAGGATTGCCTGTTTTTTGTTCTTGGAAATGGAGTGAATTTGATGTTAGATTAATTGGTATTAATCAGTTTGGCCCCCATGTCCTTTTTCTGACTTCCTCCCATACTTTGCAAGAAAAACTAGTTTGATGGAAAGGCTTGAATCTTTCTGACACCAAAGCAGACTAGATTGTGTTGCAAAAGCCAACAGAGTAGACTTAAATATGAATTTAAAAACTTCAGAAAGAGGTCTAGAGCCAGATAATGTTGGCTAGGAAATGGACAGTAGTGTCTCGGATGGAACAAATGAAGATTCATCTGTTTTTAATAGCAGTGCAGCATGTTCTGTCTTTTCAGACTTGCTTGATATAAATTAACTGTAGTTTAACTAGTGTTAAATTGCCCTTAAAAGCAGAAGAACATTTTGTATGTAATCAGATTGGGGGAAGGGAAGGAAGGTTCCCACCTTCTATTTTTTTTCTCTTCCCTATGAAGAAGATGCATTTTCTGTGCTTCAATTTAGTTCCTGGCAGGAGGTCTGGGCTGATGAAGTAGCAGAGAAACATCAGCTCCTGCTGTTTGTTTGAGACTCTGGTGTCATTCACTGAGCAGGGGTGCTGAGGCAGTGACAGGCAATGGGATGGCTGGTTTTGTTCTGCAGCAGGGGTTGCGATGCCTTGCTCCTGTGGATGCTGGAAGCATTGTGCACCGCAGCTGGGAGAAGCAAACCGTGCAGTGCCACCGTTACCTGCCTTACCATACCTGCCCTGGATGTTCAAGTATGTTTAAGAAGCAGAGAGGTTTCTTCCCTGATGGGCACAGCTGTAAACCACAGCAGCCCTTTCTCAGGTCTGAGTTTACTTTGAGGCTCCGTCTGTTTGGTTGCAGCAAATATGCTGAAGAGCAGGGGGTGTGCCATGATGAGAGCTGCTCAAGCATGCACAGTGCCTACCTTCACAAGCCCATAAGCTAAGCAGATGCACACTGAGAAAGGAGTAAAAAATATATAAAAAATGGGACATGTAGCGACAGCTAAACTGGATGATTTAGTGGATTATTTTGTGGGAGGGCATTTTGCTAGTTAGCAAAACATGCTAATTCTCAGAGAATTCAAATAATTTTTTGGCAGGGGGAGTAAGTGTGAGACTGCTTCTTTTGGAAGTGATCAGCTGGGACTCAGTTGCAATATGAAGGCCTCTGAAGTCAGGTTTTCCAGCTCCCGTACCCACTTGTGCACTCCACATTCCACTGAGGGGATCCCAGTCTTATTGTGGGATTTGTAGTAGGTAGTAATGGCAGCCTGACCAGGGAAATTCTTCTCTCCAGCTCTGCTGGAAGGGTCAGCTTTGAACAACTGGAAATCGGCTATAGTTTGGGTCCAGATGAAATCTGACTTTTTTTTCTGCATCATAAAAGATCTGGAGCCTTTTAATTGAATTAAATATTAATATGGATAATGCAATCAATGCCGTATTGATTGTGTTAGCCACAATAATGTTTAATTCAATACATCTGCAGTGCTGGATCTTTTTCTTCCCCTGTATTTATTGTATGCTGTGTAGCAGTGTAGTGCCAGGTGACACTCTGGGTTGAACTCCTTCATATGCCTTCAGATTGACTGTATAAAGTCAGAGTCACCTGCATGGCTGATGTGACACTGATTCAAAGCAGCTGCTTTTAGTGGCTTGCATAGTTTTTAAAGCCTCCTCACACAAACAATTGCTTTTAATGTAAACATTGCCTGTGACCTCCATGGGGTTTGCTTCTGGAACCTGAGTCCAATGCAATGCTTCATTCCTGTTCTCAGCAGTTGAGTCCCGGCAGCTGCATGTGTCAAAAAGGGAAGATTTTTCTACCCTAAGCTCTCTAACATGCTTCTGAAGAGATGCCAGGTTCTGGTTTAAATCTTGGCCAAGCCTGAATTATTTTATTTGTGGTTGTAGGCTGAAGGTTTTTATTAAATTAAAATTCACAGTTTTGTTTAGCTGAAAAATTGGAGGCAGATGTTCTGCCCAGCTCAATCCACTCACAGTACAAGTTTTCTGGTCTCAGGTACACAGCAAGCAAAAACCAGTTGAACAAAGGTGTGGTAAAAACATCTGGGAGCAGCCTGGAATAAACATTTGTTTGTTCAGTGATGTCTTTGTGGATCCTTTCAAGAGTTTCCATGGACTGTTGGCTTCTGGTTTTAGAAAAACTACTGATTAAATTGACCTTGACTCAATAATGAGAGATGGAGTATCTGCTTACATGGAATTAGAAGTTCTGCGGTCCGTGCAGCAGCATCCATCTGTGGTTCAGAACTGGAATGTCCCCAACTAGCCCAGGTCTTTTGAGCTACAAACTTGCTCTCCCACCCATCACAGGACAGCAGATTTGCCCAAGGAACTTGGTAGAGGCACTTAGCCTACCCTGCACCCTGGGCTAGCGTAGGACACAACTGGTCCCACCAGCAAGGCAAGCTTTTACCAGTCTCTGTGGATGCTAAGGGTGCTCTCATCAGCAGGCAGAGAAAGCGAGGGAAGGAAAGGGATTTGATTTGTTCTTGTTGCATTTCACCTACATTTGTCAAATTCAAGGAAGATCCCACAATCTTGCTTTTATTCCTTCCTTACAGGGCTCACGTGTTTCAACACGAAGCCTTACTAGTGTGCAGGGAAGCAAGTAGGTCCTAGTAGTAACTGGGGGCAAAAGGGAGAGGTACGGTGAGCTCAGCTGTCAGTAGGGACGAGGTTTGGAGACAGCCATACATTTTCACTTGGTTTTGAGCACCTGCAGTCAGGTACTCGAAACTGGATTTGGACTGCAAGGACAGATTGTGAATGCAAAATGCAGCTCCAAGCTTTGAAACTGAAGCCCCCAAATCCATGCAGAAAGGAGTAAGTAATCAGATGCGGCAGCTCCTCCATTTAGATGTTGTGGTTGTGGCACACACCATTCAAAAGGCAAGTGCTATAACAGCCACAAGCCAGAGGGAACCTCAGTTCCTACCGAAGGCCAGTCAAGGTAGTACTGGCTCTGGCTCAATCTCTGGGTGGCACTGTAGTCATCTGTTAAATTGGACATGGCGCTTGCACTACAGGCCTGAGCAAAGAAGTAACAAAGCAGGAGCAGAGAAGGAGACAAAACTCTTCACAAACACACAAAGGTGCAAAGTTCTTACCTTCTCCCTGCAAACAGCATGCTGTAATACTATAAAGACAGAAAATACGCACTAGAGGAGAGCTGATTCTGTGTTTAAGCAGGCAATACTCAAGATAGGAAGGATGTAGATAGAAGACAACTCTGCTTAGCTCATACTCACCCAGGTGCTGTGTTGTTTGGCACCCCAGAGAAAGCTGCAAGGTCAGGAGATTGCAAAGGTATAAAGACTCTCATTCTGATCCCATTCGAGGTGCAAGCTGCTTTTGAGGTGATGGTGTACCTACACTTGGTATGACTGGGTGGTGTACCCAGTCTTATTTACACTTCAAGGACTTCACAGGTGGCTGAAGGAAACAACAGAGATGACAACCAGAGACCTGAAGAGGTTTCATGGAGAGCTGTGAGGTGAACAAAGAACTGGGAGCTCCCAGAGAAAGAGTTTTCATCCAGGTCCAAACTCCTGTCCTGGCAACCCCAGGGAGTCCCAGATCGGTGTTGACAGCTTCTGGCTGGCTCCAGATAGTAAATGAAACTGGAGCATGGCTGCTTCTGTTTTAGGAAGATGGCCGTTAGCTGTGACTGCCAAGGAGGGTAAATAAAAATTTTCTTCTGTGCCCTACAGGTGATAAATCTTTGTATGTTTTATAATATTTGGTCGTGGTAGTGAATCGTGAGTGCAGCAGGGAGAGAGGCTATAACCAACCCTTGTGGGACGTGCCACATATTCCCACACCCAGTTGGTGTGCATATGAAGGTAACTATTGAAACTGTCTTTGTGTATTAAATAGTAATACTTACTTCTCGTGGTTGCATTATTTTCCCTTTCTCTTCACGTTCCTCAAAGAAAAGCACTTAAATGTCACACTTTTGAAGAAGAGTACCCACCAAATGAAGAAATCCTTAAATTTGAGGCAGTTTTGTGTCTTCAGTGCCATGGTCACCCACACTTTGTCTTTCCTGCTTCACACTGTGCCCTGGCTGCTCCTGGTATTTCTTTCCTCTTCAAAAAGATGATCTTTAAAAGTAATTTTTTACTTCCTTGGAGGACCAAACAGTTGATTTATCCAGACAACTATTTTGGGGGTGATGCCCCACAGAAGGATGCCTTTGTTTTACTAGGAAAAACACCTTCTTGTGGTGTTTGTGCAAGCGATGACAGGCTACTTTTCCCATGACAGGCAGGAGCTGAGGCACCCAGAGGATGGAAATCACCATTCTGGGGCTGCTCAAGCCAGCAGGAGAACTTGGGAAGGAGTTCATGTCCGAATGGTGCTAGGCTGCCTGTCATCCAGGCGCCCATGGTGAAAAGTTTTTTGGAGCAAGCAAAGGCATTTCATCTCACTTTACCACAGCCTCCACCAGCCTTCTAAGCAATGCTTGTATAGGCAGGCAAGCAAAAGAGGCAAAAAAAAGGCATGTGTGGCAATAGAAGAGATTTATGCAGGTGCTTCAAAGCTCTGCCCTTGGGGTGAACAGGAAAATTCACCTGTGAAAAGGGCGGCTGCAAAGCTCAGTGTCCAAATCTTCACCTCTCTACACATTTTTTTTATTTTTTTATTTTTTTTTTTTGCAGAGTTGCTCTTCCCAAACCTAATCAGAAAGCTTTCTTTAATCATCTTGCACTTGCAACCACCTTTGCATGGGCCGCTGTCCCTGCCATGGCCACTTCAGATTTTTACAGACTTGTTCTCTGCATTATAACATTTACGCACCATGGTTCCCAGACATTTCCTTCTAATGGATTTTGCATTAGTAGCTAGTATCGGGAAATCTAGTACCAAAAGGTTAATGTACATCCATTAGTCCTTCCTCCCCCCTTCTTCTTTATGTGCTAGTAGAAGACAACCAATTTCAGTAAATACATTAGGTCTGGAAAGGGTCTGGAAGCACTTGAAATTCTATATGTGTGAAGCTGTGGGGCTATTAATATTGTCCTGTCTAAGCACTGTGAGTAAAGTGGGATTTGCAGATGTTGAATATTACTTTTCAGGTGCTTCCCAGCCTCCACAGCCTTTCTTTTCCTTATAAAAAGAGTTTGGTTTTTTGAGACCTGCTCTTTTCATAGATTGGGTTACTTGCTCTTCCTCTCCTATATCACGAAGGAAGCTGTGCTTTCACTCGTGTGCTCTTTCAGTGATGGGCACCCTAAAGAGGAATGATGTCAGGGTAGTTCAGAGTCTGGGCAGCTGAGCTAGTTTCAACAGCTAGACTCTTCCTTGACCTGCAGCAAATGGTTTTGTCTCTCATCCTCCAAAGCTAGCATGACAATTTTGGTGCTGCTAATTGGAGCAAAGCTGAACCCTAAGCGTATCTCATTGCATTCTCTGACCTGCACTTTAAACAAGGTCAAGCTTTTTCACTGAAAAAAGACTCTTAGTCTAATCACCATAAGCTGCAAGCGGGAGGAGTAGGGAGGGATGGCTATTTGGTTTGCCTCCTGATTTGCAGACCTTATCATGTTCTTTAACTGAAACCTTATGTTTTAGCACCACAGATCTTTGCAAGTTAAGAATTTGGGTCATGCTACTATCATGCTGGCTGTCTATGTGTTTAGCAAATAGTCAATGCGGGCTGAACCTTCTTACCCTTTGAGCCATCTATCAAGACCCTAATGGAGAGCCACACCATCACCCTCAGTCTTCCCACATTCTCTTGCCCACCCCAAACTGGGATTCAACCCTCAGATCTCCAGTTTCCCCAAGGTCCTTCCAGATGTCTTACGTGGTTCTCCATGCTCCATGATATCCCTCTTTCTACCCCTGGAAGAGCTGAGGGGTTGAGCAGCAGAGCAGACATGGTACATGAAGATGAGGCATGGCAACCTCATTGCTCTGTGAACCAGCAGCTCCTGATTTCTGAATCTTGTTGCTGTTAATTCCCAGTACCACATATTTGTTCAGACTGAGGATTTGTGTCTGGTACTAAAATTTGTGGCTCATGGAGGCCACCTGCATTTTATTTGAGCCCCATTGCAGGTTGAGCTGCTACAGGACGTTCTACAACTGTGTATGAGGCTCAGTTCTGCAAGGAGCAATATCCCCATATCTCTGACTTGATCTGGGTCTCCAGATCCCAAGTAAGCTCTCTTCTACTGGAAGCTCACTGACTTGAAAATATTTAGGTGAAATTGGGGCTACCCAAAGCAGGGTGCATGAACAGCTGTAGGTATGCGAGTTCAAAACGTTGCAAAATCAAGGCCAAAATAAAAGAAAAAAATCCCATGTGCTTTAAATTTCACTTAATGAGAAACCATTCACAACTTTCCATTTCTGATCCGTATCTTTCCACTTCCATTCTAATGGTAATTACTGTAGCAGTTTATTAACAAAGAAATCATTTGATAGCTTTCACGTATTTCCATACTTCAAGTATCTAACAACCTATTGATTTGATAGCTTGGCAGTGTTCCTGATTGAGGAGCTGGAGTTTGATTTCTTTAAAACACTTTGATCATTTCACATGCAAAGGATAATTATTTTTCTCGTTGAAACTAAGAATGGATTGCAGATCGATGAAGTCTACAGTATGTTCTTGTGCGTGATCCCTGATGCACCTGCAGTAGGAGCAAGCAGTGTCTGCATTTTCTTGTAGAAGGTATTACGGAAGGACCTTGAAAAGTTGTCGTTAGGTTGGATTCCTGATCCCTGAGTTACTACAATCAGCAATGAAAAGGTTTGCAGCACGTGCAGAGAGGTAATTTCAGTATTTGACACTAATGAGCTTATCTTTATGCAGGGTTTTAGTGTTTGCAACTCTATGCCCTGCTTTCCATTGGGTCCTAGCAGAGTGCTGCATGGAACAGGTTTTGCAAGGGCAAAGCATTTTCATAGCCCTCACTCATCCTGCAGACTCATGGACGCTGCTTTTTGGTTCACTATCCCTGCTCTCACTTCCTGTGTGGTTTCTTGCCTTTTCAAGGTGGCTGGGGAAATTTTCCTTGACACCAGTGCACACTGGTACAGAAGACAAAGAGCTCCCAGAAGGCTATGCGATGTGTAATGAATGAGTCTGCAAAAAGCAGCACACAAGCTGAGCCATGGTCCATGCATGGCCCAGCCCTTCAGAGATAACCAGCAGCCAGTTTGCCACTGCACTGGGATGGCTGTGGTACGCAAGATGGGGCAGAGGAGTGAAAAACAAGGTGGTGCTTCTGGAAGCAGTATGTGGCAAAGACTGCTTGTGCACATTGCCATCATGTTTTTTGTGTATTTCTAGCAAATTGTTCCCAATTATATCAGAGTCCTACGTGGGAGTAGTATTTCTGCTATTAAACAGTAGGGAAGCTTGCCTAGAAAGAGGCCTCAGCTACCTCAGTAAATAGACCAAATGCCTTTGGTCACATCACGAGCCCTTCTGGAAAGAGTGAGGAGAGCAAAATGGATGGAAGCAATTTGCTCTAAGTTTTCTCATGCAGGTTTGGAAAGAACAGAAACATTTCACCTCTATGAGGAGAAGCTGCTACCTGTGTCCTCGCAGGGCTTTTTATGCACATGACCCTAAAGGGCTTCCTAGCTGGTTGGTTAATAATTCATACAGTGCTGAGATCTCCCGGTTTGATCATGCAGTGCTTAGGTGACCCTACAACCTATCGGGAATAAGGCACCAGGAGAGCTTGAATTACAGGTTAGTCATTTTTCCCATCTAATATATCACAAACTGAAAGCTTTATGACTTCAGAGCTTACTGTATTAATTTTATGCATGAGTGCTTTATTTTTGCCATACGAGATATATCACTGGCTTACTAGAGCAAAGTATCATTAGACCTGGAAAGGGATTTGGTCACTTACACTTTGTCACCAAGGATCATTGCTCATAGATTATGTAGGGCTGTACTGTGCCATTTCTCATGTGTTTATTAAGTGATTATAAATATCGAACAGCGTGCCTTCAGGGGACACTTGAGATCTGTTATTGTAGCAACATTTCATTTAGAATGATGGCACACATGCAGTGATTTGTGCCTTGGGAGGGTCTGTTAAAGGGTTTGTCTGATGAGAAGACAGAGGTAGCCTATTCTGCCTTGAAGCAGCTCCCCTCTGTTGTTTTCAGTCTTTAGCCTTTATCGTTGTGCATCTTCTCTAATCCTGGTGGCACATCCTGGTGGTTAGCAGGTGCCAGGGTCCTTGATTAAACCCCATCAAACTACTTTGGGTCCTTTGTTTTTCTCTGTCTCAGTTCACGATGTCAGTCTTAAAAACACCATAAACTTAACTTTTCAGAAGTACCAAGCCCTCAGTCTTGTTTCAAGGATAACGAAAGGGGTTTGTATATGAACCTATAAAATACAATTGTTTATTCTGAACATTCAACTTGCTTCTGCACAAGTCAAGGGAAAAGAGCCTGTGAACATACCAATGGCTGAAGGATGCCTGTGTCCCACCTTCCCACCTTGATGCCATTTCCCACAGCCTGAAGCTGTGCAGGAGTCTGCCTCAGAGCTCTTTCACTCCTCAGCCACTGAGACCAAAAAGCAGCCCCCATCTCCAGACTTGGCTTTCCATTTGCTGCTATGACTGCCAGTGAGCTGATGCTTAGAGCCAAGTTTTCAGAAGAACTCTGTTCCTCTTCAGTCACTGCAATAGTAGTAAAGCATCTTCAGGAGAGTTAGTGAAGGCTTAGCCTCTTCTGGAAACTGATGGTTTTTTAGGTACCTTCTTTTAATTTAAAACATTATATTAAAATGTTTCCTTCTGGGTATGTAAAGCAAAACCTGAAAATGTAGCTATTTTCCATTTCTAGATGTCTACTTACAATGGAGCAACACAGGCCCACTTTTGATTAAGTGATCCACAGAAGAAAGAAAAACGCATACCTGCCTCTTAAATGTTAATTAATGCTTCTGTGATTCATTAATGAAAAAGACCAAGATGAGAAGAAGTAGGTGAGCAGTAAAGAGACGAATAAATTCGCCAACAACACTGATAGAAATCTGTAATTATGTTCCGAGACTGAGAACATGGGGAAATGGGGTAAAAATGATTTGTGGTCAATAGAAGGAGGAACTTTCTTGTGTTACATGACTGCATGCTTTTATTAGTTTGATGATGTACAGTGGGACTATTTCTCTCGGAAATGGCTCTTTGGTTAGCATTTCATTTTCCTTCCCAAAGTTAGCTCTTGCTCACAGTGATGTGAAACACAGTTCCCTGCAATTGGCTATCCCCACATTTTATTAATACCACTTCTTGTTGTTGCAAGTGATCTATTTCAGAACAAGTAATAAAGCTCTTGTTTTGCAGGTAAGCAAACCCTCGCCCTTTATCGCGCGGCATTTCCATGGCAGGGGAAGAATGAAAAATTTGTTAATAAAAAATAATAAAACTCATAATATGCTGCATTGATAGTTCTATCATTTTTATACCAGCCGTTTCTCTTAGAAATTTGAGGCCGTGCGCTAATTTAATATAAGTAAATTGGCCTATGTTTTGATGTGATCTATCCCACTGATATTGCATTTCCAGCCGTTGTCACTTTGATATTACACAGTGTATCCAAATAACAGCATCTGGAAAAGTACCAAGTTAACTTTTATCTGCAAAAGGCACAAGTTTCCAGGGTCAGAGAGGTGGTGTAGATTAGCTGGCATTACATTAACATTTATCACCAAATAGGAAGGAGAAAATTGGTTTGAGGGGCTTGTTGCTTATAGCCATGGGAATAATTTCCCATGGTGAATGGAGCTATTAATATCAGGGCTGAGGAATGGCAAAGAGACTCTTGGTGTTACTGGTCCTGGATGTAGCACCTTTGCATGAGGTGAAGTTTTCCCCCTGCATCTTTTCCAGGAGCAGGTTCTGGTCTAAATTTGTTCCTCTTTGAAGGAACATGGCTCAGCTGTTTTCGTGTTTCTTTCTTTTTGTGTATTGTAACCTGCTCAGTTTCTCTTTTCTCTTTATTGGTAACAGAAAGTTTGTGACACTTTAAGTTTTCCTGAGGGCAAGGCTCCAGCACTGGTGGCCACTGGTTGCCCCCACACATGGAGGTAGCAAAATCTTTGCTATGTGTTATGTTTCTACCAGAGTTTTTATTCTGTCTCAAAAACTAAGGGCAAATGTCACTTGTGTAATACTTGTTGAAAACTGTATCTGACAAAGTAACAGAACGAGTCTGTGGTGCATGTGGATTTCTCTAAATCTGCCCTTCACCTTGCTAAAGGATGGAGGAGCAATGGGGCCAGGCCTGGCGAGTGCAACTTTCCTTGCTGGGCTAACTCCTTCAAAGAATGTGTATCTGCTTCACTGGTCAGAAATTCAGACATGCATCCACTTAAATTTCGATTTCTACACTGACCTGCTCCTCAGGATCTTGTCTCCCATCCCGCAACTACTTATTTCTGCTCCTACCATGGTTTTGTAGAAGAAAATTCCTCTATTTCCGCTACAGGGCATTACGGTCTCTCATAGCATACAAACATTGGGTGATTTTGGCCTAGGGAATTATGGCATTTGTTTGTGATGTGCTTTCTCAGATCCAGAAGGATGGAGCCCACATCACTGCTAACCGTTTTGGTGACAAAGGAGACTGCAAATTATGCATTTATCCCCAAGCTCCAGCTGGTTGGAGACCAGCCTTGTATCTTCTCATAAGCACTCAAGAGGACTAGGCAGGGACAACCCATCATCTCATGCATTTTTGGTGTCTCTGCCTTGTGGGATTTATGGTGTCTCTACTTTTCCTGTGCTGTCTACTTTCACCGTCAGGGAAATTTTAAGGGTTGTGAGTAGTTGCCTTTCCTTCTGTGCCTCCTGATTCCTTGCCTGAGGTGCCTGCGCCTCCTTCCATTTGTTGTCTTTCACACTACTGACAAAACCAGTGGGATTTAGGATGTTTTAAGGAAAACTGAGGGCTAAAAATATCCTGTGGGGCTTCACAGCATGACAACAAACATGCTTTATTTTCCAGGCACGTCTCCATTTGCTTTCTCTTCACGCTGGCAGGGCAAGGAGGGGCAATGCTACTATTTGTTTAGAAATGCAATTAGCCCAACTGCGCAGGCCTGCAGCAAGCCAAGATGATAACCTTGAATCCAGAAAGTTAGGGGAAATTTAAAGCCATCTGCAGCTCCAATGGGTCCCCGTGCACCCCTTTCGCTCGCAGTTTCTATTCATGCCGATAAAGTGCCAGAAGATATGCAATACTATGTGAAATTGCTTCTTTGGGTATCGTAGCATCTTGACTTAGAAGTGCTTTAACCTTGGCCTCATGTTTCCTGCGGGGCCTGTTGTCTTTGCTGCAGAAGTACCAACACTAGCCAGAAACGTGTAGGATTTTTCATCTGAGTAAAATTAAACCCCAAAACTTTTACCATCCTCTCAATGCCAGCTATGCTCTACCTGCATTAACTTGAGCTTAATGGACTGTAAAATGAGTGTTTCAGCATGTATGGAAGTGGATTATTTGTGGGAGAGCAAGTTCCTTCACATTTTTATCTCTTTCCTTTCCTACTCCACCCCAGCTCCCCCTGGAAGCGCAGCCATCCATCCACGATCAGGATGAAGACAGTCTATTAACACAGCACGACTCCACAACAGCTCTGTTTTAGAACATTATGGATGTTTTTTTTCCTGGGAAGCTGCTATCTGCAGTCTCAAAAAGTAAATAAATAACTAAAAATTAACAAAACTTTTGTCTTTTAAAAAAAAAAGACAATCTGCAAATACAGCTAAATTATTGGAACAGAGTCTGGCTCTAGGAAATCCAGAAGACTGTTCCAGCAAGGCAGAGGTTGCATCCATCAAGCCAGCTAAGTAATGAAAACAGCAAAGATCACCGGTCCCTATCTATTAAACTGAAATGATTTTTATTAACCAAGTGCTTGATGGCAGTGCTGAGGATGATGTACACACTGAAGACAACACTTTTCAGCAGGCCAGCTGAACACCTCACCTTGGCTTTATTGCAGCTTCTTATGAAGTCCTTCAGGGGTAGGACCCAATGTTCTGAAAACTGGAGCGTGCTGGCCCCAGCCACTCCAGTGCCTGGCACACTGGCTGCACAGCTGGTGGTAGGACACTCCGCTCTGTCTTTGCAGCCTGTTCCAAGGCACTGTCTGCAGTCTCCACTCCCATCATCGTGCATTATTTAAGAGGGACAACATAAAGCCTGGGCAGCTCCATTTTTCACCTGCTTCCTTGCAGTTTTGCCTTCCAGATTCATACAAATTTTCCCCAGACTCCCTAGGCTGTGATTTGTCTGTTTCTCCAAATGCAGAGCCAAGCCACTGCTGAAATACCTGAAGGGATAATCCTTGTGGGTAAAGGATAATCTCTATGGACACCCAGGTGAGAGAGTGGCCTGGTGGTTTCTCTTCAAGCTTTCATGGGTTATCACTGTAAGGAGAACACTAGTGTGAAATACTATGTGTGTGTTTTAATGACTGCGTACTTTCCAGTGCCAGATGCCTTACAGTCTAAATGAGCATCTTTAATAGTGGCATTAATTATTATTGAAATTCTGCTCTGTCCCACTGAAACAAATGTAATAGCTCAGGCTTGCTTTTTCTCTCACTCTCTCCCTTCCCCAGATTGCCATCTCCTGTGCCTGAAGCAAACACCAGAAAATCACACAGCAAAGGGTCCTTTTACCTGACTCATTGGGCCACTGAAGTGGAGGGACCTTGGGAGAGCTGACTATGCTGAGCACCATGCCAGCCAGGTGAGCAGAAAGCACTCCGCATGGCATTGAGGACACAGCTCTGAGATGGGGTCAGGCTTGGGTACCAGCACCAGAGCTGCTGCATGAGCTGTGGATTGAAAGAGTTGTCTTGGGAAGGATGCCCTGAAACTGTCAGTTGCTCCTCTACTCACCCTCTGCCTTCTTCTAAGGAAAGCCCAGTGCCAAGAAATTATCGACTGGCAGCTCCCAAGGATGCAGATAACTAATTAATTAGTGACCCCAGAGGAATCAACACAGTCAGAGGACACAAACTCCCTGAGAAAGGACAGGCTTTGACCTCCTCTTGCTGAACAGATATTGATAACACCCAGCTGTCTTCTTGCCCAAGAGAGGAGGCTGTCTGTGCAAAAGGGTGCAACCATCCTATGATCCCATGGCCTCAACAGGGAGGACACCAGCCAGTGCGGGTGGGGATAGTGTCTAGATTTGTGCCATCCCACAGGAGCCCAACTTAGCTTTCTAGTTGTGTTTTGTCTCTCCTTCCAATACATAACTATCCCTTTTTCTGGCCTTGCACATTCTGTGTCCAGAAGCATGCCACCTCTGGGCAATGGCTTATTCTTGCCGGTTTTGTGCTGGTTATCCACATGCAGTACAGTACAGCCTCAAGTAGTATTTTATATGGTTTAAATGTAGATCGGGGCCTCTGTTCTTCACTTATGGGATATTGGTGCTGGCCTGCTTGCTCCCTATTCGTGGAATGTCAGCACTTGTGTCCATGAGTACAGGGAAGGGAATTGCCAACAGGAAGCAATTCAGTGACTGAGGGTGGTTGCCTGGGTTGAGGTGCTATCCTGGGGCAGGGGTGGGGGGTGTTCTGTGGAGCTGCTGGAAAAAAAGTGCCAGACATCTACTCTGTGCTCCTCTGCTATTTATTCAGGTGGCAATCTATGGTCATGGTGGCTAATGGGTTTCCCAGGCAGAATCAGCTTATGTCTAGGTGTCTTGGAGGGGGACAAAGTTCATGGTCATCCTGCAAAATCCTGTGCATTGAGAACCCACTTGAAGAGAATTTGGAGGATCTCCATCACCTTAGTATATGAACCAAAATCCTCATGTTTCCAGAGCTGCTCTGTCAAGAGGGAAGTAAGTGTAACTTGTCATGTTGAACATAGTCCCACGTTGGGCATATTCAGATGCAAAACTCTCACTGCATCCTGTGGCACTGGGGTGTCACTGGTTGTCCTGGGACCATGCAGGAAGAGTGCGGCTGAGTGGGGACATGAACTGGCATCTTAGATAGTGAAGCTAGTCACGGTGTAGAAAAATGTTCCTTAAAAAAACCAACTTTTGAAAATGTAGGAAGTATATCTGCAAATATAAATATATACATAAGGTATATTAAATACATAAATACAGGCACTCACTTCATTTAGATGCACTCTTTTACCTGTGTTTTAAAAGCTAACTTTCCACACTACAAAGGAATGTGGATTTTTGATAAATTTTTCATTTTCTATATTGACTTGCTGTTTCAAAAACATGTAATTTTGCTATATGAAAGGCATTCATTCACTATACAGTCATGTGGGCCCTCTTTTCATTCTAAGAAGCCACCAGAAAGAAACACAATACTGCTCACACTGTGCTGGAAGCTGAAGATTTGCTCTTTGGCTTTACATTTAGCAGAACCATGGCTGAATATGGGTTGCTGCAGTTAATCTGGCATAACCGCCAGCCGGGACAGCTGAGCCAGGGGAAGGTCACATCAGACAGGACACGACTCATTATGTGCCACTGAAGCCATGATATGCTGCTGACTTAGGAGCAGTAGTGCTCAGCATGCTGGTACTGTGTGGAGCCAACTGGGCAGGATGGTAGGGTGGAGAGTACTGAAAGTTCAGTTTTTTTCCCAGTCTTAGCCTGGTTTGGACTGTGCCTTGCAGGAGAACAACATCCCTCTAGTGATGCTTTGTAGGTGATACAGAGATGAGACAGCTCCTCCCCTGGGTGTGTGGGAAATAATCCTGTAATTATAAAATAATCTTGGGTAATGGCATGTTAATGAGGATGGGGAAAAGGCAATGCTCTCAGGGTGGGATTTCCCACTGCTTGGAGAAGGAGGGGTGCTGTATACAGCTGCTGCACTTTGGGGGTAAAAAATAGCATTAAAGTGTGGTGTGTGTGTTAAGCACCCCAGGAGGAAGGATTGTCTTTCTGGCTCTGAGTGTGCTTCTTCCACAAAGTTCACTGTTACTCATGCTGCCAACGGTGCCTCTAAGATATCTGCCCCCAGACCTGCTATTTTGCTTCAGTTCAAGAGCTTTTGTCTGCCTTTTCTACCCATGTCTCCTACGCTGTATTGTTTCTAACTCCCCTCATGCTGTCCTCTTTATCCCTCATCTTTCTGAACCACCAACTCCACCTTCCCCTACTTCCTGCCCTACCAAGCCCCCATCTCTTCTCTCTAGCCTTCAGCATCTTTTGTCACCTTCTCCTCTTCTCCATCTCCCATGAATGACTCTTGTATTTTCAAGAGTGTCAGCCTGGGGGGACAGCAAGGACAGTGTCTGCAGAGGAGGTTGTGCTCCCCCATCTAATAACATATGTATCAGACACCTTTCCCTTGAGATGGCAGCCTCTGGAAGCCCAAGATGAACCTTTCAACAAGATTAAAGAGATGGTATTAATTGCTATCGATCATGGGTCAACAAATTAAATTGCATCTGCAACTGCATCTTGGAAAGGTCTAAATGAGAAGAGTAGTTAATGGGTCTGGCTGGCCCAGAGCTGTGATTAATTAAAGGGAGAAATGAACTAAAACATTAAAAAAAAAATAATAAAAGGCAGAAAAGAAGGAGATTGAGATGAGGCTGAAACTCTTTGGTTCAGAATAAAAATAGCGTATGTGGAGAGAGCTCATCAGGATTTCAATTCTAGTTCCATCCTGTCTGGTCTGAGATAGGCTGCTACAAAGAAGTCCTGGTGGTGATGATCTTTGAGGCTATTGCTCCAAGTGCCCCACGTACTGTGGAAATTCTGCCCACCAGTGACTGGTGACTATTCCACTCAGACCCCCAAAAAAGCTGATCTGCAGCCCCAGACCATGCCTTGCTGCCACCCTGGTGCTCAGGGAAAGCAATGGGATCCCTCAGCAGAACTATGTGTATAATCCTGCTGGATTTGGGTGAAATGGATCACTTCTACAGTCTGAGCCAGCATCTTGTGGACACCTCGCAGAAACGTCTATGATGGGGTCTGCAGGGCTTCCCCCTTATTTCACCCAAACACACATTTCAGCTCACTGTGTATGGTCCCTGGAGACGTTCTTTCCCATTTGTGTTTTAGAGTCAATGCCTTGAAAGGGTAAAGGGAAAAAACTGAGCATCCTTTTGTTGCTTAGCAATCGTACTCCCTGTTGATACTGCTCTTCCTGCTCTGGTCCTGCGTGGCAGCCAGCACCAGAGCATCCTGGTGGGAGCTGGGAATAAAGTACTCCTGGGTGGGAATAAGGACACTACCATGACTCCTTTGCAAATAATGAAGTAGCACAGCATGGAATGGAGATGGTGCTTAATTAATAATGAAGAAAATAATAATATGTGGCACGTATAGTGTTGTACTTGTTCCAAGCACTGTACAAACATTAACTACAGTAATTAAGCTGTAATTAATTAGAGTAACTACTAATCAGTGTAAATAATGATGCATCTGGAGGTAACAAATGGAGTTTGTGAACTGAAAGCAAATTTCCATGTTCAGGAAGTGGCATCAAATATAAAATGGCACCAGAAAAAGGCAAAAACATATGGAGGTTAAAGTGACAGCCTGGGAGTTGTGTTGGTTCACGACAGCTTCCCAAAAGGGAATTACAGTCTGGCGGATATCCTGTGACAAAGCAAAGCTGATTTACTACTGAGCAGCTCCCTGGGCAACCCATCCCAGCCATTGAACTTGCGCAGCAATTTCCAGGCTCCAAGCTGGCTCCTCCTACCCCAGCTACATCATTTCACTCACCAGTGCTAAAGGGAGTCAGGGGCTGGAGCAAGGGATGGGACAGGGAATTGGGAGCTTGTGGGGAGAAGATTAGCAGAGTCAAATACACCACAAATATATAATTTTGGGGTTTTTTTCTGGTTCACACACTTTATATTTAACAAAATAATTTTTTAATAATATATTCTTTTACACATCAAATATCATTTCTAGACATCCCCCCACCCCGCCCCGCATTTTTTACAGAATAGTTTTATTTCTTTTTCTCACTAGTTTCAGGCACACTATTGTTGGAAAATTTTGAAACCGGATAGCCATTGATAGGCAACAGCTTGCAAAGAAATGTGGGGATGACTTCTTTAATGGTGCCAGTTCAACTTGCAGGAAGCTGTTGCTCAGCCCAAGTATGGCAATCACTGTGCTAGAGCTTGTCCTACCCCCTGCCCTCCAGTAAATATGAAAAACAGGGAAGAAATAAAAATATAAAGGCAAGAGTGTGCATAAACTGAGACTGACCGTATTGATCTGCTTCAGGGGAGGATGCTGTAAGGACAATTTGTTGCCATTACTGTTAAAAGCAGGTGATGGACTGAAGGCTGAACAAAATAAGCAGCATCACCAATGGCCATGACCAAAAACCAGCAAACTAAGTGTGGACAGGGATGGGAAAGGTTCCTGCGCTCACCTGGGCAGGGCAAAGCAAGGAAATGACATTTGTGGCTTTCCTCTCACAGTATCTCTTGGAAGCTGCAGCCTGAAAAAGCAAGAGGTGCCCGAGAGTCTGACGGGGACCCTCAGCTGCTGGCAGGGACCACAGGGACTTCACCTCTGGGCAGGCAGGCACGTAGATGCTTTGTTCACCAGGAGCTGATTCCCATGGATGCAGCCAGCCTATCCCCAGCCCTCTGTGCACCCCAGCTTGCTTTATTCCCAGCAGTACAGATGCTCCCGAGTCTGGAGGAGAGCCAGGGCAGCGCCTTGGCACTGCAGCAAAGGGTCTTGCCCGCCAGCTGAGCTGATGGCATTAGTGGTGACACAGTGACGGGACATTTCTGGAAACCTCCCTAAGGGTGATGGGCAGAGCAGGGGGAATCAGATATTTTAATTTTGACTCGCAGCAGCCGAGTCCCGCTGTCACTGACATGAACGAAACGGTGCCTTTGGCTCCAGTGAGAGCATCCTTGGCACCGGCAAAACAGTGATGGGGCGAGGCAGGCAAGAGCCTGCTCAGCCCAAGAGCCGGCAGAGGCACAGCACAGCTGGTACCCTCCTCCCTTCCATCACCGACTCCCCAGATGGTTATCGGACAGAGACAACGGTACCTTTTTAACACTGTCTCACCGGCTTTGCCTACCCACACAGCTGCTGTTGGCTCTGGCTCTGATCAAGGTGACGGTGACTATGTAGGTGTCTTCTACTTTATTGTCCCCACTCAGTGGAGAAAGTGCAACACAGATACACCTTGTGTCTCGGGTGTCTGGCCATACACCTGTGCATCTACCTCTGTCCTTCCGAAGGCTACATTCCAGCTGAGTTTTTTTTTAACCCTTTCCTCCCCTTTTCATTTCTACCTCTCTCCTGTCCTAACTGCCCCCGCCCCCCTTATAGATACGATGAAAATGATCCATCGCTTCACTTATAGCTGTATTGCCCCGATGATCCTAGCTTAGGAAGAGGCTTTAAAAAAAAACCAAACCAAAGCACAATTGCAAAAAACTTTAAATAAATAAATGTGAAAACCCCGCAATCCACACTTTAGAAAGTGAGAGCGGTGAATCAATCAGCGTCTTGGAGGCATCACAGGTCCAAGAACTTGTATGGGGCCATTTTTGTTTTTTCCTCCCCAAATCTGACCACCACATCCCTACCAAGCACTGATAATTACAAAAGCAGAGTAGATACCTAGATACTGGTTACATAGTGCGTAAAGCGAGAGAAGAGCAGGAGGTGGGGAGAGGGAGACCCTTCTCTGTGAGTAAACTCTCTGCTTGAGTGAAATCCTTGCAGGTTTTGCTGGTGACCCTGTTGCAGCTGGCAGGAGGTCGAATATGTGTGCAGCGTTGAAGCCGTTCCTTCGTCATCATCGTCATCATTACTGTTGTGTTGTTTGCCTGGCAGTGCCACTGGCAGGGGGTTTTGCCGCTACAGAGCCTGCTTGCCCTGGCACTCGCGCTTGGAGCACTGCGCTGGCTTCCACCAGTCCCCGTTGTGGCAGTGGCAGATGTTGCAGTCGTCCACCTTCACTTCGATGCCAGCGGGAATTATTGTGGTTCCCGCAAAGCAGTTCGGACCTGCAAAAACACCCGGGAGTAATAGAGATAAATACTTTTCAAATATTTATTTATTTTTTTAAATTGGGTGTAGCAGCTCTGCTACAAGCGTCTGGCAACAGGCAGGCTCTCGGCCCCAGACCCTTACTGTGCTCCAGCCACAATGTTGCTGCTGCTGAAATCAGCGTCAACTCTCCCAGCTTTGCCCAACTCTGATCACTTTTCTCAGTTTGTTTTTAGTGCCCGTAGGCACTAAAGGAAAAAGAAAGGCCTTGAAACTTTCCTTCTCCTGTTTCTGTACCCAACCACTGAATGCCCCATCGATGCACCCAGCTTTTTCTACACACTCACCTACTAATTTAGTATTATGTTCTCCTAAGATTTGGCTCTGAGATGGACAAGACCAAGACAACAAGCATCAGGACACAAACAAGCCTTTGCTGCTCTACCCTGGTGAGCCTGCACAAATCTGCAGGGACCAGAACCAACTCATCCCACACAACCACAGCAGCCGTGTGTGAATGCCCAATAACCCCAGCTGCCCCCTCCGGACTCAGGGCCTTGAACCATAAATGATCAATGGCATCATATTAACAAAAAACATTCACCTCCCAAAGAAGCTTTCTGATAAAATATGTTTTTTCTCAAGGGCGATTCCTTTCATTTGCTGATTATTGGCTATTTTTTTTGGCTGCTTTATTGCACAATACCAAAGCTGAGCAGGAAATCAGCAAGGATCTTATTTTCCTCCTTCTTGTAAAAGCCCAGCGAATACCCGTTGCCCAGCTGTGCCTCTGCAAAACCTCTCCTCCTCCTCCCCTGTTGCTCCTGCATTACTTATCACTGCGAATTAATGTCAGAGCCGGAAGCACATGGAAAAAAAAAATCAGGGCCATGGCACTTGTGGCATCAGGGAAGCGTGAACAGATTTGAAAAGTGTCTCATGTCCTGGGTACTGCTCCAATATGTCACCCCTTGCTGGCTACCGGTTTTAATCTATGCCTCTGGGGCACGAGGTGCATTTGCAAGATGAGAGTGTGTACAGACATGAAACCACAGGCAAGCTTTTAGTGCTTAAAATAAGACTTAAGAATGTTCAAAAGGGAACATAGGCTGGAAAAAGCATGGCTGGAAACAGGCTGAGCTGTAGCCAAACCAGTGCCATGGCTTCACACTTTATAGTCTCAGAGAACTATTAATTTCATCTCACTGATGTGATAGCACCCTGACTTTCTTAAGATGCTCTTTAGGACCCTGTGTTTCAGCTCCACAGGCCACGAGTTTGACAGGGCTGGCCTTAGCCAGATGTAGGTAATTCAGGTTCCTGGTAAGCCAAATGGTGTCTGAATGTTTGTTTTTAAGCAACCTCGTCCCCATCTTTATTAAACGCCATTCAGCTGCTTATCAGCTCAACAGCAACTTTTCACATCAGTCTTAATGAAGCCACAGCAGAAATACCTCCTACAGCTTCTGTACCAGAATCTGGGGCGACCCCAAGGCTTTCTTCCACGAGCAGGATTTGGGAAGGTATGCTGTGGTACTGGGCAGGTCTGCGTCTCTTTCTGAAAGGGGGGTGATGCCTCCTCCTTTGCCTGTCCAGCATGTGTGTCAGGATGCCAGGAGGAAGGAGGCTTTTGCTCCAGACAATGACATTCAACATCAGTTGTTGAGCTAGAGTTCAGGCTATGTTGGTCTGCAGGCAGCTGAGGATCATTGCACTGGGTGTGGGGACATTTTAAGTCTGCTTTGAGCTGGGCTTTGGGCTGGACAACCTTCAAAGGTCCTCTCCAACCTGTCACTTCTTGATGCAAAGAATTTCAACACCAGGAATTGCTAGCCAAGGACACACAGTGATACAGAAAAGCCAAACTCTAGATATGCACGTATATATAATCTATGTGTTTTTCTTTACAGGCACATGGCTGAAAAGGTCATGACCCATTTTGGTCACAAGCTGGAGATTTCTGAAATTGGCATCTCTCTGGAAGGCACAATCCTTGTTGGAAATCCTGTGACCCAATTGTGGTATTTCTCTGGCAGCTCATTGATGTTTTCACTTCTTCCCACAGCTTCTGGATGCCTGTACTGGCTGTGCTGCTGCCTGTGCTCTTCATCACAGATTTTAACTGTCTGCTTCATCAAGTCTAGTGGGGGGTGTTGGTTGATGAAACCCATCATGGGCGTCACCATCAGGTTGGCTCATTTTTTGCTGTTAAATGATCATGGCTCAAATGCAATGAAAATGCCAATAATTGTAGGTGGTCGTATTTAAAGTTGAAATAAGTGCCTGTCCCTCTTTAACAGGATATTCTGATTGCCTGACAGTGTCAGGGATGCCCAGGTGGGGCAGCCTCACAACAGCCTGCTCTGCACTCCCAGAACAAAAAAACCTTTTTTTATTGAAATTTAAACAAAAAGATTCCTCTGGGGAGTAGGGTGGCAAGGAAAGGGGAAGATTGTTTTCTCTCTTGTTGCCCTGCAGCTGCCTAATTTGAGAAGCCAATACTGCCTTGACACCCACACACGTCCCCAGACACAGCCTTCTCCAGGTGCTGAATGATGTTGGATTTATAGCACCACCAACCCATTGAATGTAGCTGAAAACACACAGGAGGCCGGTGGTGACAGGAGCTGGCACGTTTTCTCACTCACAGGTGGGCCCACCTTCACTGCCCAGTCTGGATCTGGGGTCTCTGCACCTCCTCCATGGGGTTTGGGTTGCATCGCTGCACTGAAATGCCGTAGGGGGAGAGCACAGCTTGGAGGTCATGGCCAACTGAGGGCAAGTGAGTTGGGACTGCTCAATTGGGAACTGCAAACTGAGGAAAAGCTTATTTTTTCCTTGCAGCCTGCTTATATGTCCATCCCATGGCTGCTCCATCATGATAACAGCTATTCTTCTGCCCTTCCTCCTCCTGCCAGCAGCCTCAGGTGCCTCTTGGGCTCCCCAAGGGGGAGTCATTTGGGGAAAAAAGATCATTAAACACCCCTCATTAATGTCCCTATCCCAGAGCCAAAAAGCAGAAAGCAGAGACCACAATGAAAAGAGGAGATGGATGAGAGGAATATACCAAAAACATCACCCATGCTTTTGAGGTTCCTGACAGAGAGAGGATCACTCATTTTGGAGACAGCACCAGAGCAGCAACGTCCCTGTCCTGGCCAAGGACAGAGGGCAGGTCTGCAAAATATTAATTAAGCACTAATAATCTGCCCCTCTGATCTCTGGCATCCACTGATCCAGGAAGGACCTGGCAAGTGCCCCTGTGTCTAAAGGAAAATCCTTGGGATGCTGCCACTCCTCCTAAAGGGGTGAAGAGAAGAGGAAAATTTACAGCTATTTCAGATGAATTGTAAGGATTGAAGCTGTGAAGAAAATTGGGGGTGGCCAAACCAGCCCTTGCTGAAGCAGCACCAAGCATCCCTGGGCTGGCTGGCTAAATATCACTTGAGCACACCTAAGGAAAGAGCTCTATTCAGAGGCTGAACTGAGAGAAAAATTACAGCAAGTGGGTTTGTTTTCCTTTTTCTTGGCTTCTAGCAAAATGGATGAAAACCTGGCTTTGCATTCTGCTGACATCTGCCCTTCTATGTGATGTTTTGTTCCTGTTGTGGGACATCCATCTCTTCTGTCAGACTTTAGTTCTTTTAATTGAAGCCAGCACTACCACTGTTCTAGACCTTTTTTTCCCTTCAAAATAGCCATCTTTGCATTCCCAGAGTGAAATGTTTCCTTTTGTCACCACAGCAAGCTGGATGGAGCATTTTTGCATCCTCTCCCCACTCTGCTATCCCCACCCCTACAGAAATGCAGATTTCAAACAGAAGGCAAAATTTCTACACTCCATTTCTGATAATTGACCTTAAATTCCCACTGAATGGAATGATTGAAATAAAATTTTCCAGCACAACCATTCTCATTTATCCCCTTGGATTTTTTGGCATCTAAACCTCTCTCACCTTTATATTGGAAAAGTTGATCCTGTCTGTCCAAAATAGGATGCAGTGAGCATCGCATCTGCAGCTGAGGCACAAGAAAGATGCACTTGAAAAGGGACACTGCACTGCTTAAATTCAGTGGAAAATATAACCCAGACAGGTGACATTTTCTATGCAACGGCACAGCCACCAAGGAGTTTTCCTGTGACCTGGGTTTCTATAGAGCCGACAGCTAGTGCATTGCTGGAGACAACATCCAGCACCTGGGGATGCTACGTGGCTTTGCAATGTGCCTTAGAGGAGTTGCAGCCTCTAAGGTTACGACTAGATCCCACAGCAAGAAACCAAGTCCTTGATTTTGTTCCTCAGCAGAGCTAACCAGGCTCCTGTAAGTTCTCTAATACTTTTTACCCTCCCTTAATATCACACTCCCAACATTTCAAAAGCTCAGTGCCCCAAACCCATCCTGCTGGGGACTGTCCTGAGTTTTTCCCCACTGTGGAAGAGGAGCAGGCTGAGACCACAATCTGCCAAACTGACATAAAAAAATCACAAAGAATGGGACAGAACAGCACAGCAACGTGGTTTTTTTAATTATTATTCAAAGGAAGATGCTGCTCAGAAATATTTGATGACATGTCAAGCAGATCAAGAAAGTTATTAATGATAATAGTATTAGGAACAAGAAGCTGCTTTGGGCAAGGACTGTCATCCTGGTCTTTGTAAAAGCATCTTAAGCCACGACTGCAATGAAAACAGGACAGTAATCACCCTCTTTTCCTTGCTCAGGGAGGGTGATGGGAGAAGTTTGCTGCTCCCACAGACAACATAATTGTGAGATTTCCTTTGCTTAACATAATTAATACTCATAAAAGACCACAGTGCTCTAGGCTGTTTGCTAGAACAACTGTGAAGATTTTTATGGAGATATATTAGGGGCATTCAGCTGCTATTTTGATGTGAGATATGCAGCACAAAGAGAAAAATCATACAGGGTTTGTTTTTTGGGAAGAGAGATGGCAAATTTTGCAACCACACGTGTAAAACCAGACACATGGGTGATGACCCATGTCAGGTGCTGCTGAACTGCATCTCTGATGTGGAGAGAATGTGTCCAAGCCCAGGTACAGGCATTAATGTGCGCCTGCTGTGTTATGCAATCCTACCCAAGGGTGAAGGACTGAGTCCTCTCAGGACTCAGTGGCAGGGTGGTGCTTTAAAGCAACCCAGAAACCCCCCAGATCAGATCCTACAACTCTGGAAAAACGTCATGTCCCAAAAGCAAAAGAAGCAGCCATCCCAGTTCCCCATCAAACTACAGCTGCATGGTCACCACCACAGCACTACAAGGGTGTGAAGAAAAACATCTGAATTCAAGAGCACCCCGCATGGACAGTGAGGTAAAGCTGGAAATAGTAGGAACATGGGTTTTCATGCTCTCCAATGCCACAAGCATACAGCGTCACACCGATCCTTTGGAGCTGCTCAGTGCCGAACACCAGCCTAGCTCCTGGGGGCTCTGGGCTGCTTCTTGACAGGGTTTTACTGAACTCAGTGGCTTTGCCCATGGCTTACAGCAGCTCTGAATTTAGCTTCCTGTGTGCAAAGAAGCAATAAAAAGCAATCAAATGTTAAGGACCACAAGCAAGCACGAATCACTTCAGGCCAACTGTGATACTCAGATTTGCCCTGAATAGCATCTTGCACCAAGTGAAGTCATCACCTTCACTGGAACTTCTCATAGTAAAACTTTCTATTTCAGCAAGAAACAGTATTTTCCTCTTAGATAAATGTTTTTCTTTACGATAATCCTATGTCTCCCACCCCTCCTTTAAGAAGCTCCTCATTTCCTTTAGGAAATATTAAGGCTGACTCTAAGAGAATTTAGCTTATTCACTCAATGGATAACGTCAAGGAGAGAGGTGCTGGTGGCTACGCTTTTCTACTTCATATTGGTAGTTTAGATAGGTGTTAAATAGCAACTCAATTTAGCCAACCACCCCTCAGGCTCCTGAGTGATGTGCCCCACAATTAAAGTTGCAAGGGATAAGCAGAAGACAGTGGTGTTTCCCAACAGTATTTAGGAATGGGAGCAGACGGAAAACATCCCCATGGACAGTCATTCAGCTGAATGAGTCTTGACGACTTTTTTTTTTGGAGCCTGACCATGAATGCAATAGGGCATGGGAATTTACTGCTGGCAAGCTGTAACAAACTGGGGAAGCAATTTCTAGTGAATGTGGCCAAATGGGAAGGCGAATTTTTCTTTGCATGTCTACAGCAGCATGACCATCTCACACCATAGCCTCCAGTAGCCTCCAGTGTCAGCATCCAGCACTCCCAGCATCACTCAGCTGAAAAAAAACACTCACAAAGCAATGATGAGGTGAGGATTGCACCCTGAAACCTGCACAAGGATGCTTGTGGACAATCCTCCAACACAGAAGGAGGCAAAACAGCAGAAACACAAGTGACCCCAGTCTCTGTTGAAAAAGACAGAAATTGCCAGCTGCCTGCACCTTGTGACTTCTATGTCCAGGCTGAACTCTCCGCTCATGGGGANTGTTCCTTTATCTCTGTCTATGCTATGTATGTAATCATTTCAGATTGCAAGAAAAGGCCTCAATTTGTGGCTTTAATTAACAAGCCAAGGAGGGAATATGTCTTATTTCCACTGCCTGGTACCAAGACTGTCTGCCCCCTCTCCCCAGGGGGAGGAGAAGGCAGCAGGTGAAGCCAGAGGTGAGACGTAAAGAAGTGAGCTGCCAATGCTGAACTTTGCCTTCATGAAAATTAAATTTGGTGATGCTCTGCATGGGGGGGTGAAAACCCTACCAAAACTCTTCTGTGGTACAGAGCGGCTAAAAGCAAAAGTCCCAGTTCAAAGAACCAGTGAAGCCCAAAGGCACATCAGAAATGGGGCTGCTGTGACCATTGCATGTGTGTGGGGTTGTTTACACCCTGATAATGCCCAGGTCTGATCCCTGGTCTGTGGGTACTTGCTTCTTGGTGGTGGCAGGAGGGAGAGGAGTACACTGCAGCCCTGCCTCCTCCCTGCTTCTGGAGGCTACATCCATGCCCCCAAGGTTATGGAGGACACAAGTCTTTGCAGATTAGAGGACATGTATTCATCCCACACATTCCCAATACAGATGCCAAGTGAAAATAACTTCCCTGGACTCCCCTACAGCCCAGCTCCATCCCCACCCAACCTGCTCCTGTAGGACTGGAAATGGGACTGTTTCAGGTCAGTGTCCCCATTCAGATCAACAGCAAGACTTCCAAAGCCCCTTTCCAGTCTGCTTACCCTCTCTGGCAGCAGAGGAGCTCACCTAAGCTGTCTGTACCTAAACATGGAGGCTGCATCAACACCTCAGCCACCACCCGAATAAAATCTGGATGCCGCTCCATCTTTGGGAGGGATTAGAGTCAAGTCTACCAAACCACGCCATCCTCAGTGCTGCAAATTAAAAATCCCAACAGCGGGCAGAAGGGGGATGCTGGAGGTGTCAGTCCTCACTGCCGTAAGCCAAACACTTTGCAAAGCCATCTGCCACCCCAAATGCTAATCGGCTGCACATCTCAGCTTGAAAGAGCTACGCGCTGGAGCACGTCAATGTTTTCAGCATGGGTAGGTGAAACTTGATCACCAGCACAAACAAGTCATCATCTGCTAATCCCCCGCTGCGTTGCCACAGACTTGTTGGACAGCAATAACATCCTTTGGATATAAGCAAGCCCTACCCAGCCAGAAAGGTGGCATCTCCATCTGGCAAGTGGGGGGGCTCTGTCTTGGAGTGGGGTGGGTGGCAAACAGTGGGGAGGAAAGCAGCACCATTTTTTTGGCAACAGGCCCACAAGTGAGTGGATGCCAGGATAAAATTGCTGTGTGTTTTGTCCCATCCTCCCCCATGAGTTGAGGGATGAAAACCGAGCAAAGCACAGGCAGCTTTGGGGAGGAAGTGTGAGTAAGCACAGAGCCGCGGCAGCCCCCAGCCCCTCTGCCATTCAGGAATTCCCCTGTGCCTCTTGTTTTTGTGTGCTGCTGCTGCTGTTTTAAAATCCCCAAAGAAAGCTTTGCACAGATCTGAAGTATGTAGGTGTGCATGTATCTATATACATAAAAGCAAAGACAAGCAAGTTTAAAAAAATGCATTTCCCTGCAGCCTTTTCTTTGTGTTGTTCATTTGCTTTCAGCCAGTGTTTTCCTGGAAAGGCAGAATGTTTGTGCAAGATTTCTCACCAAATCTCAGTCTACTTCAGTCCTCATTCACCAGTGCAGTCAGTATTTGCTTATGTGTAAAAGCTCCCAGAGAGGTGGGTATGTCACTCCTGTCCTCTCTGTTGCAAGGAACCAAAATATGGATAAACGCAACCGTCGACTAAATGATGTTTCTGTGGTAAGGCCACCTGCTGGTTGGGATGTTTCTACTTTTAGGCAGAGTATTGCATGATGCTGGCTCTTATCCATAGTAAAGCGTGCCACCTCCTCGAGGTGACCCCAAGCTGGAAGGTTCACTTTGCCTTTGCCACCTTGTCCAGCCACCCACAGAAAGCTGGCAGCTCCAATAAATGCCCCAAATTCCACTGTGTTGTCTAAAACATTGCAAAATTAGTGACTTGTCTTTTTTTTTTTTATCTGTGGACAAACAGCACAGGCTCTGGGTAAAAGCCCCCTGGAGTCAAATGCTGGTATCTCCTAGCCACTCATGAGCTTTCAATCTTGTGCACTATTGCCCAAAAGAGTTAATCTCCTCCAAAGCTGATCTGCAGCTCTTTTCCATCCTTCCTGCATATTTCAGTCCTCACAAGATGATGCTAACAGCCCTTCTCAAGCGCTGCCTGTTTACAAGATCTACTTTTCCAGCCATAATTCACATTGCTGGGTGCCTGAAGATGCCTAATAGTTATTTAATCTCTGCATTAAAAAAAAGTATCTGCAGTATCCTTCTCCAATATAAATCCAAGTTGCTCACTCTAAGCAAGCCCTACATCATTAAAAGAAGCGTATTAAAAACTCAAGACTGAGTTGAAAAGCTAAATTCAGGGTAATGAGAGCTTTTCCACTGACTTTTGACAGTGATGAAGCCAGCACAAGTGGAAAGATAAAACACACCTGCAGCTCTCAACCAGCACAACAAGATGGAGATCTCTTGGTGGTCCCACATTGCTCTCCCTGTGCAGAGATGTTTCATATCATCTGGGCCTTGCTCAGACAACCCCAAGCATCTGCTGCCTTGGAGTCTAATGAATGCAGGGGGCCCACTCAAGTTCCCTAAATTATGTCCCGGTTCGCAGTGACACAGACTGATTTAATCCTCGCTGCTTTGCACCACAGTTAGAAAATTACTGATAGCTTGTTATCCGTCTTAATCAAGATCAGCAAACAAATGAGGGGCAAGGAGACATCCAGAAGGGAATACACCGCATTACTCCTCTTTATTGATAGCACAGTTACTTAATTTGATGTGGAGACATAACTTCAGGCATCACTAAATACTGGAGCAGGAACGTTTTGGTGCAAGGAAGATCTATAGGTACAATTTAAAAGCAGTCTGTTTAGGAGCAGTGACGTCTACCAGTCCCAACACAGATCTGAGCTGTGCAGATAGACTTGAGATTATCACTCAGCAAGTTAAATAAAGACAGCAGCTCTTTGACAGTTAAATAGCACCAGCTGAAAATGGCAGCCATGCTTCTCTCTTCTTGTGCTGTGCTCACGGGTTGAGCATGACAATGGGGGACCAAGCTCAAGGTTGATAAGTCACCCCCAGCTGGCCCATTCCCGGGCAGTGCCATCGTTTGCTTTCTAACAGACAGCACTGCCCTACCCGGGGTGGCAGTAAAGCACTAGGTCATACATTTGTCACAGCTTGCTGTGGGGAAGGTGGCATGGAGATGATGGAGAAAAATGCATGGTCAGCACAGGCATCTACAGAAAAATGATCAGCCACGAGCAGTGCCAATGACTGACAGCCGATGCTGCCGTTGGCACATACAAAGGTGATGCCAAACTGGGCAGTTCCCAGGGTTAAAGCCCAGAACGTTTCCTCCAGTAGCAATATTGTGGATTGAGATACAGTAATAAACTATGAGAAGTCTCAACTGTGAGAATGAATCTTCTTGATCAGTTTTAACAATCCAAGACTAGTGTAGATAATCTAATAAAAATGATCTGGGTATGCAAAAGAAAATAGAGCAAGCGGTATCAGGTTATGAGGTTCAATAAGGCCAAGTGTCGGGTCCTGCATTTTTGTCACAACAACCCCATGCAGCACTACAGGCTTGGGGAAGTGTCTAAATCTGCCCAGCAGAAAAGGACCTGGGGTTGCTGGTAGACAGTCATCTTAACACAAGCCAGCAGTGTGCCCAGGCGGCCAAGAAGGCCAACAGCATCCTGGCCTGTATCAGGAATAGAGTGGCCATCAGGAGTCGGGAAGTGATCGTGCCTCTATACTTGGCACTGGTGAGGCCTCACCTCGAGTGCTGTGTTCAGTTCTGGGCCCCTCTCTACAAGAAGGACATTGAAGTGCAGGAGTGTGTCCAGAGGAGAGCTATCAAGCTCGTGAGGGGTATAGAGAACAAATCATATGGGGAGAGGCTGAGGGAACTGGGTTTGTTGTTTGAAGAGGTGGCTGAGGAGAGACCTCATTGACCTCTACATCTATTGAAAGGAGGTTGTACAGAAGTGGGTGTTGGCTTCTTCCCCCAAGTGAATAATGACAGGACCAGAGGAAATGGTCTGAAGTTGCAGAAGGGGAGGTTTAGATTAGATATTAGGAAGAATTACTTCACTGAAAGAGTGGTCAGGCACTGGAACAGCCTGCCCAGGGAGGTGTTTTAGTCACCATTCCTGGAGGCATTTAAGAAATGAGTAGACGTGATACCTCAGGGCATGCTGTAGTGGCCGAGATTGTAGGGGTTTTTTGTGTATGTACGGTTGGACTTGGTGATCTCAGAGGTCCTTTCCAACCATGAAGATTCTGTGATTCTATATATTTCCCACTGCTTTAGATAAGGGTATTTGCGTCATCGTACGGGCTTCTTTCCCAAGGTGATGCATCCAGCTTGTTTCTGATCCCAAGTCCACCAAAACCAAAGCTGGGAGCACATCTCTGCACACTTCAAACTCATGGCAAACCTCTGCTCTCAGCTTCCCTATTTTACTGGTTTCTAACCCAGTGGTGGGTAAAGGACTGTTGGTCCACAGGGTTATGCATTGCTGCAGTGCAAATTAATAGCTAATAACAAATTCATAATAATTACCCCACTCTGCTAATTGAATAATGCACCCGAATTGAGCATTCAAGTTGAACAACTGCCACCAAAGTTTTAGAGAAGCCAACACATGATATGTCTCAGGATCAGCTCTCAGACAGCAGAAGAGCAAATTGCAGGGCTACAGACCTAGCCTTAAATATAGGGTTTCCCCCCCATCCTTTAAAATAAAATGAAATGCAGGTTGGCGTTTTCAAAGTCACCTATGGGATTTGCGCATCAAATTCCTCTTCATTTTAAAGGGATCTACGTGTGCAAATACCTTAATCAGCACTGAAAAGTTTAGCTTACGGTAAAAAAACCACACAGGCAAGTGCCAGCACTGCACAGGCAGATACTGTGCATATAAAACAGCTTTTCTGAATCAGATTTCCACTGTGTACATTCAAGGTTGCAGAAGGAAAACAGTAGCACCTCAAAGACAGCAATAACCATCTAGTCAAGTGAGAAATGCATGTTTCAACATTTACCTGACAAAATGAAAAGGATCAGTTCAAAAATTTCTTTGCAGACAACACAAAGCTTTGTGAGAATACCACAGATTTTTTTTTTTAAAAAATATAGATAGATTTTAATTGCAGGCGATGAAATCTACTCCTAGGTCATTATATCCTTTCAGGTAAGTAATAGGCTTTTAAAAATGTGTCTAAATAGATATTTCCCAAAATGAACTCCAACTGTGCTGTACATTAATTCTTTTAATGGTTCAAACATGGCAAATAAGGATGGGTGGCCTTTTTGGAGCTAGTATAAAAGAGATTAATTTAAAAGAAATCAATTAATAAAACTACCATTAAAATAATGCATCAGCTAGCAATGTTACTGATAAAATCAACAGCCAAAGGGAGGAAAAGTTGGACCTTCCAGAGACTAAACCTTTAAGTGAAGAAATACACACCCACAAGGTATAATATCCTGTTGCATTTCTGCTGCCTTCACCTTGTCAGTTTGGGTCCCAAGATCAGCCATGTGTGCTGTGGGACCAGCTCAGTTTGGGTGACTGTGAATTTACAGCCACTATTTCACAGGTTGCCCAAGAAATCAACTAGGATGTAGAGCAGCAAAATCAGGCAGAGACTTGACTGGATGTTGATTCCGCCCACTGCAACTGTGTTGAAGCACCTCCCATGGCACTGTCCTCAGAAGCAGCAGTTCCAGCAAGCCGTAACAGCTCTGCATGCATTCAGACATGAGGGGAAACCTGTATCTAGGGAAGCAAGTGGCAAAATAACCTTCAACTGCCAAAGTATCAGGTCTTTGCTCTCTGCCTGGGTGTCTCCATTCAAAGGCGAAGGTTAACTACAAAAGAATAACAACTAGGATTTTTTCCCTGAGTCTTTTGAGCTTTTAGCCAACTTATTCACCTCTTGCTTGTGCTCGGTGTGAAAATTTAATGATTTTTATAGCCCATTTTAACATTTTTATGTCTTTTTTCTTTGGAAAAAATCCCACATTTGGTGTAAGAATTAGAACACTATTTCATTCTTAACTGCAATCACAGATGATGTATGGAAGAGAGCTGGCAGCTTGTCAACTCAATATAAAGCCAGAATTAAATCTAACTTGGTCACTACAGATGTGCATGATGTTTTAGGGGGTGAGTTTTCTTCCTATCAGTCATAAATGAAGTGGAAACTGTGACTGTGCTAATTTTGTCTAAAACAGGAGGTTAAATATGCCAAATGGAGTGGAGGTGGGGGGAGCAGGGAAGAACCAGGATCGCTATACATTTATAGTTATGCCTTTAGATGTGCATTCTACTGAAAACTCAACCCAGCGCACCGTTGGATAATGAAATTACAGCAGTTAATGCACGATGACAGTCGCACCACCGTGCACAACAGACACGGCAATAGTTGCCTTTTGGTATGAGTAAAGCTTGGTGCAAAGGGCACAAAGTCCTAGCCAAAGGGCAGAAGTCTTTCTTCAACTGCAGGAAACTACATGCTCAGGATGAACCTTTGGTTCCTGTCAGAAAAACAGAGTTTCATTGCAACCCATATGGCTGTGGGAATGTGTCAATTGGTAGAAAAACGCCTTTATGCCTTTCTGCCAGTGTGAGATGAAACATGACGCTTTGAAAGCATCAGCAACGATCTTTTTTTTTTTTTTTTGCACCTAGTGACAGCTTTTTCTGATGAAGGTTTTGAACATGGGATCATATTAGAAATGGAATTTCAAAGCAAAGCAAAAACTTTTCATGTAAGAAGAGAGCTGCTGCTGAAACCATTTCTTTCTACTCCTGGCTCGTGTTTGAGTTGGGTTTTCTGCTGCCGGTTTTGAGCATAACCCAATTTTCACACTTTGTGTGACACAACAAGACCATCTCCTGCTGCCTTCTCCATCATTTCTATCTTCCTGGCTTCCAATGACAGACACAGAAATGACGGGTAAGACTCAAGTGAAAGACGAATTTAATGAACACGTATGTGTATAAAAGCTAAAAGTCTAAGTCACTCACCAAAGGTTCCTTTTCCAGTTGAAGGATGGGCTCTTCTGGAGGGTGCTTAACAGAGACAAGTGACATCAGCCTTTGGGCTTGCTTTTATTTATCCTTATAAATTTGCTAAATATAATCCCACCCCAATCTTCAGCTCAGGCTGCAGTGGCAAAGTTACCATTTCTATGCCCATCTGTACAAATGATTGATTATCCAGAGAAAGAGAATAACCACAATGGTGGGAACATAACTTCTTAATTTGTTTGCGGAATTTAATTACCTGCCTGGGACATGGAAAAAGAAATGCAGGAAAACACCTCCCCTCCAACCGATAAACTTGCTGTTAGAGAGATGAGACACAGCACTGCTGTGCTGAAATCTGCAGCTCCTGATGAAACAGGAGGCAGAGGAAGGGGCAGGGCAGGATGGATAGACCTTGAGGGCACATGTGGGGAGACCAAACCACGGCAAGGACAGGTACACTTTGGTCTGATGGACAGATGAGACAAACAAGGTTGGTGCTTCTGGAGTAAACAGACCCCAAAACCTTCTGCTGGGACCTGCCCTGATTTCTCCAACAGCTGCAGAAGCAGCTTTAATATATGCTTTGTCCCCAGATTTTGCTCTTCCAAGGGCCCATTCTGCTACCTGAATTTAATGGTATCCATGGCGTTTGCACAATGCTTTCTGATGGTGCCGTGCAAAGAGTCAGGTTGCTAATAAAAATAAAATGAGTGGTGCTGGTTTTGCATGTGAATAGTTGCATTTAACTAAAACATCACATAGAAAAGGATCATCCTTTCCTCTGCTAATAATTCTGTGTGCCACTACAAAATGCATTACCACAATCTATGTGGGCTTTTATACTTGAGCAGGTGCCATGCGGTATTATGCTGATGTGCAGGACAGGATAGTTATTTTGCACTGTAAGGTAGCAACTAGGAATGATGAAAGGCTGGGGAACATTTATGGTGGATATATGTGGTTCTGCATCCCCCTAAATTTTCAGAATGCTTCATTACCCCTCATTCTCTCAGTCTGTTTTTATTACTTAACCACTGGATAAAACTACTACTCACTCTCTGGTTTTGGTGGTACCACAGGATCCAAGAGCCTGTTATCATCACAGCATCCACATAGGGCAGGGAAGTGCACAGGGGAAACTGAGGCACAGAGGTAGTGCCGTGCTCAGTGGGCTGAAAGTTATTAAAACTAAACCCATGGCAGAAGCTTTAAGCATTGTACGGAAACTGCTGTGCAGCCTTACACTTTTGTCTCTTGTTGGAGGTCTACAAGCTGTTCGGTTATGGGGGCTTTTGCTTGGTGCTAAGACATGGGGTGATGGGGACCCCCATCTCCATTCCACTTCCTGTAGAGTGCCCAAAAAACCCAACAGAGTCATCCCACTGATGTGTAGTGTGGGTTTACTGGGGGAATTAATCCGGTTGTTGCCTCCTTTCCCTTACATTTTCAGTACAGGGTGAAGCACTCAGCTGTCTGATGGGGCCAGACCAGGCCACCCACCCCATGCAGCAGCCCAGGCACTCCTGCTGAAGAAAACGCTTATGTCACTCTCTGACCTTCAGCAGACTACTATTTTGAACAAAACTTGTAGGAACATGACAGGTTTGAGGCTGCAAACTGTGTTCCCAAATATGATTCAAATTGGTTCAGACCTTATTAGCCTGGGAAAGGGACTGCAGGACAGAGCAGCAACGTGATGGACAATGACTTCCAAATTAAGCTTTCCATGCTCTTTAGCAAGTATTCCCCTTCCATGTTTTTCCTGCATTCATTTCGTCCTTTAGAATGTTTTTAAAGCCATGAGGGAGATTTATACATTGGAACTGCTACTGACCTGATACCAGTTAATGATTTTATAAAATGCCTAAAAAACGCTTTACTTTAAACGATTGATGTTTCCTATTGTATTTTTTCAATGCCAATTAATTACTTAATTCATTAGCAATGTAACACAAGAATAGTCTTTGAAAATCCAGTGCTTTGTGTAGATGCCTTTAATTATGGATAATTAAATACTGTGGAAAGACCTGATTATACCTCTGAGCATTTTCTAATCTGGAAAATGAAACATGCTCTTGTACTCTTGAATGCATATAACAAAGTGGAGCTCAACACCTACATGCAGGAAAAAAAGATAAGGAAAAAAAAAAAAAGCACCCCAAAATCCAAACCCTGACAAGTAAAGGAGGGCAGAAAGTCCTGGGGAACCTCGAGGGCTTTGTGCACACCTTGCTGGGCTGGCTTCTCTGCATGGGGTTGTACTCAGTCCCTGCCGTGTCAGGGACATGAACGGAAGCCCAAGCGAGTTCAGCGCGGAGCTGCTGCAGCCAGCGAGCAAACACAGGCTCAGGACAACTCGGCATTAATGCTTGCTGAAGTTGGGAACAGACTTCCAGATGGTCCTTTGTACATATGGCTGCAATAGCCAGAACTGCTAAAAAGAACAAAGCACTCTCCAAATGAAATCAGGGCTGACCTTGGGACATGAAAACTCGCCAGCACCAAAAGTTAGGATATTAGTTTGGCTTTGCATTTATTCCCCTTCCTTTTTTTTTCCCCTTTCTTCTTTTTCTCCTCTTTATTCCTCTGCAGTGATCGCTGTAAGAATGTCAGCATCCAGCTATAATAACCAGCATCACTGTCTCAGAAAGTGTTTTAATCTCAGAATAAAGTCAGGGAAATGTTTGTTTTGAAGACAGCATCACCCCAGCATTTTCAAGATAGATCCCCTCCCTATCGCAGCTGAGGTCTTGCAGTAGGACACAAGGAGGTTTATTTTTGGATATTTTGTACTTGCTAGAAAAAAAAAGCAGGGGGAAAGGAGGGGCACCAATGTCTAAATAAAGCCAATTTGTGCTGTCACGCCAAGCACCCTCGCTGCATATGCTTTCCCTTCCTCCTCCCCTGAGCATCTTATTTATACCACGGTCAATTTCTCCTAGCATCCCTGTCCCTCCTGCGCCCTCCACAACCGATTGCCTTCTGCCTTAATTAAAAGCCACCAATTATGGTGCTGAGTGATAAAACGAGGCCAGGGGCTTTTAATTGCTAGCGGCCAGTCCCGCTCGGCTGGCTGGGAGCTGACTTTTTCCGCTGGGCAGCCCGACCCAACTCCCTAATGAATGGCAGGTTATAGATGCGCTAGGCACATATGCTGCAGAATGGGGTTGTTAAGCACCATATCACAAGCAAGCCATCCGCCAACGAGACTAAATACTTACAGAGAGCACAGACCAGGGCTCGGTAAACCTCCAGTGGATGCTTTTGTGAACAAACAGCATACATTTATACCCCCCAGACTCTTATTTTGCATCCTTCTTCCCCAGGCCATGCAGTGATGGCTAAACCCAGTGAATAAACTCTGCCATCTTTATTGAAGGTATTTCTCAGCTAGAAAATTTTGGGAGAAAAATCAAGACAGGTCTGTGAAACCTCAGGGGCAGGATGACACGAGGGTGATACATAAATGGGCTTCACACTGGCACTGATTAATTAGGAACACCAAAAAGAGGGAAAATGTCACCTGTAACCTGCAGGCTGCTCTGTCTGTGTTAAGGACTCACAGTATCAACCATGACCTTGTGGCTGCTCACGTCCAAACGTGGGGTGTTGCTCTGCCCTGGAGATCCCCTTCTGGGGTGTACAGCCCAAAATCCTCAGTGGAGGCAGCTGATTTCAGCTGAGTAAAGCAGAAATTCAGTGACTGTGGGGTGAAATGCACAACTAGACACTACACCCTATCAGATAAGTTATTAATACTAGCCAGGGACCTGCTGCCTACAGCCATTTGTCAGGACAACAATGACTACCTGACGCTGCCAGAAAGGCTCCCTCCTACACACAAGGGGTCAGACTCTCACTGCTACACCCACCCTAAGAGGTTACTTCCTCCCAGCATGATGGTGATGGGAATAACACTGAAAGAGAGGGGTGCAGCGGATGCCACAAAGACAGCGATAACACCTTATTAAAAAGTGCCATTACTAACAGGACATTAAAAATTGCTATACCTGCAAGGACCGCCAGACTCACTGCTGCCTTGACTGTACAGGCTGGGAAAGTTTTGGATGCACAGAACTCATGTGGGAAGTTTTATTTCATATATTTTTTTCCAACAGATTAGTGGAAAACATAAAGCCAATGACATGTAGCCTGTTTACTGAACCCCCTGTCTATTAATACATACAGCGATGGAGAACCATTGGGTTGGCCCCACAGAGGAGTCTACTCCCCACAAAGCTAAAATTCAACCACCAGAGGCAGAATCTGATTTACTGTAGACTTCTCTGTGCAAATGTTTTGTGTATCAGAGCAGGTCATGATTAGAAAGCTTGATCCTCATCAGTGCTGAGGATTTCCTTGCACCGATTTACTTGATGCACCTTGAGCGTCATTTTCACATTCGGCAAATCATTTTTCAACACGAAAAAACTTTCACATAGCACTTTGGGATCCTGGTGCATCCGTGGCACTGGGATAGCCCAGGCTGTTTGCTGGGTGCTGGCTGTCCTGGTCAGTCACTATCAGCATCCCACAGAAAACTGTCAAGCACAGTCACTGCCACTGCTCCCAATTAGTCAGTACTCTCCTGTAATCTCGTCACTGGCCACAGGATACTCTTGGCACTTTGTTTAACCTGCAATTAGGAGGATTTTGCTTGATCATACTTGAACCCAAGGAGGGAGAACATAGGCAGATCTTCTCTGAGACAGAGAAAGCAAATAGGTCAGAAGGGGCCATGCAAACTGCAAAAAGCACTATCACGTGCAACAGAGGAGTATGGAAAGTCCTGGTTCTATTGCTGGGGCCTTATAATCTCTTCCTTCAAGGCCATAACCCTTCCATCACCACTCTTTGAGCCTTTAGATCCATAGGTATAAATTAGGCTAAATTTGTAAAGAAAAGTGACCACCTTTATTTCAGTTGAAATACTAAGTTCACTCACTTGGGAAATTAGTGAACATTTGGGCAGGGAAGTCCTTCAAGTATGGGTGAAACTGTTCAAAAAGGGGCTCTAGGAGGTTCACACAAAGCAATGAAAGAGCTGAACTTGGCACAGTCCCTCTGTGTTTCTCAGTCCCTCACTCAGTTTTAGCAAGGTATTTTTGGCAAAAAAAAAGACAGCAAACCAAAGGAGGCAGAGCAGCAATGTAGCAGGGCAGGTGGATGGGTGGGGGTGTGTGTGCAGACCCTTCTATCACAGAGAAACAAGTTCCTTTCACAGATAAATGCAGTCTGGGAGGATGGCTGCCTGCAACTTTGCAGTTCATCCCAAGGGACAGCGCCACCTTAGAGAGGCAATAGCAGCATGACCCTCCAGCTCAGAAGACAAGATGCCAGTGTACACAGGCATGGGAACTGGCTCTGGCTATTTTTCACTTGTAAGAACATTATTGTCGAGCTGTTACGACAAATGAGATGGCGAAACCCCCAGCTGCTGAAAATGCACGGGTGTTTCCCTTGGAGCAAGGCAACCGGGCCAATTTACACCAGTCTTAGGAACTGGACCACAGTGTATTTGTTCTCTAGGAGGTCACAAATGTAGCTGAGAAAACCTGTGTTTTCTGTGCGAAACACAGCAAATATATCTAATTATTACTATAGTAGACAGGTTTCCATTTTTAATCACAGTTTCCCAAGTCCTTAATAATTACCATTTGACATTTCCTGTAATAGTTTTCTTTTTTGTTTGACACAGCTTGGAAATTACGCAAAACTCCTCTCTTGCTGCTTTCCCTGTAGCACGATGAGGGCACCAGAGCCTCACCCACACGAACCATGGCACATCAAACAAAAGCAAGCTAAATTCATTCACTAATAGCTGGCAGCCACTGCGCTGATGAGTATCCCGGTGGGCAGGTCTGCGACTGCCGTGCTGTCGGGAAGGGGCTGGTGCCCACACCATGCAACTGCCGGTCTCTGCTTGCTTGGAGATAAGGGATGACGCATTGGCTGCTGCCGAGGACTCGGTTCAGATGAATAATCCTCATGCAGAAGGAGTCCCTTGGACGTCAGCAGTGGCTGCGATGAGTCAGAGATCAGAGAACAAGGCTTTTCTGGAAGGAACACCCAACGTTGGCTTGGCCATCATGAAATCACAGCCTTTGACCTCCAAACTGAGCTGGCTCGGCACCAAAAGTCTATGCGTCAGCTACAGCATGCTCCTCAGCCTCTGCTCAGATGCCATCCAAGGAGCTGATGGGGGGATTATTTACTCCCCAATTTTTGTTGCTTTTTCTGTATATAGTGAGAGCTGAGAGGGGATGGCATGAGAGCATGTTTGTATTTCAGCTCACAAACCAGAAACCAGGCAAATGCACTGACCTGAGCTAATGAGACTCAGGAGTACTGAAGCAAAATCGAACGAGGGCTCTTCCACCCGCACCTCCTGACATTTCCCATGCATTTCAATCAGATGCGAAAGTGCAATTCCAGGTGCTATTTTGCAAATAGCAAAGCCTGCGGGCCTGATCGTCCATGGTCTGGAGGGTTTCCTGGGAAGTGCTGGATGCCAGCAGCCCTCTACAGTCAGGCATGGAAGGTGGTGGCCCCAAAAGCACCCAGCCCCAGAGGAGTGTTTTAATCCCATGCTGGACCTGACTGCTGATCGAGGTGAGGGTGGGAGCTGAGCGGGAAGGACACTTCCCATCGCTGTTGCAGCTATTTCTGCTATTCCTCTCCCATTCAAATGGGGAGAGAAAGTTGCAAAGTTGCAAGCTCTCTTTGAGTTTAGTAAAAAACAGAGCATGTTGTCTGAAATGATTCACTGGGCTCTTCTTTTCTGTCTTCCCTATCTGAAACGTTCCAAATTATAAAATAAAGAGCTACGTCCAAAACCACGTCACCCCCTCCACCCTCCCAGATTTGAATCAGTTACTATGAAAACATTAAAATGGGGTATCTGATCATTTCAAGGTCTTTTCACCAACCTTCTTTAACATACAATCATCAAGTTTGCTATAATTGGCCTTTTTCCTGGGTGAGTCAGCATTTTCTGACCAACACATTCCCATCTTCTTCAAATACATTCAACTGGCTGCAGTGAAAAAACCCTGAGCTTTGAAAGATTAGGGAGATCCTTGTGTGCTCATCTTAAAAGATCCCTGTGCAGGACAGCAGTACTTTTTGGTACATCAGCTCCTGCTCCATTTATTCTAACTAACATGAGCTTTCCTACTTGGAACAAAACATTCTTAACTGGGACATAAATTTGGCTCAGTTGATGAAAAATTAGTTATACCAGCTTACATCAGTTGTGGGACTCGTCCATATCTAAGTTTTTTTTCTTAAAACTACTTACTGAACTCCTTGTGGTAATTACGATTTCAGAAATGGATACAAGTGGAATATGTACATCCTAGAGTTTAACTGAAAAGAATAAACCTGGAGAGCCTCCATGCACATGAAATATAATACTACTCACATGGTATAGAATATGTGTGATGAGGATGTAGGAGCTCTGAAATACCTAAGGGGAGCTGAAGACTGCCTTTGCATCTTCCTAGGAGATGAAATCTAAATTTCAGATTACACCTTTTGTACAAGAATAAGGTTACATCATATATACAATTATATCACACGCATCCTGAGTACATCGCAGACAGGGTAGATTTCACTGGAACTCTGTTTGTTGGATAGGGCTGGCAGTCTGTGGTGCTTTCCATGCTATTTTGAAGAGAGTTTAGTCTGATTTTTTGAGTTTCTGTTATGTGCAAATGCTGATTTTGACAGTTTTAAGTTTCAAGAACTTCTGTACAAAAAAGAAACTCCAAGGAATACAGGCATGTCTGCACAGTATTTTGCAATGTGACCCACCTAGTACATACCTATACCCCAAAGGATAGGTTCCTTCAGTCCAACAGAAAAACAGTGTGCCCACAGAAACTAGGAGAACTATGGGGCTGTCACTGCCCTCCTCCCTGTCCTCTCTCCTCCCCAGTCCCTATTTCAGCTGTGGGGTCTGAACCTTAAGTCTCTACACATGAAGTCTTCTGGTGGCTCAGTGCTTCTGGAGACAAAAGTACTAAGAGGTAAGAGTGCAGTGGCAACTTTCCTTCTGGAGGGACTCAGAGAGCGTACCCATATTGCTAAATAAAATAGGGCATGAGACTCTCCTCTGGCTCTATTGTCATGTGGCAAAGACTGGCCACATTCCCACCACATGGCACTTCTCCTTAGACCACCCTCCTCCAGACCCCAGGAGGTGCCACTTCACCCTAAGACATAATTATTTTCTGTGCATTTCTTTGGACTTCTTGAACTAGCAGGAGGGTGGCCCTGCAGCCCAGTGGGGTGATGGTCCCTTAACATCAAGGGTGCCACATGTGCCTTGGGGTTGGGATGAAGACATGGCTAGGCAGTGGAGCACAGAGCTTGCTGACTGTTGCAACTTCAGCGTGCTACCCATTACAAAGTGCTCACCATCAGGGTCCCATGGGCGAGTACTCTGCCCAGCCCTCCTTTACTTAGGTGTACCAATACGGTGCAAGATGCGAGGAACCAAACCATACCAACCCAACCAGCAAAAACAAAAAACCCATTATTCCCCTCTTTTCCACTGGGCTTTTATTTGTTGATGACCAAGCTTAAGCTCTTCAGTCTTAGGGATGAAATCAGATCAACATTGCAGAAAAGTTTTCTAAACACAGGCACAGAAAGCAAGAACTTACCCCCAACCAGCCAAGCTCTTTGCAGCCTATGCTGCAGGAATTGAGGTGAGAAAAGCCTCATGCTGCAGGAGCAATGCCCTGGCACTAAACTGATAGACCTGAACTGAGAGCTGAAAACACCCATGGGAAGTTAGAGCATGAAGACAGCTAATCAAAAGGAAAAGGGGTGGGCCAAGTGGGTGGAAGGAAATGGATGCTGATGTTTATGGGCAGAAGAGCATGTTTGGACAACAGGGGTGGACAATATCCGATGGCAGTCTTCACACTTCTCCAGGCAGCACAGCTCAACCACTGTCACACAGCAGTATTCCACCACAGATAAATTATCCTCTTTCACCATCATCGCCACATACTGCAACAAATGGTGAGTCCCTCTGGCAAATGATTCCACAAAACTTGTACGTATTTTTGTTCTGCCCATGAGACACACTCTATCGGAAATTCAAGGATAAAGAAAAACACATCTTAAAACCACTTTTTAGTTTCTCCAGCCAAACTGATTGGTTAGTTGGCAAGCAAAATAGGCTAGGATGATGTGTGAACATGCAGTAATACCCAGAATGAGATTACTGCACTGATTTCCTTCACAGAGTTGCATAGGTGCAGAAGAGACAAAAGGCTGAAATTCAGAGCCCCACCAAAGAAGCAAAGAGGATGGAGATGTAGAAAAGGCAGAGGGAAGTAAAGGAAGAGGGAGGAGAAAACTTCTAAGTGCCTTTTTTAATTCTAAGTTTTCTCCGACTTGCTTAGCTCTAATCTTTAATTCATATTTTCATTACAGTCTCTTTGCTCTGTAAAGACTGCATTTCATGTAAAAGGAGCAGCTCAAACATCAATTATTTGACATAAGTCAACCCCTTGTTAAAGTCCTCTACTCTACATATATGTAGGCTCCAATAAAAGAAGCATTAAACATTCATTAAATTAGAAATACATGAAGACAGTGTCTGCCACTCTTCTCATACAGATATGCTTAATAATCCCAGCCTTCTAGAGCAGCAAAAGCAAACCCATCTCTAATCCTTTTAGAAAGCCTGGCCATGCAAAACACCCCAGCTTCCTGCAATTTCCCTGTGAGTCATCCACAGATATTACCTCTTGCAGGTCAGATCCTCAGCTGGAATAAATCAGAGTAAAACAATACTGCCGGCGTTACAACAATTGACACAGATGCAGGATTTGCCTTTAGGCTTCCCTTGCAGCAAAATGTTTACAGCAATGTTAATTGGATAATAACGTCACTTTTGGTCTTTTAAGTTACGCCAAGAACCTGATTCAATGGGGAACAACACCACCATGCCTGCTTCAATTTCAGTATGCCCTGAGCTGCTTGTGTTCTGCAAAAGGAATCTGGTTTCCCAAACTGAATCTGGGAATCCAAGGAAATCCACACACACCCCTCCCCCCGCTATATACTAGCACGATGATAGTGGATTTTGAACTTCCACTGCCATAGGCTTGTGCACAAGAATTTCAGCAACATTTTCCCAAGGGGAAACAATCACTGGTGAACAGATGCTTCTTCATAAATATTTCTGAGGTTAAATATCAATGCAGTGATGTGTTTCCCACATCTCTGTGAGCTGCGTCCACTTCGTGAGAGCTTTGGAGCAAGTCCCATCCAACAAATGACTCCTCACAATCCTCCTTGATCCTTCTCTTTAGAGTGCCTCTAGACATTAATTTTCACCTCTCCTAGGCTGGAAGCATGGCCGCATGGTTAGGACCTGGGGTACAAATTCAGGATAGCAGCTTTCAGCTCCTGTCTGGCCTTCGGCTGTCTGGCAGAGTCTTCTCCCGCCTGTTAAATATGTGAATTACCCGTTTCTTTCTTCCTGGGCAGAGGAAGAGACCACAAATGCTCAGGAAGCACCTGTAAGAGTGCAGATGAACATGTCAGGTCAAAAGGGGCTGCTGTCCCACTGGAGCTCTGCTGCAGCACTCTTTGAATTGGGCTTTTCCCGGCAGCGTCCCTGTCACTCTGACGCTACACAGCCCAGCAGTTACCACTTTGTGTGAGCACTGAGCTGTGTGATAGAGTTAATCACATTAAGCACTGTTCAGTTCATGTCTTTTTTGTTCTCTAAAGACTTTACCTCTCCCTCACTTCTTCTAGTCTCTCCTCCTTCTAAACTTCAGGAGATGAAGGATTCAGCTCAGCCCTCCCTGACACTATCCAGCACCAGGATGGGTAATTTTGGAAGGTTTAATCTCTATTTATCTTTCCAAAGTTTTACACTGCTCTTAAACAACTCTTCCAGCAGCTGTGTCCACAGGGAGCAGGTCATAGTCTTGGGTCAGCAAGGCATTTAAACATCTGGATAATCCAATTGCGTAACATTTCCAAAAGCAATGGAAGGGCTAGCTCTTGATAGATGCTTACATACCTAGCTCTCATCAGCAAGTTCGGCATCTATGTGCCTTTAACCACTCGGCCCATAGTGGTGGAGGTGAATGAGCTCCACTAAAAATCAATTTCAGTGAAAAGACTTCTTTTTCAAGGAACAGTAAAGCAAGTCCAAAGTATTTTGTCAGGTCGGTGACTGTTTGGCCCAAATATACCATCTTGTTTTTAGTCTTGATCTTCTACCAGCTTTTAAATCAATCCTTTTTTCCCCTCTGTTGGTAATCAAATCACTCCTTTAATTGAGGTAATAGGGCACCACAGTTTACATTCCTGCTGGTAAACACAAAGAACAATCAAAAGTTCATCATTTGTAGTCTCAGGCATTTTCTTTTTCATTCAGCCTTCCAAAACCATTGATTTTCATAGCCTCGGTACACTCTGGCTCTGTCATCGCATTGTCATGAAAATGATAAGGCTTTCTACAGGTTCCGTAAAAACAGAAGATGACTCCTGATTTGGGGTGGCATCTCTGCATCAGCACAGCAGTCCTAAGGAGTCAGCTGTGAAACAATCACCAGCCCCTATATTCTGGGCAAACACTGCCTGAAGAACAGCAGGTCCTTCCTGTGACCCCTCAGCCTGCCATCTGAAAAGGGTGGTAGTGGTGGGGTCAACTGAGTACCCAAAAAACTGGCTGGCTGTCATGAATATTTCATCCACCAAGAGCGAAGGGTGATGTAGTTATGCTATGCTACCAAGCTTCTGCCTCCAGGACCTATGAAGAGGATCGTGGAGTCCAGCAAAGTCCGGCGTGGAGAATACATCTTCTTGGCTGGTCACATTCAACTTGCATCTGCACAATCAATCATCCTATTGCATAGACTTTGACTGAAGGGGTTTTAACTGCAATCTTAAAATCTGGCCATTTCAGGAATTCCTGAAATAAATTAGAAGAGGAATTTTATTTAGTTGTTTTTTCTAAAGGAATTTCCCCATGGCTCCAAACCACTGTTTTCCATAAGTAAATGAATATGAAGTCTTCTCTTGTCCTCTTGCCACATTTTCTGTGTCATCTTTATCCTGCAACAGTTGTATATAATCAAATGGCAGACAAAACATCCTCTCCCCAAAAGCATTCTTTTTTTCCTCAAACTTTTAGTAATTTTTTTTCACACTTCATTAATTTTTTTTGTCACTGATCATGTTAGAAGAAGATGCCTTCCAAAACAATGACCTGGAAATTCAGTGATCAACATCTTGCAGATAAATAACAAGCTATATTTATGCAATAAAGCACAGTAACTTAAAATCCAGGCACTGGATTATTTGATATTAAAATCTTTGCACTTTTCAAGATAGCTGATAATTTGGAGACCACATGAAAAAGTTCTTTTATCATTATCAGTTAGCAACTTGCACTGTTAATCCATTACCTTTACCTAAAATACAAGAAATAATTTACATTTATATGGAGCCTTTTGTCCCCCAAAATCCCAAAGGGTTTTGCAAAATAAACACGTCGCGTTACCCCCCTAAGACAATACCTGGGTATTGATTTGGTTGTCTTGATGATTCAGAAGGAAGAGCCCTGGTCATTGACTGCACCACCAACATCTTTTTCTGTGACATCTAGATTTTCCTGGAAGGTCTACCCACCCGAGTGGTAACAAATATTAATCTTGCTTAATTTATGAAAGTAGATGGAATTCCTGAACCAACTTTCACCCAGTGTCTGGGCAGGACAGGAAGAGCCTGCCCATGGCCTGGCACCAACTACCACTGCTTTCCACAGTGGAGCTTTTCCAAAGGGACACTCATTTGGCCCTCAGAGCCTTCAAAAAATTTCCCACTGAGAACATACTGCTTGCTAGGAAAAGCAGCCTCAATGGTCTGCCTCCAGGCCTTGCTCTACACAGTGGAGTGCAAAATTCACTTAGGGACAGGAAAGGCTGCACTAAACTTCGATGGGCTGGGAAAATCTCTAGGGGTTTTCTGGCCAAAACATGCTGTGTTACAGAAGGAACAGGCTGAGGTACAGAATGCTTATTTCAAATTAACTTGAGCAGAAAAATAACAAGCAGCAAGTTTATATTCTCAGTAAATTAAGAGGGAAGCTTAGGTAAAAATGTGGCTTTATATGCATGGAAATAAATGATTATTTACTCACTTTTGTGCTCATGCCCTCAAAGATGAAGACATTTGGATAGAATTATTAATATTTACAGCATATAACAATAAATAGCCACAAGAGCTTTGCCTGAATAAGTGCTATTTTACCAAGGTAAAATCTGTTGAAGGTCAAATGGATCATTTACCTGTGTGTGGAGGGCAGGATCAGAGTCTTTACTTTGAAATCTGTATCAACTGTGGTAATTTAAAACTTTAATTAAAGACTCAGTGACAGATTATCTACAAAACGTCTTCCTGTTGCCCGGTATTTCATCACGAGTGTCTCCAGAAACCCATGCTAACTTGAGTAAGCACACTTGCCAGGAAGTATTTCATTGTGGACATGTTAGCTTTTATCTGTCTTGTTGGGTAACAAATCCTTTTGTTGAGGATTAGTGGCAACAAAAATTAAATTAAAAGCAAAACCAGACCCCAAACCAGAAATTTATAATGCTTGTTCTGTTCATCCCTCAAGAAAATGAAAATGCCAAAGCAAAGTCTATTTTAGCAATTGCGTTAATGTATGTGTAAATGGGTGAAGGCGCCTTTGAAATGCTCTGAAAAGAATTTCACACTTTAGAGAGAAGTTAACAATTCTATTGTGGCATTTATTGGAATTCTTAAATTAATATCCCTGACACAGCTGTGCTATAAAATCCTCCATCATGATGAATTTTTGCTAATGTCAAGATTATTCCTGGATACAATTTTGAAGGAGCACTTTCTAAATTAAGAGAACATGGGAATCCTGTGCTGCCCTTTCCTTGCCTCCACTCACCTCCAGCCTGTCCCTGAGCAGCTGCATGGCTGCTAATTTGAAATTGCATCTGGTTTTCTTTCCACAGAGCAGCAAATGGGGGCAGATGCACAGGTGAGTGAAGTTGAGCCCCCTTAGAGCACTGGGCAAGAATCACCATATTGCTAACTCAGCATGGCATTGGAGGAAGGACCTCCAAAGCCATCTGGGGACTCCCTTCTGGAGCGCATCTACCCTCCCCCTGCCCTAGAAAGGGCACATCAGGAGTCAGTGGGTTTGATTTTGAAGAAAGAGCACCAGGGAATGCAAAGTGCAATGAATTTCTCCCTTTGCACACAGCAGAAAGCGAGAGTTGTTCCAAATTGTCAAAGAACTCATTTAATCTGGAGGCCCAATTAAATCAGATTAAGAGATGTGAGTGATGACACACTGGGGATCTCGCCCATCCCTGCATCCTTGCCAGACCACATCCAAAAGGGTTGAAGGAAACAGAGAGCAACCTCGTGGCAATGCGTAAGGAAGGGCTTTAAAAACCATACACATCACCAATAACAAGGCTTGGCTTGTAGCAGTAGATGGATTTACAGAGTAACAAGGAGGGGTTAGGAAAATGAAGAGTTCACGGTCAGGTGAGAAGACCCAGGGGTTGTATGAGTAACACTACAGAGGCACGTCTCCAGCCCTAGACACAGGAGGATGAGGAGACCTCGTGGGGGGATATTTGCTTGGAGAGGCTTCAGTGTAAGCAGAGTGCATGGATGTTCTCACTGAACTGCAGGAAAACCTGAGGGCAGGAGGGATAGCACAGATGGCAGCAGCCATGAGCTTGATTTTAACAGTGATAGGCAAGTTTTAGATCCTGCAGAGGAGAGAGTTAACAATAGCTGACACACTTTTGTCTGGAGAAGCCACAATGACTAGAAATAACAACTGGGGGGGGTCATAATTCCAGCAGTCTGTCACTACCAGGAAACGTGAAATCCAGTGACCTTTCATCTCCACGACAGAAATGCTGCACAACACCTGGAGCCATCACCCTTAAAATCCACTCTGACAAATTGGATGATAGGACACGAAGGATAAAATGTCCTCTCCCTCCCTCACTCCTGAATTGTAGCCTCCCAGTGTACTCTGCCTGCTCCACATGTAATATGGTATCCCCTTCCCATCAGAGCCGGCTTTGCATGAGCTACACTACATTTAGCAAAGCACAAGATAGCAATTCTATTTCTTTTGACACTAAAAAATAAATCTGCAAAGCCACTTGTTCAGACTGATCTTAAATGATGGTAGAAGGAGGGGAATTGATATTGGCTTTTTATGCATCTTCAGGTCAGGTATGTTAGAATCAACAGATTTTTGCATTAACCTCTGCTTCACAGCACTTTTGCCCTCGCAAAGCATAATTAAGAAAGGCATGAAAATCTATCTGAAAGTATGGAAAGGAAATTATTTTCCCTTTAATGGCAGCAACAGCTAAACAATCAGGCAAGCCACATTGCTAGCAGAGTGCAGCAGATGACTACAGGGCTGTGTTTTAACCCAAAACTAGGATCTTCCTTACCAAAATTTTAAGGAACAGCTTTTGAAATGAGGATTTGCACATACATGTTGTCCTGAGAATTAACACTCCTTTCCCCACCCTCTTACCCCCCAGGAGCTGTATCCCTTGAGCTCTTCTGTTTGCCAGTTTAAAATTATGACCACAGGGAATGAGACTAAGCTAAAATCTTTTCATCACACTGAAACATGTCACTGTAACTATCTTCACCACTTTGGTAGAAAGCAAAAGCTACTGGATTGAAGGAAAAAACCCAAATAAATTAAAAAAAAAAAAAAAGGTGTGTGTGTTTCAGTCTTTTAAGTAGTTCTGTCAGTTTGTGTTATCTTCATGCATTTGTGAAACTGAGCTTTAATTGACTAGCTGCAGTGGAGAGACAAAAGATAAAATCTTGGTCTCAAGATGAACAGACAGCTTAAAACGTTGTGATCCTCATTCATTAGGATGTGTCAGAGGGATTCAGAGAGGGAAAAGACACAGCAAAATATCTGTAACTCTTTCACATGAAGTTCTCAGAATCTAAGAGGGAGGTGAAGGGTGTGCGCTACACTTGGAGTCACATCCAAGAGCAGTAACAAAATTTGCTCATCACATTCTCTGCAACAAGAGAGACTATCTTGGCGCCTACTTATTTCTGTTGCTTTGTGAAAGATTTCATTTCGTTTGTGAGGAATAAAGTCAAAATTACAGGGATCTGGCCAGCTATTAGCCAGTCAGCACTGGCTGCAGCAGGAGGAGCAGCAGGCCCTGCCAGCTGCGAGGCAGGGGAGTGTCCCACATCTCATCCCTACAGCCAAGCTAGGATGCAAGAAGGGTTCAGCTCCCCTCCACGGTATACCCCATGCAGATATGCTCCTCAGTCCCAAGGAATGGCCACACCACTGCACTACCTGTTCCCTTCATCCACCACTGGCTCAAAGCTGTGCTGTAAGCCCTCGTCTCCCCAGCCCCAGAGACCAGGATCACCAAGGTGTGTAGGCTGATCTTAAGAAACACTCTCCTGGCTAACACAGGTTTGAGAGAACTTTGTATCTCCAACAGATGATTCTAGAGAGGAGTGGAGCAATTTGGCAAAACCATGGAGCAAGCCTCCTGGCTTCTAGTAGAGGATTCAATCACTATACTGTGCTCTGGATCCCCTTCAGCAGGTGGCTGATATTTCTTCTTCCTCCAGTCCATGAACCCCGTAGTAGTTGTTTCTATCACTTTTCTCCTGGCTCTCTGGGCACCCTGCTTGTTTTTGGAAGAAATACATTGCCCGCTCCTGGTCACAAGGATGTTCGGGACTGCAACACAGAGAATCACCAGCTGGGGGAGTCTAGTTGTTGGGGCAAATGGTCAAGATGATGAAGGCTTGGTGAGAAAATCCAGCAGCTCCTGGACGTCTGTGAAGCCTCCTTTGACTTTGAACTCCCGGAAAGCCTAAGTGATGCTCACAGTTTGGATTCATGTGATGTGAACCAAATGGGAAGGTATGAGCAAATGCTGCCATTGTAAACGAGGGGGATTGATTGTGGTACTCTATACACGATGTGAACACACAGGCCAAACATGCACCAGCAGGACCAGTTCATTCAGTTGTAAATGAGAGCTACAGGGACAGGCATGACAATGGCCACTGTTACCCCTCCCAGTCAAGAATCCAGGACATCAGTCTTGCTCAATGTGACAAGAAACCTCATACCCAAGTGCAGCAGGCTATTTGCAAAGGTGTTGGATTGAGCTGGTTAACATACCTTTTCTCTGAAGATCATCAACAACAACAAAACAATGACGTTTCCTATGAACATTTTCTGCTTTTTAACAGAAACATAAAACTCTAAATGAAAACCTTGTAAAATATTTTTTGAGTAAAAATCATGGCTTGCTGTAAATGTCAGGATTTCAAGTAATTTTTTTGGTATAATTTTCCAGACTGGTCTTAATTTTGCCAATTCCTTTAGTAAAAATATTTTGCATTTCCAACTGTTTGCTTTTTCTCTGTCTTAAAGAGCAGAAAATGTGTTGAAAATGTTATTTCTTTGTAAACATTTTCACCTAGATCCAAAAGCAACCATTACTCTTATCCAGCAGCAGGAATGTATATAAAAGGAAATACATATGGGTAGTGAATTTGAAACTTGAGAAGATGAGTCTAAGCAGCCATTTCTCATATGTTAAGAAAGCCATGAAGAGGTTTATATGAAGCTAGCTCCACTCAATCTGTCTTTGTATCTACTTTAGGAGAAAGGTACTCTTCCAAAGACATATGTGTATGCAGGCTGTGGTACAAGACTGGGGAGACCTTCTTGTAAACAGACTTATTTGCCAAAGAGGTACTTTCCCAAGACCTTTCTTGAAAGCATTGCTGAATCCAACTTCAATTCATGAAATCATTTCAGCAATGAGGGCCAATTCCACACACACAGACTCCAGCACACAACCTACAACATTACAGGCTTTGTGGCTGTCTTACTGGCCCCAGTGGAAGTTTTGCCATTGATTTCATTGTTTTTCCCCTGGTTTTAGGTAATAAGTGTTAGTTTCTTAATTTAGGGACAAAGACCCTCTCCTTTTTCTTGATTCATGTTAGATTAATTATGAGAAAAAAAGCAAAGACATGAGATGACTATCACTGATACCAGCACTCAGTCCTATAAAGCCTTACGCAAGTCGGCAACTCCATAATCTGCACGTAAAGATACAGGCCAGGAAGGGTAGCCTTAATTTTCACAGTTGCCACCTCATAACTGAAGCTCACACACAAGGAGAAGTAAGAGTCGCAACTCCAGCCTGTGTGGATGGAAGCAAACCTCCTGGTGATGCATCAGTAACAACATTTTAATAAAATGTTTCCTTTATACCTCTTTATTAAAGCCAATACAGTACTTTCTTACCATTTTTGCAGACCGGACAACACTGTTCTGGTTCATAGACTGGGTTGACACACTCAGGAACTGCGCAGTCTGCTACAACACAGTGAACTTCATTGCTGGGCTCGCAGCGACACCATTCGCATGGCGAGGGCTAGGAACAAATCTAAAATTAGCCTATTTCCTCCTGCAGCTTACAAGTTTGCAACATTTCTATCTTGCCATAAGATAAACACATCAGTGTTCAATACCTCTTGACTGCATTCATTCATCATGGGTAACACAAATTAACCTATAGGACAAAATAGCAACATCTGAAATAGGCAACCAGAACATTAGAGCAACCAATGAGCATGATACTTGTTTTCCCAGAAATAATGTGGGTTTCTTCAGCTTTCACAAGACTATAGGTCCCTTTGTCAAAAAGGCTGAGCTGAAGCCACTAGGTTGTACCTCTGCTCTGGTGTTATCTTACATATTTGACCAGGAGCAGAGGGGATTTTTGGAAGATCACAAGTGGTAGTTCACCCTACGAAGGGAGGACAGGGTGATTTTCCAGGTCATATTATTATCCCACCACCGCCAGCGAACCCAAGGCTGTCAGAAAGGTGCCGCTGGGGTGGGCGGTCCATCCACCATCCTCTTTGCATACTTTAATACTTGCTTTTCAGAGTGGAGGAAAACAGTGTTGCTCTTGAGGGGGCAAAGCATTTTATTCTGTGTTTGTGCAGCACCTGCATCAGAAGTCTGTAAGCACTCCCATAATAGAATCATCAGACCTGGCCCTGGCCTCACTCTTGCCTGTTTCAGAAAGGTTTGTGAGCAACTGCCTCACACAGAATATGTAAATAATTAACAGCCTGAATAATTCTGCTGAAGTCAGGGAGTTCTGGATTAAAGCACCTAGCTAAAAGGTTTTGCTTCAGCTCCATCAATTCTAACATGAAACCTTATCCACCTCCAAATACTAGTGAGCTGTCACTGTCTCACACTTTACAAAGCCGTGGCAATGTGTTGAAAAATAGAAAGGGTAGTGTTCCCAGTGTCCTTACATGTGTGCAAGTGTGATGAAAGGATGACAACAGAGCTAAGAAAGGAATGCAAGAGGAGAATTTGAGAGGAAAATAACTTCCTTTCAGTACCTGTAGATTCAATATATGAATCCTGATTCCTCAGCAACAACAGTAACATCAATCAGTAACATTTGAACAAGTAAATGTGGAAAAAAAATTTGCTTTTTGTTGCATTTATAGGAATCTGCAGCGATGGGAATTCCTCCATATTAAAAAAAAAAAAGTGAGATGCAAAGGAAAGGAGGATTTATCCCCATGTGTTTATGTTTCAGACCCCAGTGATGATGGGTCACTCATTTCTACAAGACAGATACAACCTGTAGAGCCCTGGTCCTGACAGGTAATAAGCTTTTCCATTCACCTCTAAGAAGCTCCATATGTCTTGAGTCAAGTAATTTATTCCCAGGAAATTCATTTCTACATTAGAATGCACTAATTAAAGCTTCCCTTGCTTTGTCTCAGCATCTGCAGTCTATAATTCCCATCACCTCTCATTTGCTCATGGCTTCGGCAATTTAGATAAAATCAGCACTCCTTGAGCAAGGGAAGAAGTCTGTGGAGGTGGAATTCCTCTCTCTAATTATCTTCCCTCATTCAACCCCACTTTGATTTATGTCTGAAGCACCAGGAATCTAAATTCATTTGACTGACATTTCTTATTCAAGACTATTTAATAAGAAGAAACAATACAGAAGAAAATAGACAGAACTATTTGGTGAGGGATCAATAAGAAAATTGCTGCTTTGTTTTTACTCATTTTAATCACTAATTAGATAGAGCAGTAGAACTAGATCTTGTGATTTGTGAAGGCTTTTACTGACGTATCCTTCAGGACTAGTCCCCATCTTCACTACTACAAGGCTGCAATGCTAAGAAATACATGATGCGTTTCCAGGACTGCAGCTCAATCTGCAGCTTAAAGATGATCAACACAAGTAGAAGATGCCCCTGAACGACTCTGCAACTGAGTAAATGAGATGTGACATACACATCTTTTGCTTTTGCGTTGTTGGCGTAACCTGAAAATGACACTGTAATAAACCGTGATGTTGCCTGACTTTGAAAACAGCTTTTCAAGAGGGAAGAATCACACACAATTAAAGAAGGAAAGCACACCTCGGTGGTACAAGGAATGAGCAGCCAGCAAACAAAAAGGTTGCTTTAACATGAATGACAAAACTTTTCTCAGCCACCTCCTTCCCCTTCTTATCAAAGTCAAGCTACTTGCTCTTGACTCCAGCCTCTTCCTCTGACCATTTTGGTCACTTGCCAGTGACCCCCTTACTGTGGATCTTACCCAGCCACTGACCTCCATGGGTGAGTCCAGTCTTCCTGTCCACTTTGTTTATGAATGTCTCAGCACTTTCTCCTGTGGGATCCAATTTGCAAACCCCTGCCCCTTCAGAAAGGACTTTGCCCAAAGCACACCGATTGAGCATCTTTTTACTGTTGTCTGTGAGCTCTGCATCCCACCTATTAGTTTCCCTGAAGCTACCCTTCTTGTGGGACAGTTATGGGACATTGGCAGTAGGTAAACAAAGTGGCAAAATTACAAACTGGGAACCACTGAAGAACAGTGAACCAGTGAAAGATATCCCAAAGTTTTGTTTCCTGATTTAAAGATTTAATCCCCTGTGGAAGATGGGTAGTTTACACTTTTGTAGCCACTGAAGTTCCAACAGCAGCTAACACCAGTTCCTGAAAAGAAACTCTCACCCCTACTGAAAAACAGGCTTGAAAAAAATACAGAGGGCTTCTGAAGTATGAAGGAGAGAGGACACAAATCAGAGGTTACGCCATTCTCACACAGACAGTGCAAACGCTTTATTGGTGCCCCTTAAACTGATATTCTGGAAAAAGTGTTAAGATTAAAGGATCATAAAAGGCTTGAGCCAGAAGATGATTTATTCACTCTACCCGTCCAAGGCAGAATATCTCTTAGAATACTCTCTAGGCAAGGATTTCAGGAGATGTTGATGCAGAAATATTTTTCTCATTACTGTCCAAAAGGAAAGGATGGTCACAATGCCCAGCTGTAACACGAAAACACATCCACACAACTGGACCCTTACTGTTCAAGGTATGTTTTAACAAACGGACCGATTATTAAAACCGGAGGAGTGAACTGAGTCCTTTTGTAGAAGGTATCAAGACAGCTTTGTGACTTGGGAAAACTGGTGCAAAATACCTGAAATTCTTTTAACTCAATTTTCACTTACAAGGGTGAGAGCATTAACCCTCAGAAATAATGAGGATATTCGCTCTTTGATGTCAGTGTAGGAGAAAAGTCAAGCCAAGTTGGTGGAAAGCAGATGTGGCCAACATCTAACCACCATTCAGGGGTTTTTGAGAGTAGATGAAATGAGACACTGAGCACAAATGACCTGGTCAGTCTCATTATTGACCCTGATTCACTTCTCCTATGGCCAGTCAATTCTAAGAGACCAAAGAAACATAAGGATGTGGACCCTGAACACCCCTGTTTATAACCACATCTAAGATCACAGCCCAACTTTTCTATTTCTCTTCCATTCTATTGTTCTTAAGGAGGACTGTGATCCCAGGCTTGGCGGAGCAGGAAAATTCATTCCCTGCCTCTATCATCCTGCAAAGTGGGATGGCAGGAGGAAAGAGCCAGCACTCGTTCAGCTGCATGGCTGGAAAACCTTAGTCTCAGGTGCTGTCAAATGGGAAACATCTGCAATCAGCAGAGTTTGTTAACAAAGAAAGAAGGAAAGAAAATTTAAACAGAGAATATGCATGGCTAATAAAGATTTTACATGCATGAGCACATAATGATAAATTTGATAGAGGATATAAACAAACTAACGAAAAAGGCAGTGAAGGAAACAATGAGAAACAAGATACACCCTGAGCAGGGTGAATCAGACAGCTGAACAAGGTGTGCGTACTGTATCCCCTAATCTTCATTCTCAATTCCATGCGCATCAGCTTCCCACCATTTTTACCCTCTGGAAGCAAATGCCAGCCCATGTAGAAATTATACTTACTAACATCATCCAGCTACTCCTCACAGTGGTAAGAGGCTCCCTGTCTTAAGGGATTGGTCAACACGTGGGTTCTTTAGTCAGCCACTAGGTTTCAATAAACCACAGAAAATTCATACCTCTGAGAGGTCAACACTTGAAGGGCTCCAGCATGCCCTCAAATCACCCAGAAGGACAGGTGCACAGAGAGGGAGATCACCCAATCAAACAATTCTTCAGGAAAATAGCCTAAAGTTCTAACTCTTCCCAAACTTAAGGTAGAGGTGGAGAAAAGAAAGTAGAAAATTGAATTCAGAAGTCGGTGTCTAAATCTGCTCTTTTATGCTTTTCTGTAACCGAAGAGATCTGAATCAAGCACTTTTTTTTTTTTTAGCTGGCACAATCACACAAGTAACTAGTACACAGAACTTCAAGTTTTTAGACAAGATCTTGTAAGATCTTGCTTTACTGCATCTAAAACATCTCATTTAAGCACAGAAATTCTCGTTTCAAACACTTACTGAACTTCACCTATATTTCACCCTTTGTTCAAGCCTTGTCCTACAGCTACAGCACCCGAGGCCGCCTCTCTGCTGTCCCAAACCAGTGATTTCTCTGTAATATGTGGATTGCCCTCCAAAAGCTTATTACTGAGTAATAAATATTCTCCTTGAGTGAATGAAGGAAGCAAATATACATATATGAAACATTATGCTGCAGCCCTCCTCTTCCCTGTCTCCAATAAGGATTCTCTGTCTCCACATCTGCTTGTCAGTCAGTCTCAGCTGCTGGTACATAAACATCTCTGGAGAGGTGGAAAGGGAGTGATTTACCCAAGACAAATGAAAAACTTTGAAGATGGTATCTGATTGATACTTTCTCTTTACCTGTTTGATCTGTCAATCAGAAGCAATTTCTCTCAGGTTTTGCTCTGCTGTCAATTTCAGCAGGCTAACTGTGGTTTCCAAGAGCTCCATTTCAGTCCTATATGAAAGCTACTGCCTAGTTCAGTGGAGATCTCAGACCAAGTTTTAAGGCCACAGCCTGCTGTGATCAGCTGAGATTAATCCAGCTGGCTTCACTCAGATTGGGGGATTGCAATTCATTCCCCTCCAGGAACTGGGAAAACAGAGCCCTTTTTCCAAGCAGCCTTCTGAGAGCAAAGTGTTGGTACCTAAGTATTTCAAGAGTCAACAGATTGTATTTCATTAAAACAGACTATACACAGATCTGTTATTCCTCGAAACTTCCTGCTCTATGAATTTAGATGCCAGCACCTCATTTCCTCCAGGCATGTTTAGCACAGCGACTTCCTGAGACTTTGGACTTCTCCTCATGTTTCAAAAAAAGACTGAATTGTGTGGCAATACTTTCTTTGTATCTTGAGTTTTCAGCCTTGTGGAAGAAGGTTTACACCTTTGCTGGAGCTAGCATACAGGTTGCTCAAAGCTACTGCAGATTCTTGCAATTGCCCTCTAGTCATCTGTTCTGAGATCCAGTTATCAAGATTTATTGGGCTACTCTCTTTCCCATCCTTCCCACATACTCCAACTAAGCTTGAAGAGGGAATTTGTACAAGAATGTCCCATAATACCATACTTGAAGACTTCATCTCATTGCCTAGGTCCCATGAAGTGGTCACATAAGGACCATATCCTCATGCTGTCTATCGCACAACAGCCCTTCAGCAATTATACACAGCTACTAGCAAACAAGTACAGAGCAATACAAACTTTACAACTATTGTATCACTAATACTTTCAGCAATTATACACAGCTACTAGCAAACAAGTACAGAGCAATACAAACTTTACAACTATTGTATCACTAATACTTGACATTTATTTTCAGGAAGGGAACAGAAAAGCTTCATCTAAGTGTTTACAACCATCTAATCATGTTATTACAATAAACACATAAATCATTCAGGGGGTGTTCAAGTTAGTAGAAGACAATTTAAGTATTTCCACTGAATTGAACAGACCTGCTACTGGGGCTTGTGATGCTTTCCACAGTCAAATAGGTGTATCCACAAAATGGGCAGGATGACCGGAGGAACCTCCTTGGTTGACTGTAATTTGAAGTACTACGTAACCAAGAAATTAAGCCAGTGGGCTTTCTTTCTGAGTCTCATGGAAGCCCAAGGATCCATCACACCAGAGCAAATGCAGAGCAGATGTGAGGATTCTTGATATCACTGCAAACCTGAATCAGCCATGTCAGCCACCTCCCACCTCCTTTAAAGACCAAAAAAGAAATGGTGCATGAGTATATGCCTTTTCTAGATTATATTGCAAGGGGGGGGGAAATGCTTTTCATTATAGTTATATTGAATATGGGGCTGCAGTACTTTCTGCCCCTTTGAGAACATGTTATAAAAGGAAGTGGAAATCCCTTAATAAGAAGGATGCCATTATCTCCATTTCTACTGGTGTCAAGGCAGTTTTGAATGCAATGGATCTAACCTGGTATTTCTGCACACACTTGCACTACTTTGCCTTAGATTTGGATCCACTAGCTGCATCCACAGGCACCTCCTGCCTACATGTCCTTATGAAGGACTGGATGTGTCCCATCCCCTGCCAGTGCTGGACTCCAAGGGAAGGAAAGCTTAAAACCATCGCTGCTGCCAGTCTCTCCGACTTTTACTTTTCTAGAGAGTGTGTGCCAGCGCTCACATGGATAATCATGTTCAGCCTCTCCCCTCAGACAGGCTCGACTGATGGCGTCCTGCACCATGCAGATAAAACAGCAGGAAAAGCAGAGTGATGTAAAGTGAAGTTTGTCAAATTGGGCTCTTACATCTTAAGAGTAGCTGTAACTTTTAATGACACTAAGGACAATGACAATTCTGATGGAAATTATTTTAGTAGCTACAGTTTCAGGTGGTGAATTTATTGGCAGGAAGCAAGAAAGGGAAGCAAGTTAAAAAGGACCTGATGAATAAAATCGGAGGCAAAAATGGTTTCTGCATTACAGCTGAGGTGGGAAGACATAAACCAGGGGAGATGAATAAAAAAGAAACCAGGCTAGCATTCATAGAAGGTACTCCTGAAGTCGAAATTAGAATCATTTTCATTGTTATTGAAATTGCCTGTGATCTCAGACAGATTAGCAGGAGATTGCAGGAAAGCTTTCATCTGAGAAATTTTGCAGGTGCCAAACTGTGGAGAAAGGGCTAGCTAGTGAGTCCCATCCGAAGGTGAGATTGAAATCAGCCTATTTCTGTTCTGGGCTGCTCACTTTGTTTTTACTACTAGCATAAGTAACTGTCTAACTTGTGTTAAAATTTGGTTAATTGCTCTTTTGTGTGTGTGCACGTGTGTGTGCACCAACACAATAACTTGCACAGGGCAAAAATTTCACTCATTTTTGCCACTTACTTAAAAAATTAAAAATTAACCATCCCGCTAGCGGAGACACAATATCAATTATGCTACAAAAAATATAATGACTTGGATTTTCCACAGGTGGAAAGTTGCTCAAATAAACAATCCAGTGGGTGATTATACATGAGTACAATCACTGAAAACACCATCAGGCTGCAAATGATTTTGCTACAAGAAAAAAGTACGTCATTAGGTAATTTATTTGCAGTGAAAAACTGGAGCTGTATCCTACTTATACGGAGCACTAGCGATACAAATGAACTGTGCCGTTCAAAAATTGAAAAATGCTTGCACCATACTGCAGATCAGCTAAAAGAAGGAGCTGGCTTTCAAGAAGCAGAAGTAGATGCTGAGATCCTGTATTTCTAAGGGAGTCTCCAACATACATACAACCATTGCTAGTCTAGGACTGAAATGAAATGACAAATTTCTCACTCAACTGAAAGGATAAGAGAGACACAAAAACATTACTTAAAATATTTTCTATGAATAGTGACTCCATCCTATACTCAAACCAGCCTCATCATAAGGAGTTTGAAGATGACTTGCCTATTTTCTTAGGCTACAGATATTGCAGCTCTCCAACCAAAGCTCAGTTTTAGTTACCCCTAACTGCCGCTTGTCTGTTCACAGCTGCAAGAGTCTTGCCAGCAGGCTGGTGACCAGGCTTGGATTCTGGGGATGGAAAGGCATGATGATGCTGTAATCCCCCCAGATCATGTATACCTCTCCTCCCTTCAGCTCCTGAGCATGCCTATCCATACCTGGAGATAATATTGCTCTTGCTATCCTTTTGTAAAAATTCCTGGGGAGCTACTACGGATCAGTAAGCCAGAAAAGGGAGAGATGCATAGCAGATATGCCTCCCAATGGGTATCCTGAGCCCACATCTGATGATTCAGGATTGCGATGGCATTAGGAGCTTTGTACTCATGTATTTGCTATGTACCATAGAACTTGATGCATATAAAAGGTCCTGAAACCATATCTGGGTCTGGAGAGTGACTCCTCCATTAGCTGACAGAAGACAACCTTGAGCCAAGCCCTGGCCCTTTTTCCATGGGAGGTGTGTATCTGCAGTCCTGTGGCTGTGTTTCTCCCCAGAGAGCAGCAGTGGAGTTTTCTTTAACAACATGACTTTGCACTTCTTTTGTAATGCTCTTTTTGTTTTGATATATGTCTCATTTTATTCCTGATAATAATTGCACCTCACCTATCCTGGGGCTGAGGGGACTGATGGTCTCTACTATTTTGGTGATAATTTTTATGCCTCTATTACAATAATGTTTTAGTTCAGGCATGCCCAGTGCACAGGGAACAGGACTCCTTTCTAAAGGTCACCGATATGGCAGATGGGACCGTGGCTCCAACATGTGATGTGCAGTCCTGTTCAAGCACAATGTGTGCGCTTCACATTTGTTAAGCTCCTTTTAATATCAGTAGGGAAAGCCAGCCCAGCTGGCAACTTCCTGATCTCTGTTCCCTCCCTGTCTGCTCTTGCCATTACCAATGAAGGAGCCACATCTAGCAGAAAGCCACCTGAGGCAGAGAGAAAGGAGCCAAGGACCTGGTCAGAAAGCTGATCCCTTTTACATGGGTTTTCCCTATGCCTGAATCGGCTGTTTCCTTCTTCATTCATGCTCAAAGATGGGAAAAAGTGGCAAGATCAGCTCTACATACTGATAAAATACTGCATTTGTATTAAGGAGATAGGTATAACATAACCAGCCATCACTGGTCCCGTTCCTTCTCCTGCACTTTTCTGCCTGGATCATCAGATTCACTTTCCATAGCCACAGTATAGGCCAGGCAGATTTACACCAGTGATGGATTTGGTCCTGTGATGCTTTTACTCACAAGACAGCCAGGTCATGGCTGTGCTGCTGAACTGGAATGGAATCTTTGCAGTCAGTCTGCTTTGTCTGAAGACAAGCTCCATGTCCCCACGCAACTCAGGCAGCTGGAAATAATCACTCTGTCAGATGACTGCTGGCTGGATCATGACAGTCAAGGGAAGGTGTGAACTCCTCTTGCTGTAGGCCCCACAGTGCAGATTTCAGTGCTGTATCACCCTCAGCCCCAGCATTTTGTCCAGTTTTGCACCTCTAATGCCCTAAGGGAAGCTGGTCCCACCTAGCTGATACTGCAGAGGGAGCTCCTGCATCCCACCAGCAAACCAAAATGTTCCCTCCTTCGCTCTGAAGTAGCAGCTTCTTCCTGAATGCTTTGCTGTTTCTCAGCTCTGCCGAGCTCAGAATTTCCTCTGGCACCGGAGCTGACAACAAGAGCTTGTTACTTAATATGCTCTGTTGCTCTATCACCTTTTTCTCCTGAGGAAAGTCTTGTTGGTTGAACCTAAGTCTATGTCTGAGGAGTTGACTTGCTTTTTTCCTTTGCATAACTGAGGGTGCAGGAGCTCATGGGTGCTGAGCGCCCATGTTTACAACTACACACACAGCCCCCTCTCCTTCACTGTCTCCAGGCCCTGCTTCAAAGCCCTGTCCTGCCAAGTGGTGAGTTGGGGTTGCACCAGTGGGTTATCAACACTCATTTTGCTTGCGTTTGCTGTGGGTTTGGTTTCCCTTGCTTTTGGGCTTTCACACTGTCCCTGTGTTCACTGCATGTTGAGAAGTGGGAGAAGGGCAAACATATCATGAAATATTGACTTGTTCCTGGTGGCTTTTTCTCTCATTCTCCATTATCTTTTTTTGATAGCCTAGCTTAACTTTTGATTTTCTGGCAGCTGGCAAGGTGGATTAGATTTCATGGGAGATCCCTTGGGCAAATCCTTATCTCAGGTCAGCATCACATGGACTCCACAGAGGGTTATCAAACTGATACTGAACTTCATACCAGTGCAACATCCCAATGGGCCACTCGTAATCCATGGAGTCGCAGCAATTCACAACAGCAGAGAACCTGCCCCACAGAATACAGCAGGTCTTTAATAACTGGTACTATGGAGAAGGCATTTTCAGGTTCTCCCAGCTGCCCTCTGTATCCAGTTGCTATTGCTTAAACCATCAGGAGAAAAGTCAGCAGGAGAAAAGCCTCTGGGAGGCTTCTGTCCCTCAGGTGATGTTATCACATTTGGTTACTAGTACCTGGATGTACTAGTAGCTGGGAAGGATGTGAAATAAAAATGGGTTTGAATAGGTTATCTGTGATGAGAGGATATACTGGGGTCTGCTAACTCAGGGAGCACACTGGGTCAGCCCTCAGTCAGAAAGGTTTTCCTGCCCAGGATGACCACAGTTAACAGAGTGAGAGATTCCCTGCTTTGAGGAGCTGCTTCAAATCCTAATGCTACTCCAAGCATCCTGATTTTACAGTAATTCACAAAGAATTACCTCTGAACTGTACCACAGAGCAAAGCATAGGGAAGCCTAACTACATGTATTTTTATTTTGCAGCTAGACTGAGTGTTGTCATTACGTGACTTACCTAATTATAGTCTTAAAAACAATAACTAGGATAATTAGCTAATTAAGCATTATTTTTAATGAACGCAATTCTGCGAAAAACACATTCCAGTAGCAACAAACACACACCTGCACTTCCCCTCGCTCTGGTAGGAAACTGGTTATCTGATAAACTTCGTGTCAATGATCTGCCAAGCTTTCTATGGATGACGTCCTCCTTCAGCCCTACAGAAAGATCTTGAGTGACAGAGATGGACATACCCTGGGTAAGCCAAGGGACAAGCGCTTTTCTTCTTGGCCCCACCAAGTGTTGTCTGTCATGATAATAAAGCCTCAGACTTGATTTTACCATTCTTGGAAGGAGCTGGTAACAGTTGCATGTACTGCACACCTCATTTTCTTAACAGCATGGCTCCAGCAGCAATGGAAGGGAAGGGGAATGCCAGAGCCCCTTCTCCAGCTGTGCAGAGATACCTCCTCTCTTTCAGTAGCTCTCTGGACAGCCCCCAATTCTGGAAGCCAGCAGAGCCAATTGGCTATTTCCTGGAGCGAATATCTGAAAGCCCAGCCACAGCTTTGATGCGACAAATGTTGGGCACGTGTTCATTCCTGTGTCATATTTACTGGAAAAATACCAACCTTATGGGTTTGTACATACAGGCCAAATTCTGCACTGCTCTCCCAACACTGATGCATTTGATTAAAATATGGGGACTTGTGCTTAATTCCCAGTGATTTTGATTCATGCTGATGGTTGAGTTCAGGGTCTCATCTATTTCAATGAGGAGCTTTGAGAGAGTATGCATGCCACGCAGCTGGCGCATCTGAGCTTTTGGGACCTCCATTTATAACTTGCATTACTAGGATCTGGGGAAAACAACAGCGTGGATTTTTTGTAGGCAAATTCTGAATGTAGATCATCATCTTTCACCTACTGTAATAATATACTTGTGTATAATGTAATATATATGTAATAGAATCAGTAGCTAAGTATATAACATAGTTTAAAAGGAGGTGTTGCTATAGATCAATATATGACATACCTATCTGTTTTAGTATGTTTCCTTGGTACAATTATGACAGAAATCCAGTAAGTCAGTAATTTCAGATTCCTTTGCATAGACATTGTCACTGTAATTTTGCCAGGAGGGAGATAATAAATCATACTTTTCCATCTGACTGATGTTCTGTTTCCCCTGTCTGATTTCAATGGCTGTATGCTATCTTCAGAGCTGGCATTGTTCATAGCTGCTTTTATTAAAGCATAGGCATGTTATTGAAATTTCTTTTGTATTATGATTTTCTAGCCGTATGTGAAATTGCAGAACACACAAGAAGAAGAAGAAAAAAAAACAAAAACGGCCCCATTTGTTTGAGTCATAGTGAAAAAAAAAAATCTGCTGCACATATCTTAGAGCAAAATGCCAGTATTAGAATTAGGGCCCCATGCTGGCTAGGGTTAGTAATCAGTTTCTTGTAATTTAAGAGTGAAGTCTAAAACCTTCTAGTGATTTGGATGACTGGTTAGTATACTACCAAAAGGTTTTAATAATGCTAGTTCTTGTGATGATTGGCTTGCCATGATTTGAGCACTTTCCAAGATTCACCAGGAAAGGGAATGCTCATATTATATAGAAGAAAACTCAGTAAAGAACCTTCCTTTTCTCCCCGTTTTGTTTTTCTAGTGGCCTAAAGAAGCTACTCAGATTCAAGGTATTGTATCTCTGTTCTCTCATGCAGTCATAAACCGCAGCATCCACACTCCACACCTGCAGCTAGACAGGTCCGTAACCACTAGGGCAGGGTGGATGGGCTCTCAGAGCAGCCCACTTCATCACACCAGGCACCAGGTGTTTGCACACTTTTCCCCCTCACCTTCCTTTTCAACCCAGGGCTGCAACAAACTCTTGTTTTTCACCTACCACCGTCATCCTATCAGTAATGCTCGGTGAATGTCCCAAGTGTTTCATTCATATTTGATAAGATTGCACTCTCAGGCTGGGTAACTAGTGGTCAGAGGCAGGCTGTAGTTTGCACCACTTAATTTCTATTTCTGGCATGGCTCTGGGGGAGGGGAATCACTTTTTGGTTTCATTACCTTCTTTTCTCCAGTGGCAGAATGGTCACACTGCATTTTAGTGACTGAGAGATGCTGGGATAGCAGCTGAATACACTCTTGCATGCGCTAATGCCTTTTGATGAGAGGTCTTATTTTGTTAAGTTATATTGAGATAATTGCATTAATAAAACATTTTTAAAGAGCATTAACAAAGGAGAAGGAGGTGCCACTATTACGAAATAAAGGTTTCCATAATAAGCTGAGAATTAGTATATGATAATGCTATGCTTATATAGTCCCTCATTTATTCTGGATTCTGATTATACCCTGAAGATCCCTGTTAGAGCTGTGATCCCTACTGTGCAAAGTGCTGCTCAAGAAGACATAAAGTCAGAGAGATATAGAAGCTCTAGCTGCAGGATTACAGTTGATTTGTGGACAAAACAAAGCAATGAACTTAAGATACAGTGGCAGGAAACATGGAAAAGAAAAATAAAGTAGAACTCCTGCAGTAAAATCCTGGCTCTTTTCAAGTCAGTGGAGATTTTGCCCTAGAATGAAGCTAAAATTTGCCCTTTTCTGACCTTTTTTTTCTTTTCGTAGTACAGAGGCCTGCCTAAGGGCAAGGGCTGATCTCACATCCCTCCAAGCTTGAGCTTGATGCAAGAGACAAATATTTAGGTATCATCTAGGGACTTTTTGAGTGAGAACGGTGTTTGGAGCAGTGAAGGCAGAAGGGGAGAGGACAAGGAGGTGGAGAAGTCACTGGGAATGGCAGGCAGATTAAAGGCAGCAGCAGAAGTTAAGTATTGGCAGAAGAAATTGCAGTTCTGCGCGTGGCAGAGTTCAGGGTGGCCACTGACATGCACCCAAGAGATGTCCTTGATGTTCAGAGCTGTTTCCAAGCTCAAGTTCACAACTGCAGGCTAAAGCTACCCTTCTGACATGAACATTACCAGAATGGCCAAGCTGTGATGTCAAAACCTCTCGTGTTCCCACCCAAAGGGTAATTTACCCAATGTCCTGCCAGGCAAGCAGAGATGCTTTAATTACTGTGGCTAGAAAATTTCTGTCATTGACTTTTGAGAAAGATAGTGCTACGCTACCAATAACCATGTCACCAGGATTCACCCTTGTGCAGGGACAAGGAGCAGTTCCTGCCTGTAGGGTCTAAAATTAAGAGAACATTTTTGTTGTCTTTTAAGATTGCCAAGATGTTAGCTTGACAACCTCTTGTGAACCTATCATTCATTTCCTAGCAATGGTATTTTGCTACAAATTCATATAGGTCCATATAAAGGAGTTTATTCTGGATATGCCTATATTGGGTAATGAGAGATCTAGGAAATTCAGAAGTGACCATGGACTTTTCAAACTGACAACCTAATCCTTTTCAAATGGCTCCTAACTGAGGCTATAAATGTACCTTAAACCATGCATTGCTTTTATCAAATCTGGGTAGGCATGTGCTTTTCTGTCAGCAAGTTATGCAAAAGAGTAAAAACTAATCAGCACTTAAGAAAACTGTTGTCTCACTGACATTTGCACAATTTCTCCTTAAGCTGCCAATGAACATCCATCACACTGGCGGTACACTGTCTCCTTAAGTTTACATAAGCTGCTGTCTGTGAACATTCATTTAAAACACAACCATGTGTACTTACAGTGACCCAGCCTGCTCTCTGAGTTTGCTCTCTGAGTTGTTATTTGCTTGTCTTCTTTCCCCAGGAAGAAAGGGGAGGTAGCAACCTCCCTGAAAGATCCCTTCTAGTACAGGCGAGCACCTTAACCTCCAGGACTGAAATCAAAACATGGCTGATGTGCGGGAGAAAAAGCAAGCTGTTAAGTGACCCTGAGAGTCCCTGCCAGATCTCTCTGGAGAAAACAGAGAGACTGCCTCAGACTTGCAGCATCCTTCACGCCTTCCCTGCAGCCACCACAGATGCCCGTCACCCCGTGTTTACCCCTGAGAGGGACCGGAGGAGACTCGAGAGACCATATTCAAGGCCAACAAGGGGAGAATTGGAAAACGAGGTTGGGAAAGAGAGAGAGGGATCCCAGTAAAAGCCACCAGACTTTCCCTTTCTCCTGTATACTACTCCTCGGGAGTCAAAATCCTGAACACTGGGTAGCAATCTACATATTAAACATATTTGAGTCGGATCTTGATTCACCCTAGGGAGACAATGCTGACCTTTTCTCCGGGCTTTTCTAGGTGGAACTACAGCTTCAGCTGAAGCTGGGGATAAGTCCCAACAAACCAAGTGGATGAAGCAGGCTCCATACAGCCAGCTGGGGCCCCAAACCCGCAAAGATATCCCAAGACCCATTACAGAACTATGAAGATGCTACACAGGGTTACTAATCCATCTGTCAAGGACACAAGGTTTTACAAAAGGATACAAGAAAAACTACTAATGAGTTTAGATTTACAATTGAACTTCAGTTCAGTATTTCATTTGCACGTGTAAACGATTTAGGGAACAAGCATAAACATTTGGACAGCTGTCTAAGCGAGATGGCTTGTTGTTATGTTTATATTTTGCGCTTAATGATTGTTGAGTCAAAAAAATCAGAGGTACAAGATCCGTTCACTAGAAGAAAGCTGAATATTCAAGAAATGGGTCTTTACAACTACTCCTTTACCCTGAGATTGTCACAGTTACTCTCAGTGGTAAGAAAAAAAGACATTAAATCACATTTGGATTTCCCAGCCCAAACCTAAACAGAAACCTAGAAACAACACAGGAAAATTCTCCAAAATAGAAACCTCTCACAGATTTTGCTATCCTAGAGGAAAACAATTCCTAAGTAAAAAAAATAATCCTAATTTGTGAAAGGTCAGGCAGTTGAAATTTCTACAAGATGAGTCAGTCATGGTAATACTAGTAGAGCAAGGATGAATGTTTGTGTGCACGTGTACACAGACACACACTTGCAAAAGATTTTTAAGTGGAGGCTAAATTCAGTTGTAACTAAGCGGTGATTAGCACTTCCACGGATGAAAACCTACATAGTAGCAAAAGTAAACCAAGTGCATGAAAAGGTTTTGAGCCCACATAAAACAGTGCTTCCATTTCTATTTAAAGCAGTCTGTTCCTGTGTCAGAACAACTGGAGAAAGCCTCTCCTCTTTGGCTTCAGCGTGTGTGGAATGGACTAGAGAAAGTCTACAGACCTTATAATTTCATCAGGAAGAGGGAAAAGCAGAGCTCAGAGCCTGTAAAATCTACGATCTGCTCAGAATTTAATCTTTGGATTAGCAACTAAAATCTTTGTTCTGTTGAAGTAAACAGTAAAACGCTTGGACGCTCCAATGAAGTCAGAATTTCACTTCATAGCAGCAATTTCCTGAATTTTGAAATTCCATTTTTCCTACACAATTTATAAACTCATAATTCACAGGTGCTCTTTTCCCCCCCAAAAACACCCCTGGAAGTGCACAAAAATCTTCCGTTGCCTGAATCTCTCCACAGCTTAGAAAAAAAAAGAATGTCACCATTTATTCTAAGCAAACAGAGATTTAAAAAAAACCCAACGGTTCCTGTCCTACTCCACAAGGTGTTGAACTCTCAGCAAAACATAGGTCCAGGTCAAAGGCTCAACTGTCAACTAAATAGTCTGAAGGATCTCACATTAGTCCTGGACTACTGAAGGTTCCCATGTGCCATGGTGGCATGCCACCATCTGCTTTATGTTTCTCAGAGGACACCAGAACTTTGCTTTCCACACAACACCCACAGATTTTGAACACAACAATGAGCCAGATTGCTCTAACTCTCTCTAATAGTCTTTCTCCCCTAAACTCTGTTTCTCTATCCCTTAATCCGGTATCAGGTTGCAGTATTTCTTTCAGGAAAAGTGATTAGTACTTTTGCATTTCATTCACATGCAAAAGATACTTTAATGAGAAGATCCATCTCATTATTCTACCGCTGAAATCTCCCCAAAATGAGTCCGTGTAACTTTCTCCTTCCTAAAATCTCTCAAAAAAATGTCCTTATAACTCTCACATAGCCTGACAATGTATCAGAATTACACCTAAGTGGGACATTTCATCACCTGACTACACGGTAGTCAAAATGGGACCATTGATGAATGATTGTGGGATGAAGTTGGGCCAGGCCTTCCTAGGACAAGAAAAAAACATTATTTAAGCAGTTCACAAGATCAGCATCTTCACGTTCCTCAGCAAAGCAAAGCAGAGAACATGTTGATCAAGATGGCCCTCAAGGAGATGCTCCCCAAATATTCATTTCACGTTGTGTCCATGACATTAAACTGTCCTGCCCATGCTGAGTGACTGCAGTTACAGATGGACAGAAAAAGATGAATATAAGCCATACATGATAAGGAAGGAACTAAATACTACCTTCACCAAAAATTACAATATATGGGAAAAAGGGAATTGTGGTCTATGTTATCAAGAACTTGCAAAGTACACAAACGTATATAGAATTATTTTCATTGTCAGAAAAGTAAATAAATTGGCAAGTGTATAATGAGATCGGGCATACAGCCATGTAGAGTTATAGGCTGTCGTTAATTATCTTAAAGCCACGTGACCTGGGAGAACAAACTCATGTATACCTATTACCTTTACAGAACCCGTTCTTCATTGTAAAATGACATTTTCCTTCCCAGAATTGAAAACATGCAATCAAACGCATTAGAATGAGAGATGCAGGTTGTGTAAAGGGTAATGCTTTTTGAAAATCTGGTCTTAAAAGATATTTTCCGGAACAATTTCTTTACAACATTCCTAATGGGAACTCAACCATTACAATGAAACCCCATAGTTCTCATTACTTGAGATGGTCATCTACCTAGGAACTCATCTTCTGCCATTCTACACAGCCTGATCACAGCTGAAATGAAAAGATTAAATACAGCTTGCAATCTAGTTACTCGCATTCTCGTACAGTTATGAGTAGTAACTCTCAGTACCATGCCATCATTTTTTGCTATCCAAATTGGAAAAGGGGTTCTTAAAAAGCACTCAATATTGATTTACCACCGTTTTACAGACACCACTGGTAGTCAAACCTGATTCATGCTATGAGCAAAGAAGGAGGTTGTCCAGAGTAGCAGATTCAGAGAGCTGGCAATCCACACAGGGGCTTTTGACTCACCATTGTCCCTCAGTGAGTCCACATAAGGGGGAAGGTTCCACACCTGCATTACAGCTACAAAGGACTTCGGCTTTAGCACCATTTAATAGCAGTAAGCAAATACTGAGTGGCTTTGAGAGTCCCCAACAGAAATACAATTCCTATAGCACACTAATATTAAATACTGAAGAAAGGGTTTCATACCTTAAATTCCTCCAAGATTTTGTAATTTTTCCCATGATATTCACAAAAGTTTTTCACTTCTTTGCATTCTGGACAGCACCCATTGTGTTCCACTTTTGTACACTTTGGGTGGATTTTAGGGCATTCTGGCTGATCGCAAACAGGTCCATCCTCAGTACAGACACAGGGACAGTTGGAATGTCCCGGGAAAAAACGTTCTCCCAGTTTGTACACAAAGCCACTGTCATCCACACAGCCCTTCCCTCGGTAGTCATCAAAGATCAGATTGTCATTACTGGAGGTCTGGTCCCCTTCATCAGCGGGGTAGTCTTCGTGATTGATGGCAGCTGGAGTGACCAAAGCAGGAATTACAAACAGAAGTATCCAGGCTTCATGGATATGAAGAGCCATCCCCCTCCTCAGCATCTCCATGGGTTCTCAATGCCAGACAGAAACGGCTGCTTCCATAGGGAGGTCAGTGATGTGGTCTGTGAACAAATATTTTTAAGTGAGAACAAATTCAAAATTCTAAGGAATATTGACTTTCAAAGGGCATAGTTTCAACCAGTACCCAAGAATAAACCAGTGCTTTCAAACTGCACAGATAACTGTCACTGTTTAATTTAAATTAAGCCTCTTCTCAATTATTGTTAAAAGAGAACAAAGCATATGAAATACGTAAATGAGGCACACATGCCTCTAAGCATATGCCTACAAAATATCTCTATAGAAATGGCAGATGACAGAATCATCCGATTTTTATTTTCCTCATTCGTGCAGTTGAGTTTCCTCATGCACCAGAAATTAAAATAGCTGCCTGAAACCACATCGTGCTGGGTAGTTCTGAGGAATTTGAACCCAAGTTTAAGCACGCTCTTAAACTCCTGCTGTGGCTGCTGTCCCTCTGTGCTATGTACGGTGGCACAACCCACCTCGTTAAGCTGAGCTGGGAAACCTGAGTTAAAAAATGAGATAAGCATACTCTGTAGGTTGATCTGTGTCCAATATGAAAGATGGTAATGAGTTATTCTTGATCTGCGAGAGGTGGAATAGTACAGATTTTTACTCTGAGGAGGAAAGGAGATCGCCTGGGCTACCAACACAGCCCTGCCTGTGTCAGATACACATAATCCCAACAGAAGCAAAGATGTTATTCACCTTCTCCATTATTCAGCATTTCAGTAATTCCCAGAGAGAAATACAGAGAGCAGGATGTTAAATGCCTGTGTAATGCATAGAGCCACCGAAATGCGTTTGATTAAACTGGAGCCTTACTAAAACTTTGGGAGCGATGCAGCATGGCCTGACCTTTGGAGAGCTCTGCTGAAGCGGTGGAGCGAAGGCCTGACCCAAAGAGGGAGAGAAGGTTTGCATTACCCCCAAGAGAGTCAGCTCCAGGCGAAGGTTCCATGTGTGTGTGTCCTGAGTGCACTACTGGCTGCCCTCAGTGCCACATCACTGCCACCAACACACCGTCCTGCCTGCACACCAGCCAACAGCCAGTGCAGCCTCAGCAGCAAAATGGTTTCTGACTTCTCTTAAGAGAGCTGGGCAAAGTATTGCAGGAAACTTTTAAATAAGATGAGATATTAGCATTAGATGGATTGAGGAACGATGGAGGTAGTTGCTGGCACAAACCAAAAATGGGCTGTTTGGATATGCGTGTCATTCCTTCTCTTCCTCTGTTCCCACAGTGTGCACACACAGATACACAGTACAGATAAACATGCATTAACCTTACACACACACAAGCAAACACATACTCCCGCTCCACCCCTCTGGGAGATATTTTTTATGTATTGGGATTTTTGGTGGACTGCAGATGTTCAGCAATTAATTCTCCCCTAATTGAAGCAAAACAAGCAGCAGCAGGAGGAGAAAGCTTTAATCCCAGAGAAGCAGCTAAGGGATCCTGTTGACAAAGCAGTTTTTGCAAAGCCACAACAGAGGGAGACACCGGATATTACACAAGCTTTATCAAATTCAAAAGATATCTTCTAATTGAAGTACTAGCTACGTTTCCATCACAAGCACTATGCACCCTATTACTACTATCAGCAGTATTTATTGTAACATGCTGTCTGGAAATCAAGTGATTCATGCAGACACAGCTGCTTTACAAAGCAGAGAATCTTGCCCACTTAAACGCTACAGGTAGGTTGCAACATTGCAGATTGTTGGGCATTTAAGGGAAAAAAAAAAGGCAAGCAGAAAAAAATGAAGTCAATCATGTCTGAGGAAACGTGAAACAATCAAGAGAATTTGTTGAAGTTTGATGAGGAAGCTCTCCGAATTATAAAAAAAAAAAAAAGTTCTCCAAACATCATAAATAAGACCACTGTATTTTGCTACAGCATCTGAGATGTCCCACAGCAACTCACAAGCACTCAGCTCATCGGTGATCCTGGAAATCAGACAGACTGCAGACGTCTTGCACGGACAGATTTCAACAAGTAAACAAACGCTACTCAGCTCAGAATTAGTTTACAGCTGAACTTTCTCATCATTTCTCATCATGAGAGAGGCCAGGCTCGTAGGTAAGTCTCAGAGTAAAACATTTCCATCCGCCTTCCCTCACCCCGAGTGAATAATTCACACTTACCTAATCAGGCTTGATCTGAAAGCTGAAAGGGGTCACAGGCCAACATGGACTAAAAGGTTAGAAACAGATTAGTGAAAGCAGTTCCTCTTAATCACATTTTCAGTGTTGACTCACGGACAATCCCTTTTCCTCCACCTCCCATCGCAAAACACGGGAAATCGGCAGCCCAGCAACCACAACATGAGAATTAAGCTTTAACCCAGTGTTCAGGATTCAAAGCGAGCAGCGACGAGGCGGTCCAGAGGCAGGGATGCCGCGGAGAAACCCCGATGCCAGCAGCACAGTCATCGCGGCGAACTTGGGCTGGATTTCCTCAGGTCTTGGGGGGAGGGAAGAGGGGGAGCAAAGAAAAAAAAAACCACCCCACATATATCCCCTCCCTATGCCCAGCGGATCCCTTGCGATTCAAGATTTGCCACGGCGAGGGAAGGGGGGAGGTGGGGGAGAAGGGGCTGGTTAGGCTGTAGGCAGGCAGGAGAGGGAGGGCGGAGGAGCCCCGCGGTCGGCGGGCGGGCAGCCTCCGCGGCGGGCCCCGCTCCCCTGCGGGGACTCCCTGGTTCGGGAGGCAAGCATGCCTTTTTTTTTTTCTTTTTTTTTTTTTTGGAAGGTGGGGGGGATGGGGAAAAAGGAAAAAAAACCCAAAAACAACCCAACAAAATCCCTCGGCGGAGCGTCCAGGCGCCGCGGGCCTCAACGCGGGCGCGCCATGGCGCGGAGCGG
>VXBJ01003999.1:2333397-2384045 GCA_013400055.1 Nycticryphes semicollaris | reverse complement strand
TCTTTCCCCGCGGGCGGCGGTGTTTCCGCGGGGTCGGCGCTGCCTCCGCAGCCCGCTCAGGCCGCCGCGGCGCGTCCCGCCGAGCGCCGCTCCCCCGCCGGGGAGCCGGGCGCCTTCACCGCCGCTCCCTCAAACTCCTGCTCATTCCCGCAACCCCGCTGGCGGCGTCCGGAGCCTTCGCCGCAGGAAAAAAATCCCCCATTGCTGCATTATTAAAACTTCGCATCTTCCCACAGGCGGGCACAGGGAAGGGGCGCCCAGCTCTTGCGTCTCGGGCTGGGTTACATTAAAAATCAATCTCCTTGCAATTCGGCTGCTCTGTCATTAGGCGTCATTGTAAAGCTATTTCTCCAGAAACCACCAAAAGAGATTCTTGATGTTCGGAAAAACACAGTGTCAACAGGAAGAGGGAGATATTGGGGATTTTTATTTGGATAAAATGCAGAATATTACTCCTGTCGGGCAGTAATTCCTTTGCAAACATTAACTATGAAAACATTTCACTAAGCCCTCGCTGCTGTACCGTCAAACCATTTTTTTCTCCCCAGCGCCTTGAGATTTAAGGTTACGTTAAGCAGCGTGCGGGTCCTCGCGTCCAGAGACGAGCCGTGCCGTCGGCGCCCCCGGAAAGCATCTGCTGTGCCCCGGGATGAAGGTAACGCTGCGCAGTTCGCCGCCCTGGCTCCGCAGGCTGGAGAGCTGCCCAAACTCAAGTTGCAGAACCGGAGTGGATCCATCGCTGCTCGCCGGAGCAAGGATATGACCTGAAATTCCGAGGAAAGTTATCGAGGTTTGCAAAGGCAAAGCAAGAGAGCTGCACTGGAACTTTTGAGATCGTTGCTTTAAAGGCATCCATGCATACTCCTGTTTTCTGAGATAAATTATCAGAAAGTTGGACAGATCAATAACAATGAGATTGGATTTTGGAGTGATTAAGCGAATCTGGCATGTTACTCATTCGAAGCACAGCTATTTTGTTCATGTTTGGATACAGTTATTCAGGGGTAGATTCTGACACGGTGACTGAGCACCAGAGACATAGATACTCGTCTGATACCTGGAAGTATCAGCATCACATCATGCTCTTAATGCTGCTTTTCTTGTACAGCTTTGTAGGAAATGAAGGTGGGGGTTTTCAACTGAGTTTCAAGGAGGGCAGGCATCTAACTGAACTGACTGCCTTGTTCCCTTACACTCTTATGGAAAAAACAATCACAATGAAATTCTTAGTATAGAAGTCCAACAGCAGAAAAAAAAAAACAAACCTGAAAAAGGTTCTAAGGAGTTCCTCGGTTCCATGTGTTTATTTATGAACCAAACGGACTCAGTTTTCATCACTCTCAAGGAGGCAGAATGTGTTTATAAGTTTATTATCTTCTTGCTTAAATATAGCAGCAGTAAAAGTTGGTAAGAGGTATGTTTGAAGCACCTTTTACTTATTCAGCCACCAGATAAAGACTCTCTTCTTTCAGAAATTAACTATAATAACCATGAGTTTCACGTACCAAAAAAACCCCAAAAAACAAAGGATCAATAAATTTATTTTGAAGCCGATATGGTTGTTCCAACAGCAGGATCATTGTACTGCCAGTCATGATCTTGGTCAAACACCTTTTTCTATTAGCAGCAAGTTCCGTGTGCCCTCCAAATGATTACAGCTCTTTTTATGTATCAGGATTTTCTTTCTGAAAACAAAGACATCACCAGCAGAGGAATAATTAATATTGATACTGACAAAGTCAATCTGGCATGGAGGTCATAATTTTGGAGAAGATTATGAAAAACAGGAGATATTTTGCTATTTTTACTCTCTCAGAATATTCACCAACTAGTCAATAGGAACCTACTGCCCAACATAAGTTAGTACGGGGGAATCTGTCCCAATTTCAGTAATATGCAAGCCATGGGGCCTTGAGTGTCCCCTAATGAAGTATGGCTTATTCAGAGGATATATTGTCCCTCCATTCAAACTAATTCATAACAATGCTGGTCTCTGATCTGCTCATCAAGATCCAATAGCTTCATTTGACAGACTGGGAAGTAAACAAGTGCCATTTTATCCACTTATCAAAGGAAAACACATAGTCTGAAACATCTTAGAAATGCATTGAGAATATTTAATCACAAGTTAGGCTTAGCGTGGTCATGGGTATTTGTGCAAGAAAGGGAACTAGAAAGTAGAGCTAACCATGATAAATATGCCCTATTTACAAACCTTTATAACTACCCAGCTTCTCATCTAGAACAAAGCCTGACACAGCAAAGATCTGTAGGATGGATTAGACTGTCCAAAGCAGCAGATGTGAATATTTATTATAAACTCTCTTCCAGCAAGTCTTTGCTGACAGAAGCATTGCATATGGATTTCACTTGCAGCCAGACTCTCCAGGCAATCGCTGGGATGACTTCTGTAGAAGCCAAACAAATGCCATTTTGCCTGGAGCCCTGACACCGCAACAGCTGGGCAGGGGGTTAATGTCACTTTCAGCTTCTCAAAACCAGTAATGAATGCCCTCATTACAAAGAGAAAGGAGACGAGATTTGAATAACTGCAGTTCACTTCCAGAAAGCAAGGACAGGACAGACTGATAACTGAGACAACACCTTCAATATCTAATTCACACACACACAGCCCCACGCACCTGCCCCTGGTTTGGCAGCAGGGCAGGAACAGACCCCAACGCTGTGTTTTTCTGTATTCTTTGCTAGGTAAGTCATAAGCCTGAAACAAAACAATAGCACTCTTACTTGGCCAGTCCACACCAATATTCTGACAGTATCGGGAAATGGCAAAACCAATAGGAAAAGAGAGAGGGACAGTAAAAACCAGCTAGCTAGGAGTTGCAGTCGTAAACTGCATGTGACTTCATTGCCAGTACTCGCCGGGGAAAGGGTTTAGGTGTATGAGGCAGCCCTGGAGAGGAATGATTAATTTCATACGAAGTTTTGTTAGCTGAGTTAGGATGCTATACTATGCTTGACTATGAGCACAGTCACTTTCTTGCTCAGTAGCAGCAGGATGCACAGGCGAATGCCTGGGAGAGGGAACAAAAGGGGAGGGGAACGCACAAAATGAGAACATCTCATTTCCGTCACCCTTTATGTCAACACTGATCTACGCACTCATAACAGTTTGCTCATTATAATGTAAATTTACTCCCTCCTTCCTTCCAAAAGGAGATGTTTCATTTTGGAAAGAGGGAACAAATTGTATTTTATTGCGCTTTCAAAATGTTCTCCAATTAGGAAAGCAAACAAAAACTATTACATAATTGTCATGCAAAGCTCTGGTTTTATGAAGGATACTTACTTGTGCACTAACAAAGGCACTTTGATAAAACACTCAGCAGAAGATAAAAGCCTGGAGTTACGTTTTTTTTTTCCATACCTTTCTCAGGTGAGGCTGGTCTGTGCAAACTCACTGAACTCAGCAGTTCTGCTGATTTGCATTGAAAATTATCAGTTTCTGCTTAGAAGATCCTTCTTCCTCAAAATGGCAGACGGTAGTCATGACAAAGCACATTGCCATGACAAAGAGACCCTACAGTACCAGTCTTTGTACTAATTCCAGCTGTTTTGCTGTTGCCCATTGCTAGAACATAGGTACTAATTTTTCTGATGTACCCCTTTATGTCCTTAGGATAACATAAGCTCTGACCATCTGGTCACTTGCTTGGAAAAAGATGCAGTGAGTTAGAAAAGGTAGAGAGAGAAAGGCAGCAAAGGCAATAAAAGGAACAAACAACTTCTGAGAAAGGAATCATTAAGAGGGATGACAACTTACCCCAGAAAAATATATTTGTGCGCTAAAATGTACTTGGCTGATCATGCTTTCTCCATACACAAACCTCAAGCTTCAGTCAGCCTGTGATACCACTGCTCTTTCCCTTCCTGGGGACCCACAGAGAAATCCAGAGCTGAGTCAGACCTCAAACTACAGCCCAGGTGGTGTGAGTGAAACACAGATTTTCCATCAAAATGCTAAGTCTGAATCCTTGCTAACCTGGGAGCTGCAAGGCAGCTGGAGGAGCTGCCAGCAACAGAGCAGCACGGGACGTGGTATTTCTGAACAGTCACCTTTCTTTTTGGATGAAACTGAATTTCCTCTGAGCAATCAGTGCACTTCAGCTCCTTTTTTTTTTTTTTTATTCTAGCATTTGAGTAAGCTTGTAGGTTTCCAGTCCAGGTGTCCTACAGAGACAAGGTAAAATTTTTACACTGAAAGGGTTATTAAGCATTGGAACAGGCTGCCCAGGGAAGTGGTTGAGTCACCATCCGCAGAGGTATTTAAAAGACAGGTAGACATAGCGCTTAGTGATATGGTTTAGTGCTGGTTTTTGTCAGTTTTAGGTTGATGGTTGGATTAGATGATCTGAAAGATCCCTTCCAACCTAGACAATTCTATGACTCTGCTTCTATGCTACCTTGCCAGGCTGCTGTTTCCAGACTGGCAACGCTCTTGGTTTTAGGCATTGATTAATTGCAAATGCAGTGTGGCTGCGTGGACTGGAAATATATTTGTACTTAATAAAACAATAAAAATCACTCGTGCCCTTCAAGAAAAACTATTCCTGATACTAAAACCATGTCCCTACATTGTTTTGAGACCAGAACTGAACCCTAAAATCAATTAGTACCTCAAAAGATGCATTGCTTTAAGACATGTATCCCACTTTTGACAGTGGGGTAATTGAAATGAATTCTCTTGTATGTAAATCTGGCCCTGTAAATTTGCCAAAAGTATGTAAAATTATAGACCTAAGAAAGGCCATAGACATAAAACCTCAAAAACAAGAATCTGGAAAAAGAAAAAAAAGAAAAGTAATTTACTGTAGTCTTCACACTGACTTAAACATGTGAGCTTAAAATCAAAGTTATTGCATTCAGTGAAGCTCAGTTATGCTACATATAAGTAAGCAACAGTTATTTTTTCTCATTTGCAATGAACTTTGCAAACCTGTGGTGCTATGCATTGGTAGTGGAACAGGTTGCCCAGGGAAGTTGTGGATGCTCCATCTCTGGAAGTGTTTAAGGCCAGGCTGGATGGGGTTTTGAGCAATCTGCTCTAGTGGGAGGTGTCCCTGCCCATGGCAAGGGGGCTGGAACTTGATGATCTTTAAGGTCCCTTCGAACCCTAACCGTTCTATGATTTTAGGTTGCTGTGTAAATACTAACAAAACCAAAGCCACTCCTGAATACAATATGAAATCCTTCTCCTAATTTGAACCGGTGGGATACAATATGAAATCTATCTCCTAATTTGAACCGGTGGGTACATTTAAAATAGTGCTGGTATATTGAATCAATCTAATTTGTTACTGCATTTCTTCAGAAGACAAAACGAGACAATATTAATTTCCTGGGTTGATGGAATGAAATTATGTGAGGTAGAGGGAACAAAACCTGTACTTTTCAAAAGACAGTTTGACAATTTATATTCCAGAAGAGCCTAACAGAAATCACAGCCATGATTATGGTAGTCTTTGTAAAATGAATTTTGAATGAAACCTTGCCAAGACCACATTAAGAACTGGTTTATGCATTCAAACAGCTGGAAGCAGTGATATCTTTGGACTGGGAAAGCCTAAAAAGCAGATCAGTTTACTGGTATTAAGCTCTGACAGTCTCAATTTTAAAGGCTGTCAAGCAGCTGATGTCTCAAACAGTTGGAAAGAGGGTCCTCTCCAGAGTGAATGCTACAACAGACCTAACTTGACCACTTTGTCCCAGCACATCCTGCTCACATTGCAGACTGCTACGTACACACACTGCGGTGTCCAAACAGACCAACAACAACAATCCTGATTGGCCAGCCATTTATAGATATACCAAAGCATTAAACTTTTCTTCAGGCAAACTCATTTACATATTATATAACCTTCAATTGTCAAATACTCTGAAAATTCTTGTTGCAGCAGACAAGTACTTAATGTCTCCAGAGTAGGCTAGCAGCTTAAATGTTAATAAAATAGTGTGGTAACAAAAGTCACAAATTCCACAATTTACTGTAGCATATTGGGATGAGACATTCATACTGACAAGTAGCATGTTTGCTGTCTTGGAATAATTTTTTTCCAAAGACTCAGCAGCCAACATTAACTCTTTTGCTCAGATACAGAGCAGAACAAGGACAGTGAAAGATCGAAAACTCTCCTCTCTGTTCCAGCAGCTCTTACTCCCCAAGCGAACAGACTAGTTGAGGTGCTGCATTTGGACAATCGCTTCTAATAAAAGTACAGCAGTTATTTTAGACTTTCTTGTAAATAATTCAGATGTAGTAACTTTCCCAATTTAAAAATACTTGCACTGCCTAACTGTAAGCAAACCATTCATCTTCAAAGACACAAACCCAGTTATTTCTTGTTCCATTAAAATTATAATCTTGCATGGATTCAAGAAATTCTGTTTATCATAACTGCATAGAGAAGTCATTACTGATGGCAGAGATGAAATAACATATCAAAGAAAGAAAGAAAGAAATGCTTTGATCAATAGGGAAATGATTTTTATACACATCAGAACCAATTTAAAGAATTCTCTAGGATCAATTTAGATAGACAGAAATGCTTCTCAGCATTTATTACCTGTGGAGGCAATATTGATCACATGCATTGATTTCTCCTATGCACGCAGAGCACCATCTGGTTTTGTTTTGTGGTTTTTTTTAAAGAATGATGTCCCAAAGTGGAAAGTATCAAGAAACTACTTATATTTTAAGGACTTGCACTAATGATTCAACCAATGTCATTACTTAGAACTTTTAAACTCTATTCAAGAATAAGCAAAAGGTAATTTAGCTTAATTTTGGCATCTAATTGTTAGCCAACAGAATATATTTTTGAAACTTTACTTACCAAAGGCTGATAATTCCATTGTACCAAACATGTTTTCTTTCCGAATGCCTTTTTAAAAGGAATCTCTCTTCATGAAAACATTATAAATCACACAGCCCCAATGGATTGCATTCCTTCTGAATTAAGATCTTTTGTCATTATTGCAACCATTTGCATCATCATGATGATCATTCAACCTAGAGAGTCTCCTAGGTACGAGGTACCTCTCAGGTTAGGTGTGAAAGGCAAAAATACCAAGTTCCTGCCTTGAATAATCTTCAGTCTATGTGTAGTTTAAAAAAACCCAACCACAACAAGGAATACAGCAAGTAGATCAGGGAGGAGAAGGCTACAGATGATTATAAATTTAATTAGCCATGATCAAACTGCCTTCCCGTAGTTAAATGTTTTATGTGCATCCTGGCAGCAGAAGATGACTGGGTCTGAAGTCTTATCTAGGCACTGCACCATGTAGAGGTACCAGATACCTCCACCCATGCAAAGCTGTTTCAGGTATATAGAGCACATCTAGAGAAGTATAGCTGGTGTGATGCCCTCACTGAACCCCACTTGAATAGAACTTGCTTCTCAGACTGAACACAGCATAGCATGACAGTGGCTATGTGACCTCCAGCTTCTGAGTTGGCATCACCTGATCACCCATGCTGCAGAGAAGTATGAACTGGATGGGCTTGGATCCTTACATGGGGAATTGGAGGAGAGTGCTGAGTTGCTTTACACCAGTTCATGATCTGGCCCACATTTTTTACTTGGTACAAAATTAGACAAAATTATAATTGTGAGGAATCTTTCTGAGGAGGGTAGAAAGGCAGAAGGAAAGGGTGCCAAATGCTGCAATCTAAGGTTCTTCATGCAAATGTTAGTGTGCTTGTCTAAATAAGAGTAAATAAAATGCTTAACAGCTGCTGCAAACTATGATTACAGTGGCTGTAGATAAAATTCTTCATTACTGTCACACCAAGCAGAATGTTATTTACCAAGCAACTGATTTCACCATACGATAGATGTTGTACATTTTTTTTTTGTTCTTTCAACAAATATAGCAGTTATTCCTTGTCTTCCAAATGTACACTATGCTTTGCTTAGGAATGCACTTTTTTTCATGTTGTTATGAGTTCTCCATTCTCAAATGTATGTGAATAAAATGTCCTAAAAATATTTATCTCGGAAATAATAGCAACCCCCTCCTCTCACTGTGTTTACTTTACATCTTTCATGGGAGAGGGCATAGAAGAATAATCTTGAGCAGGTTGTAATTCACTTGCAACAATTTACTAAATATTCTCAGTAATGGAGACCGAACGTCTCCATTATGCATTATGTGACCATGCAAAGATAGAGTTCAGGATTGTGGGAAATATGCACAAAACAACAAGTAGGACTGAAACCTTGCATTTCAAGAGGGGTAATTTCAGCCTCTTCAAGAAAATACTTGGAGAAATCTCATGGGTTAGGGCTCTGGAAGGTAGGAGAGCTCAAGAGAGCCGGATGATATTCAAATACCTCTTTCTCCAAGCTCAGGATTTGTGCATTCCTAAAGAAAAAAAAAAAAAAAAAACAGGCAAGGGAAGCAGGAGACCTGCGTGGCTGAGCAGGGAGCTTCTGAAAAAGCTCAAGTGAAAGAAGGAGCTTTACACTGAGTGGAGAAAGGGACTGATCACTTGGGAAGATTACAAGAATGCTGTTAGAGTATGCAAGGACAAAACAATGAAAGCCAAGACCTCATTGGAATTAAAATTGGCAAGGGATGTCAAACTCAACAAGAAAGGGGTTTTTCAAGTATTTTGAAGGTAAAAGGAAAACGAGAGAAAATGTGGGCCCACTGTTGAATGAGATGAATGCCACAGTGACAGACGATGCAGAGAAGGTGGAATTGCTGAATGCCTTCTTTGCTTCAGTCTTTACTGCTCATACTGCTCAGGCCAGCCCTCAGGAGTCCTGCACTTTGGTACAAAATGGTAGAAGACTTCCCCTTGGCTGAGGAAGGCAAAGTTAGGGAACAGTTAAGTACATTGGATATCTGCAAGTCCATGGGTCTTGATGGGATGCATCCGCAAGTGCTGAGGGGGCTGGCAGAATTAATTGCTGGGCCATCATCTTTGGAAGGTCCTGGAGAATATGTGACATGCCAGAGGGTTGGAGGAAGACCAGAGTCATCCCAGTCTTCAAAAAGGGCAAGAAGGAGGAGCCAGAAAACTACAGACTGGTCAGCTTCACCTCCATCCTTGAAAAGATGATGGAATGATTCATTCTGGGTGTCATCTCAAAGCGAATGGAAGAAAAGAACACTACCAGAAGTAGTCAACACGGGTTCACCAAGGACAAATCATGTTTGACTCTCATGATAGCCTTCTACAATGGTATGACTGTATGGATAGATGAGGGGAGGGCATTGGACATTGTCTACCTTGACTTCAGTAAGGCTTTTGACGCAGTCTCCCACAACATCTTCATAGGTAAGCTTAGGAGGTGTGGGTTAGATGAATGGACAGTGAGGTGTATTGAAAACTGGATGAAAGATCTAAAGTAAACACAGTGGGAGGAGGGGGTTGCTATTATTTCCGAGATAAAAATCTAGTTGGAGGCCTGTAACATGTGGAGTCCCCCAAGGGTTAGTGTTGGGTCCAGTCCTCTTCAATATTTTCACAATGACCTGGGTGATGGCATGGAATATATGCTCAGCAAGTTTGCCAATGACACAAAACTGGGAGGGGTGGCTGACACATCAGAAGGCTGTGCCACTATCCAGCAAGACCTGGACAGGCTGGACAGCTGGGCAGAGAAGAACCTGATGAAATTCAACAAGGGCAAGTGTAGGGTCCTGTACCTGGGGAGGAATAACCCCCTGCACCAATACAGGTTGGGGGCTGACCTGCTGGAGAGCAGCTCTGAGGAAAAAGACCTGGGAGTCCAGTAGAACAACAGGATGATCATGTGCCCTTGTGGCCAGGAAGGCCAATGGCCTCCTGGGGTGCATCAAGAAGAGTGTGACCAGCAGATCCTATCCCTCTACTCTGCCCTGGTGAGGCTCCATCTGGAGTACTGTGTCCAGTTCTGGGCTCCCCAGTTAAAGAAGGATAGGGAACTACTGGAGAGGGTACAGCAGCAGACTACCAAGATGATTAGAGGCCTGGAGCATCTCTCTTACAAGGAAAGATTGAGAGACTTGTGTCTCTTTAGTCTGGAGAAGAGAAACCTAAGAGGGGATCTGATCAACACCTATAAACACTTAAGGACTGGGCGTCAAGAGGAAGGGGCAGTCTTTTTTCAGTGGTGCCCAATGAGAGGACAAAAGGAAATGAGCACAAACTTGTACATAAGAACTTCCATCTAAACATGAGGAGGAACTTCTTCACTTTGAGAGCGGCAGAGCACTGGAAGAGGCTGCCCAGGGAGGTGGTGGAGTCTCCATCTCTGGAGACACTCAAAGCCTGGACAAGTTTCTGTGCAACCTGCTCTAGGAGGACCTGCTTTGGCAGGGGTTTTGGACTAGATGATCTCCAGAGGTCCCTTCCAACCCCTTCTGTGATTCTGTGAAAAGGCAAGCTGGGAATGAGAGGAGAGGTCCAACAATCTGCTGATATAGGTTTTTAATATATTGATACCAAAATAAAATCCTTTTGTCATTCTCTAATGTGATGACTTTTTTTTTCCATTCTCAGAAGTATTTAAAATAGACGGAGATTTGGCAAAGTATATTAGGGAAAATTAACTCATCTCAGTATGCACTTAAACTCGTGACTCACCTTATGCCTGTGAAGTCATTCAATTCAGTGTAATCATGTGCTTAAATGATGGCAGGATCAGGGCATCACAAAGAGATTCATTATTGCAATAATGAGTTACAGCACAAGGTCTTATAATGGACAAATTCACTTTTATTTGGCTTTTAGCAGTACACTAACAGTGAGACCTTTTAAAGAGATAGGCAGCTTTATAGCTGAGTAGGGGCATATAATGCATGTTTCCTAGACCCAAGTATTAGAAGAAGGTAATAGCAGAAAAGTAAGTGCAGAGAAGTTTCTTAGACAAATTGTTCAATAGGCATTTACAAAGGTGGAAAGTGATTCACAGGAAGACTCATATTACCCAGGCAGAGTGTTTGCATAAATCCAGTTATTATCTTTATAAATCTGCATATAGAGATTTGTCCTGGATGAGAAATGAGTGCGTGACAGGATATGGCCTTACACATTTCCCTCAAAGGAGTAAGGGTATGGAATAATGTTTGGCCAATGGAAAAAGAAGACTTCTCTTAACTTCTTACCATGTGAAAAATGTGACCTAGGTGAAGGGATATTATTTCCAGAGCTTAAACAGATCTCAGAACTCAACAAATCCTTTTTCAAACAAAAAATCACCATAAAGCTACTCAGAGCAAAGAAAGCATTTATCTGAAGAAAATCCTTTATATAAAAGAACTTAAAGCCTTTTTATAAGGATTTCTAGACCCAGACCATTAGTGTAAAGCTACCTTTCAGCTGGACCTGATCTTGTTTATATTAGATTTTAGTTGGCCTTTTGGTAACATTTGGGAATTTCAAAATAGTTTCAAAACAAAGGAGAAAATATTTAAAGCAGAAACTTTTGGAACAGTCTTCAAGATGTCAAAACCTTTCTGGATGTGTTAATGAGGCATGCTTGAATATATTAACAATAGTATATTGAGACTAAAAGAACAGCAACATCCATCTTCTGTCCAGGACTGGAGTTTCTTTTCATTAAAGTTTACACCAAAGAAGAATATTTTTGTGCATATAATAGGAACACATTTGCCTAGCTTTTAGTGTTACCTAGAATATCTATATGTGGGCACATGCAGGTCTATGTTTCCAAGTGAATCTACCTGAGAGGAAAAAAAAAAGGTGAGGAACAAGGCTAATGGCATTCTGGCAAAGACCCTTAGACTTCTACTGAGTGTGGGACCTTGGTTGCACTGAGCTCTTCTGAAATATCAAATCCCAAAAGGAAATGTTGGGCTTTTATTTTGCTGTTAAGGAGAAATGTGTTTACCAATGCTGCACCAAGAGGTAGCTGCCTGGAGCCTTGCAATAACCTTCTCAACATTTGTTGGCTGAGCAACTTCAGAGAAGTTGACGTTGGTAATGTTGTTGCTGGTAGTGCTTGTGCTGCTCAGGGCAACAACATGACAAAGATGCCAAATTTTAGAATGATGTGTGAGGGGAAGGCAATGGAAAAAAAGAGTAAAGATCAGTGTCATCTGATGATCTTCAAAAAGGAATAAATTACCATAAAATTATCTGCAGAAGTTGCCAAGCTGAAGCTCTGCTTACAAATAAACTTTCTGCAGGACTTTTTATGTGATGGCAAATGCTCCAGAGTTTAGTTAAGGTTCACACTAAAATCTTATTCTGAAGAACATGCTTTTCTCTCCTGTTAACCTTATATAGTGGAAGCAGTATATCCAGTACTGTACTGTGTGTAATATTATCTCCATAATACATTAGCTGGTGTTTCAAGAGTCAGAGGAAAAAGTTTCACTTATGTTAAGTAAAAAATTTCATTAAGACAAATAAAACTTACTGATGGGTTAACCTAGGAAAATTAAGTAATAGCAAAACTTCTGTCACCACAAATTGAAATTTATTCTAGTTTCTGCTACAAGTGAGGCCCCTGAATATAAATTTGGGTGCAAAACCATGCTTTCCTCTGAACTTCCTACTTTACTGCAGCTGTATGTATTTTAGGTATCAGTATGTCCCATTTTTAAGAATTCAGTGAAGTTGAGCAATGTATAAAGACAAGAAAAATTCCAGGTATGCAGGAACATAGCTCTGCCTAATGGAATTGCCATTTTAAAAGCATTCAGAGAATAGAAGATGACCTTTTTATTAATACTCTTTCTATTCTTTCTCTTTTCCCCACTCTCTATTTTCAGATGCCTGCAGTCATTCAGTTAAAGCCTCTTTGATCCCCCTTCCTTTCTCAAACGATAAGATGGATATGCTTGAGTTACAGAAGATGAGACCAGGATGTGAACAATGATTTATTTTTCCCTTGGACAGCATATGCATCATCCTTTCCATTAACTCTGAAGGAATGACCAGATGCGTAATTGTTTTTTGACACAGAGTGGGTTTCATCTCATCTAACCTTGCCATCCAGAGACGAGCAGTTAGTTCATCTGGGCTCCTTCTGTAGCTACCAGTGAGAAAAACTTCCTTTTCAAAGGAACTCATCCTGCCTCTTTTAGAAAGCTATTGCAGGTGATCCTCTCTGTGCACTGACTACAGAGGGACTCGATATAGCTCATTTTCAGACAGATGAAGCAGAGTGAGATTAAATCCCACTCAAAACTTGCAAACAGGCACCTCAAAGAAATTTTCCAAAGAAATTGCCTTATTTGCAGTGCTGGTAGCCCTGTGTATACCAGAGCCTCTGAAAATATAACAAGGCACCTGTACGCATCTCCAGGCTTACATAGGCAGTGACCTCTATTAAACCCACCTTAATCATTTGGTGCAACTCTCACGCTGTGGCAACAAACCATAATTTACATATCATTTGGTGGTAAAGCAGATTGTGTGTGCTGTCAGCATCTTATAAGCCCAATAACTCTGAGACAATGGGCTTGTCTCTACTATATTTTTAAGATTATTGAAATGGACTGTAATTATCATTTCCTTTTTTATACAAATCTCTTGACCTCAAGAGCCACCTCTTACACCATAGCTAATAACCACTGCAGGTGATCAAAGCCTGGGATGAAGGTGAGCTCAGACAAAAAGGTTTGCCCATGGTTCTGCAGACCTGGAAGCCAAACCTCAGTTTACTTCTAGAGTTCAAGCAGGAGTCATGAAAACTGCTACTTCAGAGAACAAGAACTTTTGAGGAAAAATATTTATCTTGCTTTACCTCACAATGTTCTGCCTAAATGTGTTATCTCTGAACATGCTCCTTAAAGACAAGTTTGGTGTCCCTATGACCCCAGATCAGAGCAGAAGCTCTGGGTAAACACAGTTGATTCCTAATGATTCTCGCACTCATCAGTCTTTTCCAAGCAAGTAAGATCAGGAAACACTTCTGTTTTGTCCTTAAAGCTGATTTGTTGCTATCATTATTATTTCAAGCTTAGAGAATGATCTAATGTATGTGAATTCTGGTTTTTGTCAAGCAAAATGCTTCCCTACATGATGGTCCCTGGAGAGGAAGGATGATGCAGAGGTAGTTAAAGCACCGCTGAGGTGGCTGGGAAACCTGAGCCTGGTTTGTGCTGTGTATGCCTCCAGCTTAGCCTGAGGTTACCCTCCTGACTTTTCTGTGCCCAGTCTATTGTAACGTGTCTGGGCATTTTCTACCATGACTGAAACAAGATGAATAGAATAAAATGGGCTCTGCAGGTGCCCACTCTTCATTTACTCCAGAGCTAGGCCCATGAGTAGCTTGAACAAATTGCCTCATTTATAGGTAGCCAGGTAGATGGGTTCAATGCCACCCTTAATCTTCTCAAACTTCAGCTCCCCCAACTCTTAAGTTGGTTTGTTTTCTCTTCTTTCCACTTTTCAGGATAAAAAAAATGCTGATTTTTAATACTAATCAGTGCAGCCTTCAGATGTTGCCTACACTATCGTGATAATTTAAGTGAAATAGAGTATTACAGAATGACTTGTATCTTTCTTCCTTGTTACAACTAAATAGTATTTTACCATAGTAGTTAAAGTAGGCAGACACACAGGAAAACTCTGAAAACAAAACAGAAAGATGGGCTTAATAAAATTTTCTCCAAGTAAAAACTCAAACAAAGAGTCTACTTTTAACACAAGCATGTTATTGTCAACAGCGGCATCTCTGTTAAGCTTGTTCCCTTACCTAAACATTCCTATTACTGTCATTTCTCAGGGCTGTCATATTCACTGCCTTGACAGCACAAACACTATGCTGTAAAATCTGTCAAAGAGGCCAGTTGATTTCCTACATCTTCTGACACTTGCAGGTCTTTAATATCGGGCTGTCAGAACACCTAAGAGAGAGGCGGGTGCTTCCCTGTTCAGTGCTGTTACTGTGACTACCATCATACATACTTTAATCATTAGCCTTATACTACTATGAAATTCTGACTTTTATGCCCTTGGAGTCCCATGCTAGAAAATGCTGCTGGCATAAATCTATTGCAGGGGTTAGCCGGCTCGCTTACCCACGGAGATATATTTGTAAAATAAAGCCTTATATAGTTTTTTCTTAAACTTTTTTTTGTGACTTTTTTTTTTTTTTTTTTTTGAGAGGGGAACTGCAGTAGGTGTAGCAATTATTCAGTGGCAGGCGTAGGTGAAACTCAACTGCTTAAAATAAGCCTTGTACACCCAGACTATTTTTTCTGTAGATATACAAACGTAGCAGATGAGCTAGGTAGGCAGCAAGTTTTCTGTAACGTAAAACTGCTTTGATTCAATATTGAAATGAAACCAAGAGAAGAACAACAAGAGTAAATCAGACCAGAATAGTTATCAGCCTTTAAACTGTTTATGGTACTTACTTCACAACTAGGAGGGTATCTGTATTCCTGCTCCTGCTCTGCTGTTGTCCCCCAGTGCAGCTGAAAAAACTAGTTCCTGATCTAATGATTATTCTGTATGTCTGCTGGCTTAGCATTCCACTTCGCATAAAAAACCCCACAACATTAAAAGCTGGTAAAAATAATTTTATAGCCCCCACTGCCCTGTATTGTGGCAGACTCTGCTGTTACCTGCAGTCAGATTAATCACACAGCGTGACATGGCTCCACAGTAGCCAGATGGTCAATGGATTTAAGAAACCTCGATTGCAAGAACTAAGAGTGCAATAAGCAAAGCACATACTTTCAGGTGGTTTGCATCAGGTAAGCAGCCAAAAACCATGGGTGGATGTTTAGGTTGCTTTAAATGTCTGTATTGGTGCTCCAAGGGTTTCTGTTCACAGAGAAGGAGGGAAAAAAACAGGTCTTTAGTACTTTAATTACCAAAGAACATTCGCTGCAGGAACCTAATAGCTTTTATATGCGCAAATCCATGAACACCCCGCAAAAGCATTAGTGGAGAATCAACAGATTTGTGGCTGAGGCAGAGGCAGGACAAGTTTGTAGATCAGTTCCAATAACTGTCTTACTCCCTGACAGTTCATGTCATTTAATTTCCCTGTGCCTCAGCTTCCCATCGGCAATAGAAAGTGATAACAATACTTTGTTCAGCTTATCTCCTTAGACTGACTAGGGCAGGAACCCTTACAGCTTGCTCAGTGGAGCCTCTAGGCATTATTTAAAAAATCATAAATAATAACAAAAGCATTCAATACTGTAAGTCAACAGCACATCTCCTGGCTACATGTATGCACAAAGCATCAATTGAACCATGGGAGATAACATACAGTGTCACTTCCTTGGTCTGCTCCACTCCCACCAGCTGCCAAATTACTCTCACCTCTCGTCAAGTAATGGCTAACGACTATAAGGAAACGCAGTCTGGCTGCTATTGCTTACAGTAATGAATGCTGCTGTCAAGTATAACAAATGTCGTATGTCATAATGGCATTTATGACGCTAATACTGAATCACTGGCTAGCATCCAATAAAAATCTGTGATGAAGTAATGAGACATAGCGAGAGTGTTGAAAAGGAATCCTGAGTTAATATAGTTCTTATAGTTTCAGGTATACGCAGGTATACAAAAACTATCTGTAATAGTGATAGGGCTAACAGCTAAGTGAGAGTTAAAAAAAAAAACAAACTCATAGTAAGATACATCAGACATTTTGCAGATTTATGGTACTTCAAGTGCAGCTCCTTACAGTGCTCCCTGCCAAGCATTTAAGCAGGGTTAACACTTTTGCCTGTTTTGTGGCATGTGTTTTAAGTGTCTGAAATATAGGAATTGTTTTCCACTTGTTGTCCTGGGCTGACTGGTACATTACTGCTTTTATTCACAGCCAAAAAATGTTTTTAATTCTTTATGGATTATTTGTCCCTTGCCCAAGAAGCCAGCATAGGTCAAGTCTGAATGAGTTTATCTCAGACCCTGCAAAGTGATTGGCTCTTTCAAGCCTTAGTCCATGACATGTAACAGTTTCCAAACTGGAAATGTCCTGTTAGACCCAAGTAGTTTCTCATATATCAGGTTAAGATATAAAGTGTGCCTTGAACTGTGTTCCCTTTCCTTGAACTTGCCATTTGCAATACTGCTGATTGCTTAGAGATGTTTATTGCTCTTTCCTGTGCTCACAGAACCAGTCACACTATAAAATGATGGAGGTGGGGCTTTGTAAATTCAGTCCATTCCTTTCCTAGGATTGCATAAGCAGGGGTAGTTAAATTATTTTTCTTTAAATACGGGTTTCCAAAGTAACCCAGTCAAATAGAGGTGTCCCCCTTTCATTTGCTGGATGGCTTCAGCTAATATTTAGGCTGTCACGGTCTCCAAAAGCGGGAATACTGCAGTCTTCTCCACCATTGTATTATCTTTTCTCATTGCTTTTTCTACTTTTACATTCTGGCAAACCCACAGTGATAGGAGGCAATTCTAGCTTGCAAGATCTTAGAAGAATAGAATGCAAGCCCCAAGGTATATGCATCATATCTAATTATGTAATTTCCTACAACCTTCATGTCTCCTTCCAGTTTACCCAAAAAAAAGTTGTGGTGAGTACCTCACTTTCTCACTTTCTCCCTTTCTATGAAAATGTGTGCTGTGCTCCAATAGCTCCTTTCTTCCTCCATTGATAATTTTCCTTCTTCTTGTACTAAAGCTCTATGTCTACCTGCAGGTGTTGTTTTCAGTGTATCTTTCTTGGTTCTTCCATAGCCACCTTCATCTTCCACATCAGTCTAGTTCTTTGCTCCACACTTCTTATTCTTCATCTTCTCACCTGTGTTTAAGCTGGTCCCACTGTAAGTCATGGCTTCTAGTTACCCACTCTTCATTCCATTTATCAGGCTAAAACATATTCTTTCGCCTCTTCCAGCTTCCATACAAAACCTACTCTTTTCTTGACACATTTCCCACTTGAACTATTGATTTGCATTTTTTTGGTGAGTTACATGTCCTTTTGATGATTTCTAAAAGAAACTTTTTCATTTAGCTTTCTAATCAGCATGTTAATGCAGCTGGGCTTTTATAACCTTATGGATTACTAAATCACCTAAATGAGTATTCTGATAGGACAAAAAATGATCATACAGAAAATCACTTATAAATTCCATTGCTCCATGCAAATTTTAAATGTTGTTTAAAATGTCTTCTATATTGTTCTTAGTTAGGAAGTAGCTTATTAATATTGTACTGTCATAGTCCTGTGCAGAACGGAAGCTATTAAAATGCCCAATTTTCATTGTCAAAGCACAAGTCATGTGTTTTGGGACAGCACACAGAACCAGGTACTGGTCCAAGAAAAGCTTAGACTGTACAGTGGGGCAGAGTTACTGGTCACACCTAGCCAAAGAAAACATCAGCCTTTGTCCATTTTCCTCATCTATACGTTGTCTAAACATTGTCTACTGGTAAACAAGGAAGTATAATCTTAGGGCAGAATTCAAGGGACTTACTTTCTGTACAAGGAAATTATAAGCTTAGGTTGTGTTCCTCCACACTGGGAGAGCTTTTATTTTAAATACTCCATTGTAGTCCTATGAGTCCATTTCGAGGGATGCAGATCTTGTTCATCTGGTGAAGGGGAGATTCTGAAATGCAGTTAACATTTGTTATTAACTTAATAACCTCTATGATTAAATTAATTTGACATTTCCATTAGATGATACTTTTATTGTATCTATTATTTCTTCTCACTGTAAGTGAGCCTTCAGATCTGCCTTTGAGTTAAACCTGCCAATTCATGTAGCTACATTAAATTATTTTTGTTTTAAGTCAGGGTTCAAATCTGGTTCTAGATTTTCTCAAATCTTGAGATGCTCAGGACTGAGATTTATATTGCAGCAGTTACTGAAGGGAAAAGCCAGCCTTCAGTTTCATATTCAAACTCTCTCTGAATCCCATAAATATATATATATCCAAAGGTTTAATTCAGATTCAGCTCCCGTTTTCCTTATGCAGTACTAATACGTTTGCCAGGGTGTTAGTATAGCTTCACAAGAGCTTTAGCTACATAACCAAAGCAACCATGCCAGGCTGCATAAATGGAATTTCAACAAGTACTTTTGAATGGAACCTTTTCCCAAAATTGTTTTTCTGTAATTGAAAAATGTCTTTCAAATGGAACCACTTAGCATAGCTCTGAACTGTATCCAGAATGGTCATAAACTGCTGCTCACAGGCTGAGGGCCAAGATTTTAACTTCAGATATAAATGCAGCAGCAGATGCCAATACTGCTACTACGGAAATTTGGCCTGATAAAGTTGATTATAAAGGGTTTGTTTCTTTGTTCTCATTTCTGCTTGTGTAATCAAGGAGTGTGTTTAAAGCAGAGCTCAGGTGAAGTACAAAAACTCACCATGAAAACTCTATCCAACCCAGGCTCAATCTTGTCATAACCCAGATAGCTTGTAAAGGAGCCTTTTCCAAACTCCCTTATTCTTTATGAGCAATAAACAGGTCAAGAGCCTGAACATTGGCTTCAATTCCTGCCATCAAAACATCCCAGACATATACAATTTCATCACTTCTTCCATGACATCTGCAGTGAGTCACCTTCAGCTCTTTCTTACAACGCCCTCCATAAGATGTATTACTTTCTCATTCTGCCTTCCCCATAGCAAACCACTGCTACTCAGGTCGTCATTGTTAACCGTTCTCACTCTACCATTCTCAATGGTCTCCACTACTAAACTACACCAGTTCAAACATCTTTCTTCAAAGACATCTCATTCATTTAGGGGTTTTCTTTTTCAGCTTCCTCCTTTACAGCTGTTTAGCTTTCAATATCTCATTTGCCTTATTCACCGAGAAGTCTTTACATCGAGAAGTTCCACAAATCAAATAACTTACCGACGCTTTCTTCAAAAACACGGAAGACTTGAATAAGATCAATTGAAGACACTCATGTCAAATTTCCTCAATCAGTAAGCTGTTCAGCAGAGTTCCTTCTGCTTCAGCAAAGGCACCTGTTCTTTAAGGTTCTTCATGCATTTGGTAATGGCTGGTGAGAAAACAGCCGTCCATGAGACTTACTGCAAATTCAGAAGTCTAAACAAGGGCAGACACTGTAAATAGCTAGGTAGCTAAACAGGTAGAAATGTGTAAGCACTAAATCAAGAAAACAGGTGAGAGGGGAAACATGCCTCTTATATTGTATCAACTTATTTATTCTTGTTTTACCCCAACATCAAAAACAGAGCTCTATAGGCATTGACCATGCCACCTCTTTTACCTTCACTTATTCATTTATATTTCTGCTTAATGCTCCCCGTGCACTGAGAAAGAACTGCCCTAATTCTGCTGCACAAGAGATGCTTTCTCTGAAAGATGTACTGCTGGCCTGCCTGTAGACAACAAACAATGTAAAGACTTCGGTACTTTGCAGCTAGTAAACATTTAGCAAAGAAACAGAAGTTTCAAAAAGGGATCCAGCCTTAGGAAAAATCTAGTTTCTTTATTTACTGTAGCTGTTCCTAAGCTAATATCTCTGGTATAACGAGGATAAGAACTCCCACAGACACATGACAATGACTAGAAATAGTTTGATATTACCTGTTTCTCCATCTCTATCCCTACTGGTGGAATACTTTGTTCCTTACAATTTTGGTTTTGCACCACAATAAATCATGGGTAAATTACTGATTAAATCTGAGGTCTTAAAGACATCAAGTAATTGTAATAACTAGAATTATAAAATAATTTAACTCTGCGAATCTACTGATTAACATATAATTAATGTGATTCTTTTTGTTGTTTTAAATGCAGTTTAATTTAAAGATAATCTTCTAATCCACTGTATTAAAAAGCAATTATGGCAAGAGTGCATTAACTAACAATCAGTTGCACAACCCAGAGATGTAACAGATGCAGGACTTTAGAAGAACACATTCACATGGAGGTAACTGAACAAATGGGGCAACAACTGAACAACAATCAGTTAATCCACTTAATTATTTAATGCAGTAAGATTGAATTCGCTAATGAAATTCACAAAGTTGTTGGATACCACTGAACACCAACCACAGCACTTGCTCCCACACAGATACTCGTCTCTTCATTTGCAGATATGTCATTGCAATGGTGAATTATGTGCAGCACTAATATTGAGAAAGGCTTTTCAGATGCCCTTTTAGTGGAATCTAGAGATTGAGATGCTGGAAGAAGTAATGGAATCAAGAAACAGAATCAAGCCATCCTGTGCACAACACCAACATAGCTTCTGCAGGTGTCTCCTGGCCTATATGACATACACTGACACTTTTCAGGAAATCTGGAATTATTAAGTCTAAATTTTTTGACAGAAATACAAAATGCTCTCTAAATTAAAGAAATCTGGGAGGAGGGAGAGGGGTGTGGCAGAGCAGGAAACCCACACAGAAAGAACCCTATTGTTTTAGATGCTAAAGAGAGATTCTGCTTAAAAATTTAAATCAGATTTTCGCTTAGTACCTGAGTATCCATAATTCAAATGCTGAAGTCAGTGAAAACTGTTCAGTATTGGATCTGAATAAACAGAAGTTGTCGATGGTAAATTCAGGATTAGGACCTGAACTAGTTTCTCAGAGCATTAAAACATGTCAAAAAACCTTCTTTTGAAATTCTCTTAGTGATACACAGATCAGTTCTCACCACATCAGCTGCCTCAATAGGATGCATGGAGTAAGACTTTAATTCCTATGAAAGGCATGGACTTATTACAGTTATCATCATCCGTTACCTGTATATGCAATTGATATACCCATTTGTCTTCTTCACAACTGTATTTCAATCTTAGTTTCATTAGTAACTTGTACTGTATTTGCACTAATTATTAAATGAAAAAGAATATGATTATATACGGCAAAGATTAAAGGCTTGCAAATAGAGATGTATAATTCCCCAGTATTATAGTCTCTCTCAGAGTGTATTATAAATCCACACATGGTCAAGCACTGAAATTCTTCACCTGTATCTCAGTTAGGTAAAACAATGTCCCCTTTTTGATGTCTTCAAGCTGCAAGCTTTGGGTGGTTTGAAAACAGAATGTGACCCCAATAGCTTTATATTATTTATTGATATTGGCTGTATCTCACCAATCTGCCATATGGAAAGAGAGAAATTTCCTTGTTTCCAAGTCAGATTTATTGGAGAGCTGACTTTTCAGTGTTTTTAAAAGACTGGTCTAAGTTTGAAATATGACAATAACTAAAAGAAATCAACTCTGAGTAAAGATTTGTTGATGTATACTAATGATTGTTTCTTAAACTTCAGCACGTTGTGTTTTTATGGCAAAGGCAAGCATAGAAACCTGAAACCGTTTGAAATTAACCTGATTTTGTCTGGACTGGTAAAATATTTTTAAGTGTATAGTATCATTGAAGGGGAATAAGCTGCTGGCAGCAGAAGAAAGTTCTGTTTTGAGGCCACAGGCATAAAACATAAAGAAGTGTATCAAGTTAAGCAAAGGTCACTTGTGAAAGAACAAAATACAGGCAATGTTAAAAAAAACAAACTATCGTCAAGTGAGTGGGGGCTGCATAGGACCTATGCTCTAAACAGCAACAAAGGTGCCAGGAACAGGATAGCAGATATCCCACACTGGAAGAAATCAGAAGTTTGCTTTTTCTTGATGAGTTGATGAATGCCCGCCAACATAAACACTGTTGACAGCAAGNAAAAAAAAAAAAAGGCAAATAAGCAGTGAAAGAGTATGTCAGAGTTAGCATTTTATGTGGGTTAAAATGAGCTGGGATGGCAATTAGAGGTAGCTGTGAGGCACAGAGTACTGCAGAAGGGTGTGCAGTAACAGGAATTACCTTCGAATCGCCGCTGCTGGCTGGATGTAGGAGAAAGGTAATATGAGGAAAATACATTCTACATTCAAGAAGACATCTGTGTACAAGTGTGTTCTGAGTCTACTGGTTCTCCCAGAATTCAAAGCCATTACCTGCTTTACATAGAGATTTTGTAGAGCGTATCATTTAGTTCAGGGAGCAAAAATGAACTATAGATAGCTCTATTCATAGCTGGAGTATGTCACAAAGAAAGAAGATCCAAAATGACAGTCACTCAGGGTCACCCATGGGGGACAGTGGGGTAGACTGGGCTTCCTTCAGAGATAATGGGTAGATTTCTATACCGGAATGAGAAACTGAATTTTTGCTCATTGATACAAGTCATTAGAAAAGTAGCTAAGCAGAATCAGGAAAGAGTTAGGAAAAACAGCCTCCCAAGTAAGCGCAATGATATCCTGAGATGGACCATGAATTGGTTTGCCCATATCCTCCTGCCATCACTTCATGATTCAGCATTCCAATTTCCTTCCCATCTATTCAGCAATTTTGAGACAAACCAAAACTAAGGAAATCTTGTGAATACATCCGATTTGCGTAAAACTCAACGGGTTTTTTTGCTCATCTTGTTTGTATGTGGCTGAGCTTTATGAGCTGCATTTATATTGCCTAGTTTGCACAGTCTGGGGCCAATCTGGATGTTTTTAAGTAAGAGTTACTCATTTAGCAGGAACAGGTAATTCACTGACTACCTGAATTGTTTAGGCAAATTCCCTGCATTACCCAAGCTTTCTTTCTTACATGCTGATGCAGTTTATTTATCAGTCTTTGAAATGCATGCCTGGAATCTTTTACTGCATTCTTATGGCTAGGAGCCTGGAGCTGGATTCAAAAATTATGACATCAGAGGCAAAATACCAGCATCATAGAGTCCTGAAAGTTGTGTGTCTCTGTTCCCACTATTGTTAAACTCCAGATTTCTGATTTTAGAGATCTGCTGGAGAATAAATACATATCCTGTATTTGATTTATTTCTATGTTATTAAATCTCGTTTGTGCTTCACCTGGATACATGTAACAATGTGAACTTATTTCACGCCATGGTGGATCATGTCATCAAAAGTCTGTATTTCCATTGGAAATACTGCAGTGGCTTGCAGGGAGCATATGATATTCCTGACTCAAGATCCTGTGATGGGAATGAAATTCATAGTAAGTTGGTAATTGCATCTGGTGCTATACTGTGAAGATACAGGCACTCAGAGACAAGCGTGTCAATACTCTGTGTTTATATTTTTACAAGATAGGAGAAATTCAATTTTATTCAGCTATCTCCCAGTGACTTTCTGCAACTTTTTTCACTTTTTATTTTAAAGATAAATTACTTGGTGCACTATCAAGGATACTTAGAATTTAAGAATAGAACCTATTAGTCTGTCACCTTCCGGAGACACAGACCTTGAAGAGTCTGAAGAAGCAGACTTTATGTGACAGCATAATAAGGATGTCAGGCCCCCTCCCTTCTTCCACAATCTTCTTGAACAACATTTTCCCCAGCAGGGAAAATTAATACACTTCAAAACTTATAACGTCCAGGAAAACATACAGCAGCCATCAGCATGATTTTCTAAAATGAAGCAGGGTGGAAACCACTTTCTTAATCAACTTTAGTAAAACAGACGTCTTCTCTTTTCTAAAAGAAAAAAATTAAAAGAAAATATTAAAAAAGAGCTTCATAATGCTTTTGCTGTGCAGCATTAGTTTTGCTAGTGAAGTGTGGAATATTTTTCTTCCTATGTTATTAAATTTCAAAGACATACTCCTTAGGGCTTGTCTTAAGTCTGACATCTGTGCTGCTAGTAAAGACTCTTAACACTTGGACAGCTCCATCCCTCCCCTTGGATCCCACCAGCAAATCAATCAAAATAGCACCACCTCTCTTCAATGCGGGATTTCAGCTATGTGCCAAAAAATGTTTGTATTTCATCACCGCTTAGCTGGCTTTTGTCATCACTTGAGAGTTGTCTGTATCACTTAGCAAGAAAGAGACACACACAAAGGGGTTATCTCCTTAGTGTCAGAGGAAGCATGATTATGTTATTTGATCACAGCAAAGAGAGTGGCTGGTATCTTGCAAAGGATGGAGAACAGCAAAAGTTAGGGAATTTAACTAAGAAAAATAATAAGAGAAAGAAAAAAAGAGAACAAATAAAGAGAAAATGGAGATGAATATAAATAAGAGGAAAATTATAAAGGATTAAGGAATATGAATCAATAAAATATTATTGATTAATAATAAACATGCTAGGAAATATAAACATGCTAGAAAAATAAATTTAAATAAAAGGAAACAATATGAAACAAACCCAGTAGATTCAACTTTAAAATAAGAAGCAAGATATCATTATTGATGTTCTCCTCCCCACCAGTACCTTCTGTACTGTTTTCGCAGAATCATACAATCATAGAGTGATTAGAGTTGGAAGGGACCTTAAAGATCATCAAGTTCCAACCCCCTGCGATGGGCAGGGACACCTCCCACTAGACCAGTTTGCTTAAAGCCCCATCCAGCCTGGTCTTGAACACTTACAGAGATGGGGCATCCACAACTTCTCTGGGCAGCCCAGACCGGTGCCTCACTGTAAATAGTAAGGCACTCCACAGTAAATAGTTTCTTCTTAATATCTAAACTAAATCATCCTTCTTTCAATTTAAAACTGTTACCCCTCATTGTATCATTCAACTCCCTGATAAGGAGTCCCCCCTCATCCCTCCTGTAGGTCCCCTTTAGGTACTGGAAATCTGCTATAAGGTCTCCCAGAGCTTTCTCTTCTCCAGGCTAAACACCACCTCTCTCAAAGGAGAGGTGCTCCAGCCCTCTCACCATCACTGTTTTCTATGTGTGTGCAGAGAGATACATATATAAAATATTGTCCATCAGAAGAATGTCTGAAAATAAACAATGAGCATCAGGGAGAAAAGTGTAGCATTTTCTGACTTGCTGAAGATGGGACACTTTACTTTCCAATATTTCTAAGGACCTCAGAAGAAGTTCTAGCTTCTGAGCAAACTGAAAACAGATGACCCATTTTGTTGACAATGATTCATGTCAACAAAAATGGAAAATATTCAAAGCATCTAGATATTTATGTCACTGACCAGCCTGTGTTCAGGGAAATATGACAACTCTACATAGCAAAGCAGTTCCCCCCATTACATCAGGTATGTGCTGGTGAATCAGAAACTAGTTAAGAAATCTGTAAGCAATCCAAGAGTTCAAAATTATATCAGAGACTTGTCATGAAAGGGCTGAGTGCAAGTTAGGAGTCTTGCAAGTGAAATGGGAATGTATAGAATGTTCTTAAAAGAGATCTGAGCTTACAGTATCTCACACCCAAAGCAGCAAAAGAAGACAACTGCAGCATCAACTAAAGACTTTGAAAAACCCCAGAGCACAGCTGAATTAGACCGAGTAGGTTCAGAAGCATCTTTGGGGAAAAATTAAGAATATCTGATGGTGGATCCTACTGACTGAATGCACATATGTAGTCCCATGAAAAACAAATGCTGGCTTTGCATCATGTTTGAAGTTAAGAATGCAACTGGAAGTTGAAGTTCATAGTAGTTTAAAGCACTGCCAGTTTCCTGATTAGCTCCCTTAGAAAGAAAACAAACAGAGATGACAGATGATGACATCCCTATCACTGAGCAATAGTTTTTGCTACACAAATCATGTTATTTCCTGTTTAGAGGAGGAGGCTGAACGGTTATATCATTAAAAGAATTGCTGACAGCTTCTGTTATTGATGGTCCCAAATGTGCCTTCTGCCATCTGTGATGGGCAAAAGATAGTAGCCAGCAATGATCTGCATTGAAGCTAGCTTTCCTGACTACTACTTAATGAAAAGGCAGACTTTTTTGAGGAATAGATCCGTTTCTTAGTGGCTTTTAAGAATGCTCTTGATATGAATCATCTGCTTTGTAAGAGATGGTAATTTCACAGATAAGGACTACTATTCTAACGAGCAAAGACAGTTTGCATTTTTCAATGTATTTTCATTACATGGAAGTTTGGTGGGAACTGACTTTGATATCAGCACAGCAAACTAGAACTAGGGGTTTTGGCAACCTTCAGAGAAATAGCCTGACTTTGAGGTAATGCTGTGTCAGTTTGCGACAGGGTAAAGTCTTTGTTCACTTCAATTAAATCTTTGTTGAGGACACCAAGCAACTGTGCAGCCCCAAACAGATGTGCTACGAGATTGCAGGACTGCTCTTCCCTCTCAACCTTCAATCGAAGGGCTTGTCGACGTACAGCCTTTGCTATAACTGCAGTTTGGGTAGTACTGGGGTTAAACATTTTCATTAATTTTCATTTCTTTCACAATTTCAGTATGATTTTCTTTCTTTCTAGAAGGTTCTCTTGGTCAATCAAATTGATGCTAAGATGGCTGTCCCAGATTTTTTCATCAGCTGTCCAAAAATTCCAAAGAATCAGTTTGAAAGATCGTAAAAAAAAAAACCAGAACAAGCTGCAAAATGTCTTGTGGGTTTTGTTTGGGTTTTTTTTTTTTTTTTTTTTTTTTTTTTTTTATTGTTTTTTGTTTTTTTTTGTGTTTTTTTTTTTTTTTTTTTTTTTTTTTTATAAATCAACAGAACTCAACTGACTCAGCGCTTGCTGATTGCTCTGAGCATTTCTGCAAGCAGAATGGGAGAGAGAAGCATGCACTGAATTTTACTGACAGGTCAAGTACCAGCAAAGGTAGCTTTGCCTGTTGGCTAGTTAGATTTCCATTTTATTTAACATAATGAACAGTTATTCTCTTTCCATGGAAAGAGACGGAAATGTTAATCTATCTCTGAATATTAAAGTTTCTCAATCCTGTAATTTACACTTGGCTAATTACAGAAAACCTATGATGCTTTAAAGAAACTTGTTTGGAATAGGAACAGGAGAACACCAAACTTTTCATAAAAATAGAAAAGGAGGATTTGAAAGCGAAGTTGAAAAAAGCTGGGCATTTTTTTACCTCTTCTCAAGTAAACAATGCAAGTAAAAATATTTTCCACTGTTTGTTTATGATGGAAGGATAAAATCATCACTTTAGGGTCAAGTACAGTACACAAAAGTGAATTACTGACAATGCAGGAAATCCTGTCATCAGTTCCAGTAGACCTTTTCTTGAATTACATTATGCTATTAGTTTTCAAAGAAAAATTAGGATAGTAACACGTACTATGGAAAAAACTAACCCTCTAAGCTGTAAACAGTTTTGGTATTGAGATATGCTTGACCCTGGAAAGAGCACAAAATGAACCAAGTGGGTGTGAGGGAGGAAAAGGCAGCACAGCTATAAATGTTGCCCTAAAGAAGCTCAATCTACAGCTCTACTACAGCATTTGCATAACATGTTATTTTAATCATGAGTAATTACCGAGAAAAAAAAAAGTATCTCATGGCATTTTAAGAACTCTAAAAAAGAAATCATTAAGAACATCAGGGGACTTCTATTAAGATTTCTATTAAGAGGGTCATTCTTTTAATTTTAGTATTGCCAGCATAAAGCATAATTTAATGCAACACAGTCCAGCTTTTATTTAGGCAGTTATCCCCCTGGACTAATATGATGGTTTAAAAAAAGAAAAAAGAAAGGTCAATATTTGTATTTAATCTATTCTAGTGCCAAATTAATTTAACAGTGCTCAGGCTGAGTCCACTTTAGGGGGGAGTTGGTTTCAGGATTTAGTCCCATGGCAGCATGACAAGATGTCTTGTATTGTACCAGAAGGATCCCTGAGCTTAGAACCTCATCTCAGGGTTTCAGCGATGAAAAGATGTCAGCCCATCCCATGTCTATATGCAGATATGTTCTGTTCTTATATTGGTATACTGCTGATTTTCAGCAGTGTCAAACTAGTGTAGCACCAGTGTAAAAAGGAGAATCAGGCTCCAATCCCACTCTCTCATATGCATTTCAGCTCTTGTCTGAAACTTCACAGACATGAAACAAAAAGACAAGGGTTTCCTCCTGAGAGAAAATAAGGTGAACTACTTGATGCATAGCTAACGCTTTGTCACTAGATACTCCGTACACCCACCAGAAATAGAGGAGGAGACAAAAAAAAGGAAGAGATCAAACTAGTGCATATTCTTATGCATTTACATTAAGTAACTTTGTATCTGAGCATAATGCTGGTGGCAGAATGCTTGGGAAAAATATCACTGCAAGGCAGGTTTGTTCACAGTTCTCTTCTCATGGTCCTTTTCCATGCAAAATTCCGGTTAACTTGTGCATTTGAAACACAGACAGCATTCTACACACATTTTCCCAGGCATCCTTGATGTATATTCATTTAAATACCAGAATAAAAACCAGTCAGGCACTGCATACTTCTTTGTAAGGACACTTCAAAAACACAATCCAAAGTCTCTTTTAAAGATGATATTTGAAATTTCATGTCCACATTGGGAGAAAGGGAGGTTTTCCAGGCAATTTAGAACTACCACTACCTCCAGGTAGATAGGAATCAACCCTGCCAGCCAGCCAGCCAAATATTAAATGAAAGAATGGCCGTTGTCCAAAACTGGGTTTCTGATAGCCGCAGATTGGAAAGGCCGTGGAAGAGCTGTCATTACCAACAGATTTATGTTCTGTAGTATCCTGGCAGCACATGTTGCTGTTGCTGACAGGATCTACAGCACTGAGGAGGGATGAGAGTGCCTTTCTGATGTGGCAATGGAGAGAGTTGTAAAGTACTCAGAAGCATCTACAGGAAGCTGCAAAACAGACGATTGCTATTCAAATGAGCATAAACTCTACATGGAGCCAGAGAGAAAGTGTACAGGGCAAATGAATAAGTAAGTACAATGCTGGGAAAAATGAAGCTTCGCAGAAGTGCAGGGTCCTGAACCTGGGTCACAGCAATCCAAAGCACAAATACTGGGCTTTACACACAAAGTCTGGGAAGGAGAATGGATTGAGAGCAGCCTTGAGGAGAAGGACTTAGGCGTGTTGGTGGATGAGAAGGCCAACATGAGCTGGAAATATGTGCTGGCAGCCCAGAAAGCCAAATACCTCCTGGCTGCATCAAAAGAAGTGTGGTCAGCAGGTTGAGGGAGGTGATTCTGCCTCTCTTCTGTGGTGAGACCTCATCCTGGAACATTGTGTCCAGATCTAGAGTCCCCAGCATAGGAAGGACACAGACATGTTGGAACAGGTCCAGTGAAGGGCCACGAAGATGATGAGAGGGGTGGAGCACCTCTCCTATGAGGACAGACTGAGAGACTTGAGGTTGTTTGNATGAGCTGGAAATATGTGCTGGCAGCCCAGAAAGCCAAATACCTCCTGGCTGCATCAAAAGAAGTGTGGTCAGCAGGTTGAGGGAGGTGATTCTGCCTCTCTTCTGTGGTGAGACCTCATCCTGGAACATTGTGTCCAGATCTAGAGTCCCCAGCATAGGAAGGACACAGACATGTTGGAACAGGTCCAGTGAAGGGCCACGAAGATGATGAGAGGGGTGGAGCACCTCTCCTATGAGGACAGACTGAGAGACTTGAGGTTGTTTGGTCTGAAGAAGAGAAGGCTCTGGGGAGGCCTTATAGTGGCCTTCCAGTACCAAAAGGGGGCCTTACTGGAAAGATGGGGAGGGACTCTTTCATCAGGGAGTCTAGCAATAGGACAATTGGTAACGGTTTTAAACTGAAAGAAGGGAGATTTAGGTTAGATATTAGGAAGAAATTCTTTACTGTGAGGCACTGGCACAGGTTGCCCAGAGAAGCTGTGGATGCCCCATCTCTGGAAGTGTTCAAGGCCAGGCTGGATGGGGTTTTGAGCAATCTGGTCTAATGGAAGGTATCCCTGTCCATGGAAGGGGTGTTGGAACTTGATGATCTTTAAGATCTCTTCCAACTCTAGCCATTCTGTGATTGTATGATTCTATAAATTTACATGCTCACTGAAATGAGAAATGTGGCATTTACATGACCCAGTAAGTTTCTACAAGCAGACATGGTAGGTGTGTTGTTATAGTGTCCAAGGAATCATACTTCAGGACGTAAGGCAGTTGCTACCTGCTTGAGGTTGGCCAGAACAACCCACCCCTATTCCCTTTACCCCCCGGTATGTTATTGCTGAATTATCCATTATAAGGGTTTTAAACCATTTTCTGAAGGACCTGATCTTGGCTCCTGTCAAAGGCAAGACACCTTAGCAACTCCAGATGAACCATTGCTCTGATGTGTTACGACAATTTTTCTGTTCCTACAAATGTCTATGTTAAAATTTTTACTTCAGCTAAAGGGTTCTCTTTACAAAAATAAGTTGTAGAAATAGTCAGTGGAGAAGACAGAGGAAAGTAACCTGCCCAGAATATTTCGCAACTGTGATAATTAGAATATGGTTTCAAGGGCTTTGCCTAGAAATTAGTTTAATAACAATCGTATTATATTGCACAGTAGAATGCCAGGCAATAGGTATTCCCAGTCAATTGAACAAACCATCACAGTAGATTGAGGATATTAGTTTGATGTCTGTTTACTTGCTTTGTGCATTGTGACAAACCTTCTGAAAGGTTAAGCTGGATTGCAACAGCTCTTGGTAGTAAAGAAAATATTAACTAGAAAGCCTGGATGAATGCTAACTTAGCAATGCTGACAGTGCCAAAAGAGTTCCTATCAAGAACAATGAAAAATTATCCCTGGGGTTTAAGCTAAAAAAGGGCACTGAATGACTTCCAAAAAAAGTGAAAACTCTTTTGATTTTAAATCCTTGTAAAGCAAAGTCATGTTGAAGCTGTCACAGTAATCTGAATGGAAGTTTCATTTCTAATCCCTCACAGCCTATAAAGTTCTGATTTTAAAGGTTAAACAAGCAGTAGAAATACAAGTTGATTAGCTTTGTCTTCCCCTCTCCTAAACCCAAACCCAACTAAACTTAAACCAGCTAAGCTAGTTGGAGACCAAATCGAACATTGTAGCTGACAATTGGTGGAAACATTGATGGAGGAGGAGAAAGATCAAGAAAACAGGAACTCTACCAAAGTTGAAAATTATGTATTAGAAGATTTCACTCATATTAAACTTCTGTCATCAGTTATTTCATAAAAGAGAGAGAGAGAGAGAGGGGGAACTTTTTAGCATACATGAACACATGAGGAAAATGCCTTCTTCCCCTTTGATGGTCTGGTCTGTCAGAATGAACAATGTCCAATCCAAAGCAATTTCCTCCTTCTACTTTATGAATATTCTTTGTTTTACAACATGCTTTATAAGATCATTTACAGATCTCCCAAGTCCTTTTTTCCCCTGTAAAAATGTGGGATCTGTATCTCTCTTCCCTCCAGAATCAGGACTTATGCTGATTAAATTCACTTCTTTTTCGGAAGGGGGACATTCTGCTGTACTGATGTTTTCATTACAGCATTACAAGCTCTCCTCTTCTTCACTAAGCAAAAAACACAAATGACCTTTTCTATGTATGTGCAAATTTCCAGACAGCAGGGATAAAGAACCACAGGTTTGGAAAGACATCCAAGGATATATATAGAGGGAGGAGGAAATATTTAGCTATAACATAACTAAAGGTATATAAATTTTAAGTATGTGAATATTTTCATCAGCTTCCAGTGAAGAAATTACTTCCAAGAACCTATCCATATGTGAAAAGTTAATCATGTTCCTCACAATACTGAGATAGATCAGAAAGGCAGATTACTTATTATTGCTCTGGTTCTTCAATTAATTACTTCCCCAACAGGCTGCCACTCTCCCTCTTTTATCAATGCAGCCACTCACTGGCATGCAACCTATCTCTTTATTTATGTCATCTCTAAATTTGCATTACATGAAACTGAATGAGTAAGTGACAAAGTTCTGGAGATCTGATGACTTCACATCTGTTATTGACTTTACCTGTTTTCCTCTTCTGCAGAGGAAAGGCCATACAATAAGAGCAACAACACAAAATTACTGTCTTTCAACCCTAACAAAAGAATTAAGCTTTTCTCAGAGAACTTAGGTTCAACATGGCATCAATCCAAGGCAGATCTCCAGCTCAAGGAGATTCATGGTTTTGCCATCAATACAGGAAGACAAATTGACTTGCTCTTGTCTGATTTTTTTCCCCCAGATGCTCTCCCTAATGAATGCATCAGGAATCAAAAATCCCTACTGCATAAAAATGAATGACCTCCACAATATACCTCTAAATTTAAGCAAGAAAGTGCTGGGTGGTTATGCATGACCCAGTTTGATGAATTTGCTTATCTAAAGCTCTAGGCACCTTCAGCATCAAAATCTAAAACCAGAATAAATATCGAGAAACCACAGCCACAACAGCATAGGAATGCTTCTCAGAAGACTTCAATACCTTCCATTTCAGCTGAGAACTGTAACAAATATTTTGTTTCAAGCTGGCTAACACTGGAAAATGAAATCCAAGGGATGACAGTGTCAATACATGTCTCAGTAAGGCTTTGGGTTCAGAACTAAATTTCTGAGTAGATTTGCACTGGGGCGGGAAACACCATGATGTATGGGATGGTTAAGTGTTCTACTCTTGTAGTAGACATTTAACAAGAAGCAAGAGGTAAAAGACATAATTATTAACATCATTTTGGTAATTCAGGAGGAAAACTCTAAGGGAATCACAGTCTTTTAAGCTCAACTAAGAATATGTGGGAAATCTCGTTACATCAAGCCTTTAAGATCCTCTAATACATCCACAGCTATGTCCCATGCTCATCATTGGTGAAACACAGCTACAGCACTAAAGGTTTATGTGTCAATAACAGTTTGTAATTAGGGCATTTGATAGAGAAGAAGCAGAGATTTGCTGGATTTTGTAATCAAGCTGACAAGAACAGCAAAGTGGGTAAGAGAAAGGAGTGCAGCTTCTACAAATGGACAAGGAAGAAAAATTATGTCAACAGTCATAACCTGAACAAAAGGAGAAATCATAAGGCCATTGAGTCAAGCAAGAAGTTTCAGCATGCATCAGGAAGCCTAACCAACTGCCCTGTGAGCATGGTGCGTTTGCATCTATCCAACACACTCCTCTCATGTGAATCTCCTTTTAAAAATCTCCTGTCCAAGTATCTTGTCTGCCAGTGAGGACACCCATTCACTCTTTTGCTGAAAAAACGTTTCCATTGGAAATGCGAAACCAACAGGTAAATATTAAAAAAGGGTTATTTGCATCTCAAGAAGCAATTCCACATAATTTTAAATTTTCTATCTGCATTATGTCATGCCCTGGTATTAAAAGCCAGTACATTAGGTTAGAGTCCTGTCCACTGACTGTAGAACTACTCATAATTTAATCTTCCTAATAAAATTAAAAGTGCAGTAGAATCCTTCCAAACTAAGTTCAGGATGATCTATTAGCATTTCAAGTGTGTTTTCATGCAGGGTTACTGATACCAATATAAACAAATTCTATAAAATATGAGTAGTTTCAATACTTTACTTACTGAAACCTGAAAATAGAACCAATGCCTCATCAAAGGTATGGTTTAGGCTTTTTAGGAGATTTTTTCAGAATTTATTAGAAATTAAATTAAAAGTGTTCTGTGAAAGCATAATGGGGTTCTGTAGAAATGATTCAGAAATCCTGCTGTGGTGAGCAGAGAATACGTTCTTACTCTGTGTAATTGTAAAAGCAGTGAAGTGAATAGAAAATTAAGGGGCAGATACTTGGCATTGCCTCAGTGAAAGTAGGATTAGTCTACCTGCTGTGGATCGGGAGCTGCAGGTTTCTGTGCATGCATTTACAAACACCTCAGAAAAATGAATGCATTTTTACCTTCCTTGCATTCTGGAGTGATCTATGAAATGAAAACTGAATGAAGTATACAGAAAAGTGCTTACAGTCCAACATAGACTAAATATAGAATATATCCAAATCTCTTACCCCATTTTTAATAATCTTCCCATTCATGTGTTTACACCCGCTACATGCAAACTCTAAAAAATATTATATAAGCAAATATAAGCTCTTGTGAACACACTTTTCTGAGATAGAACGCTACAGCACTTCCAAAGTAAATTTGAGTGCCTTTTTTTGGTCCTTACTGCTTGTAAGGATCTTGCATAAGTTAAAAAAAAAAAACAGAACAAATTTTTCTGCCTTTTAAGAGGAGCCAGACTAACACCAAGACGGAAGCCACATGCTTTTAAAAGGCTACCGTATGTTGGAATCACTATACACAGGTAAGTATTAAAAACCGGTGAAATTAGCCAGGAGTTAGGATGAGGTAGAGGTAGCAGTTTCTAAGTTAGCTGGCTCCAATACTTACGACACTACAAGAAAAAACAGACAGAAATGCATCATATAGTTAGATTTGGGATAACGACTAAAACACAGTTTTTACTTGTCATGTGTAAACACTCATTTTTAAAATACATTAAAAATTATTAGTTACCATTTCTACTGGCCATGTCCACTTCTTATCACTTTCCACAGAAAAGAAAAAAAACAAAATAAGAAAATCCACCACATCACTTCAAGATAGAAGCTACATATGGGTAAATGAATTTTTCCAGAAATGACTCCTAGCATGTTTGAAGTAATACATCATCTCCTTTTTCCATCTATTTCTATCTCCTTTTAATGTCTTATTTAGTTATCTTAGCAATACTTTTTTTCTTTTTTTTTCTACGCAGGCTAAGAAAGAGCCAGGATTCATGAATTTACAAAGCATTTTTGGCTTTCCTGACAGCCCTAAGGGACCCCACTGTGGATAGCAGGAGATGAGCTCGCAGTCAGGAGTGATGTCCCTTCTCTTATGACCTCCAGTTTTCTTGACAGACAAAACACCTCACAGAGTTGTAAGATAAAGGTCTGGGATGATTTTTGAGGCCACAAAGATTCTGAAACTCATTTTTATATTCTTTTTAATGGTATAAGAAAGGGACAGCAGCAATACTAGTGCTATAAATGACTTTGTGAAGAATCTCTCCTGATCTTCACACCCCAGACTCTCTGTCACAGACACAAGTCTAATGTTTTCATTCATCATCTCAGCGTAGATAAAAATGATCCATTTTTTGAGGAGCTTATTGTCTTTGGATTATTTCTTCTAAACACATAACCTTATCTATTCAAGGTGGATGCCTGGCTCAGCCATGACCTTGTCAATCTCATTAAGTCTTGAATGAATTTTCTCAAATTTTCTTATCAATCAAGGTAATTGCTTCTTGCAGGAAATCCAATCTTCTGTTAACCACGTCATTACCTGGTGATCGAAGCCCTCAAACTCTGTGTAAGCTGGAATCACTCAAATCACCCAAGAGAATAGAGAAGCCTAAATTTATAAACAAATCTCCACAGGTAATTTCCATTTCAGCAGCTATTCCCCAGTTTGTCTGATACCTTGAACTATTTTTAAGATTAAATATACTTTGACATAATAGTTTTACATCAGGCTTTGGAGTCATAAAAGATGACATCCATACAAAGGTCGTGTAAGATGAGAAGAACATGAAAAGAAGGAAGAAAAAAAATCCAAAGTGGATTTTAAGCAGGGATCTGAACAGTATAGTAGATAAAAATCTAAGAATATAAGAAAATCCATACAGATGGGTGAAAGGTCCATTTAATCTAAATCTCTCTGCCCGGGAAAGACAATAAGAACAGGGCAGGAACATAGTGATACCTCCTCAGAGTAGTTTCCTGATTGTCAGCAACCTGCAGCTTTCCTGAGGCAAAGCAGGCTGGTTATATTTTAGAGCTCACACTGAATTTTTCTTTTGTGATTCTGTCCAGCTGATTTGAACTTACACAAGCTTTTAGCTCATACGATCTCTCCACCTCTATTTTATCCATGAGTGGCTTGGATGCCATGCTAATTCAGGCCAGAGAGAAAATACTTAACTTTGAAATATGCAAATATAATTAAGATGACTGTGGAAAAACATTTGGGAAGGGTTGGGAGCAAGTAAAGAAAATTGTTGTTCTGTTGATACAGGTCACAGAAAGATTGAGCAAGAGGCGCCCTACTTTCAGAGAGACTACATCCATTCCTCTTCTACCAGCACAACACCTCTCATGAGGTGAAGATTGCTGTTATGTGCTTATAATTCTCATTTATGAGTCAACAATGATTTCACATGCAAAAAGAAATTATTTCCAGTAACAAGTGATATTTTTTACCAACATACAGCTCTGATACTTACTTTCAACATTTGAAAAGAAAATATATTAATATAGATATCTGTCTTATCCTTTCTCCTGAGGATATAGGCAGAAGTCCTTGCCCTGTTAAGTTGGTGGGAATGTCATCACTGACTTCAGTGCAGCCAAGATTTTTGCTATTGGTGTGTTGTAGTTGGTGGGAAATCTAACTAGGTCACTAAACAAAATCAGCAAATTCCTCCTCACATGCAAAACTGAGATGATCATGCACACAAACAAGAGTATGCCTTAATTATAGTTAACTATTTAGCCTTATATATATATCTGGACTTTCTACAAATTTTAATGAAAGAAAATCTACGTCCAGCCAGCCACATATCCATACACCTCCTAAGTCAACTCATTTAACAGTTACACAAATGCTGAGACTGATGATGTTCTCTGTGAAGGAGGGATGCTGGACGATGATATCAAATAAACTCAAGTCAAACTCTGCTCTCTCAGGAAAATCATGTTTGAACTTTCTCTCATCTCATGTCCTGTTCCACACAACACAAGTAATTCATCATATTGCAAACCTTATTTTGTACTACAGTAAGTATTTCCCAGTCTGTAAATTGCAGATTAATTTTCCTCCCATCTCAAGCCTGTTGTGTTATTGGAATGGTTACTTTTCTTCTGTTTCCAAACTTACTAGCTTAATAGAGTAACTCAAATTGAGGGCATGAGATGGAAAGGTGCTTCCCAGTGGTTAGAGTATCTTTGGCTGATATTTGATTAGCACTAGCCCTTCTCCTTATCAGAACTACTTCATACTCATTCTTAAAACTTACTGGGGAATACTGAGTTACAATGCACAGCTGTAGCAGAGAAACTTCTAGAGAATGTGCGTGAACCTGCTGCCTTGAGCCATCTCTGGTGCCACAAAAGTGAGCCAAAATGACCAAACATTTACATGCTGAGCAAAGATATCCACAGCTTGACAATAACAGGGTTTTTGCTTGTTTGGAAGAATTACAACTTCAAGACTTCTGGAAAAGATGCGGAAAAAACTTGAAAAGACCTAATGCAGATCTGGAAGCTAAGACAGAGATAAGGCCTAAGACAGACTCTGCTTTATGTGAAGTGGTAAGGTGTTCTGCTTCTTCAAAGGACTGTCTGGAACTACACTTTTCAAGTGACCATGGCCACCCTGCATCACCAGTAGGACTTTGACACATCCAGATATAGACCCCACCTCCACTCTGGATACTGTCACATATTGCAAACCTAGTGATTTATAATTACAGTCAGAGTTCTGTTATTTCATTCCCCTTCCCCCCACAAGAAACCCAATGCTTTGACTGAAACAGAATAATCACTTTTATGGAGGCTTTTGTAAAAATATCACTAAGAACACAAAATATGCTATCACCAGAGAATTGCAGCTATATGCCAGAGGACTGAAGAACAAGAAAATGACTGTGATGCTTTACAGTTCACCTCTTAGACAAACACAAGGAATCCAAGGACAAGGGCAGCACAGAAAAGGAGACACACAAGTGAGCTACACAAAGTTACCAGCCACTTTATTTTCCCTTTTACATGACCTAAATCTTTCCCTTTTATCTCTTGCTCTGGTCTCATAAGGAAAATAAATGCTGGATTTTCAGATAGCCCGCACTTGCACAATGACTGTATTTAAGCCCAAAAAAGATTTTCGTCTGACTGCAAAATTTCAAGACATGTTTTGCATTAAAAATAAGACAAAGGCAACCACAAGGTTTTCATCTTTTCAGTAGTGGATTTCTTCAAAGTCACTGCCCATCCAAGGCAGGAAAAGACAGCTTCGCACTTGCAAACTCTTAGGTAGCTCTGCAGAACCTGAGAAAGTCCTTACAGGATGCATTTCAATACTATTAACTAGGAGCAGTCAGTCATTTGCAATAAACTTAGCCTGAGATACAGAGCAGATGGAAAAATCAGAATAACGTAAAGATCCCAAAAAGCAGACTGCGCTCAGAGCGTCCCAACCGCACAGTGCCACTGGGCTGTGCGTGGCCATACCCAGGCGCCCAGGGTCCGTGGTGATGTCAGTTACTCACCTGACCCATCTTAAAACACAGACCAAGGAGTCTAGCACATGCACAAGTCAGGGGCTGTCTGTGAAAGTCCATGGTGTAATGAAGGTGAGGGTTGATGCGCATTTGCTGAAGTGGGATCTTGGGGCGCGTAAAGTGAGAAGCCCTGGGTGCACCACCAGCCCATCTTGCCCATGCCAGCCATCTGGGGAGGTGAATCGTGAGTGTCTGTGCTAGGACCCGAAATAATTTTGGGCTGCCCAGGAAAGGGATAGAGTAATTTAAAAGATGGACTGACATAGTGCTGAGTGACATGGTTTTGTGATGGATTGTAGTTTTATCAGAGTTAGGTTGATGGTTGGACTAGATGATCTCAAACGTTCCTTCCAACATAGACAATCCTATGATTCTATGACTCTATGCAATAAAGCAGCAGCTTCTCTGATGTGGAGGGAAAAGTTGTTGTGGATGCACTAGTGCCTGCAGATGATGAGTATGTCCAGACTTAAAGCTATCTATTCAAAAAAAGATTAAAAATTCCTATTTCTTATATAGAAGATATTCACAAAATAAGCTTCAATCTTCTCTCTCGCTTCCTTTTGTAGCTGAAAGTGAAAGATGAGCCTCTCCAGAGAACACACCAGAGAAGTCTAATTTCAGGGCTTTGAATGGCCTCCAGCAAAACCGATCTGTCTCCAGCAGCTTAAAAAGGGGTCTAAGAGTGTTTGGCCTTCCAAACCCAAGCTTAGCTTATGTAACCTCATGTAGTGGAGGCCAAAAAAAGCTCCTTCTAGGATGTTTAATCCATTTTGATAGGCATCTCGCCTGCCTACAATAATGACAGGATCTCAAAAAATTACATTATTATACAGTGAGAGCTTTATTTTATCATTTATATTATTCTAGTCTATGTTCTGGTATCCCCCCATGGACCTCAATCAACGATCAGTGCTCTATTCAGCACCAAAATGTATTTTTATATAGTGAGAGCAGGATCCCAATAAACTGTCACACCATTACTATATGCTAAGAATATACTGCTGACATTTAAGATTGGTAAATTAATATCTTAATTTTTTTAAATTACTATAGCAGTGTGTTTACAGATGCGGAATTAAGTCTTTGCTTTATTATTCATGAACACTCTTGCTACTGATGTGAATGTCTCATATAGTAATTGAGTTTATAGGCTATGGTACACCCTTCCAGATGTAGTGGCCCTTTTAATCAGCAAAACAAATAATGCAGCACATTCATTAACAAGATTTTAAAAATCTTTTTGGATGACAGACAGAAGTCGAGCATTAAGAACATTAACTTGAAATTTCCTTTTTTTATGCTTAGTGTTTCTTACGTATAGGTATGGAATTATCTAGAAAGCTAATTCCAAGGTAAAAATAAATATAAAATTATTTCTAAATAAATGGTTGCTTCTTTGTTGCTCATACATCATATAATTAATACCATGATGTGATCTAACATGTTAAGGAAATAAGAATTTGCCATCAGCAAGCTGAAAGAAATTTGTTTATTAGTTTACTGTGATTCAATTTATGAGAATGTGCTTCATTGATCTTTGCAAAAGAACTTTAATTGGAAATGAATATCACAACCTATTTACCACACCACTAAACCCAGTCTGCTACAGTTCATTAAAACTACACCTGCTACTTAATTTTCCAATAAGAAAAAACCTTTGAATTAATATAATAAGAAGCAGTTAGAAAGTAGGCTCAGTAGACCACTGTTTTAAGCAGGGTGTTCCTCGTGTGCCCCTATGAAATTCATCTAGGAGCTGATTGGGATTTTTTTGTAGCATTTACATCAGAACTTGAATTCAGAGACTGCATTTTGATTACGGCTTTGAACATGTGAAGTCATTCCTCCTTTGCCTGAAAGATATAAAATCTATATCCAGCATGCAATTTCAGAAGAAATATTTGAATACTTAGGAAAACAGATCCTCTCATTCTAAAGCAAAGGCAAAAAGAGCAAAATGAGTCTTTTCCATCTCTTGTGTGATCTCTGGAGATTTAACCTGGGGGGCAGTGTCGTGTGTACTTAAAGAAGTGAAATGAGGAAGAAAAGAACAGGGTGTAATTCCCTCATATTCTCATCCCTAAATTTAAGCAAGACTCAGAGCAATCTGAAAGGTCTTGGGAGTCTCTAGAAACTGTATTATTTGCAGGGTTTTTCCAAGGACTTATTCCACATCTGCCACCTTTATTATTAGGTGAGACAAGGGGACCCTTTTAGGGTCGAAGAATCACCAGAGTCCATGTTTTGTGATAACACTGTAACAGAATTCAGGGTAGAGGGATACCCCACACATCCCGCCAAAATACAGTGGGGAAAAGCATTGGTAGGTTCAGCTGGCATAATGCATGTCTTCACACACCACTCCACTAAGCCACAGCACACCCTCGTGACTCAGTTCAGATTTCTAGGTACTTAGAGTTTGTCAGAAAGGCTAAACTCAACAGCACTGCATGGTGGCCCATGGCTAAGTGCAAAGTCCTTAGCCTTTAATACAACAGGACAGCAGGAAGCATGCTAGGTGATCTGGAAGAAAAGAAAGGCCAAGCCCCAGTGACTACAAACGTGCCATGAGCAGTCACCTCTCCAGCCTGCTGCAATGAGCATCCCACCTACCCAAAGAACCAGCAGGAGCCATTGGCACAGCTTGCCAAGGTAACAAAAAGCATCCCACCATGCAGCAGCAATACCCAGTTACTCAGGTGAGCAGCTGGCCATGTGAAGTTACACACACTGAACACATTTAACATTAGAGAACAATGACAAAATTCATTGGGGATGACAAAGTTTGATTTGGATATCTGACATTCATGACCACTTCACTGGAGTCTTTACTATTCAACATAGCTGTGAGAACAGCAACAAACCCCTACTTGGGAGGACTGGGAGAATTTTCCCTAAAATAATGTCCACACTCACCAGTTGGCCCCCAACCATATCTGAGTAGTCAGTCATTTCTGTGCTTAACTGTGGGGCCAAGATTTAACCTTGATTTAGTAAAGTTTCTTAACAGTGAGCTTACTAAAAATATATAGCTCTTCCTGACGTAATATGTTTATCCTGATTAAAAAACAAGACTGCAGTGAAACCCTGTAGTCTTTCTTAGAAAGCCTTTTTCATTTTAACAGTGTCTAAGTAATAATATTCTTTTAACATGATTACCCTTTGCGTAATATTTTAAGAGAATCTGAGAAATTAATTCTTTCACAGGTTATACTCAGATTGTTATAATTTTTCATTAAAGATGTTTTGCAGGGTCAACTTCTGGACCTGCATTTTGCAAAAATAGAAGGCACTAACTACTGCAGAATTATCATAGATCTATTACATCAAGAAAATATGGTGTCGTGAAGGCTCATTGGGAAATTTGCCCTCTGGCTAGTCAGACCATTGCTGGCAGAATTATTTTTTTTCCTCTAGAAACACCCATTTGTCAGAATTGAAACTGCTCTTCTGAATGAAGAGGTTTCAGGTAATTCTCCAGACCTGGAAAAATGTTAGAAATTTTTTTTATAATAGCCAGAATGTTCATTCTGATTTCTTATCTCAAAAAGCGGTTTGCTTAAAACTACTATTAATCTTCAAAATTCATTTCACATCTATTTCCAAAAAGATGAAATATAAAATTAAAAATAACGAAGCTTGTAATGAAATATTTTGAAGCTATCAAAAATAGATATTTTGAAAATATCAGAAGTAAATATTTTCGCTGGCTGCAAGACATTTTGTATGCTAACATATGAAAATTGTCAAATCACCTTTTATCTCAAGTGGGAATTCTCTTACAGGAAGGGATGAATGGTTTCCATTTAGGTCTGTTCTTCATCCTGTGAAGAGAGGGCTTTTCAGTGAATAACTGTACAGAAGAGGGGTGCTGATAACATGTTCAGACACTTTGGAAGGCTGAGATCTGCTGAGGATGGAGGCAGCTCAGTGGTCTGCGTGATGAGTTGCACTAATGCTTCACTGCACCAGAGATGAAGAAAAGCCCTGTAGCAGTGCCCATTTTTTCTGACTTTCTGCATGGGCCTATGAGTGGACCATTACGTTAATTTTCCTGCACTTAAATTGTTCCCTACTGGCTTGTGAAAGTATGATTAATATTCTTCAGGAATCTGTTATTAATTCTTCATTACAGCGTAGTCGCACAAAAGGCAAGGGGAATGTTATGTCTCGCTTGTTGCACCTCACCAACCATTTCAATAAATATCTTAAAGAACAGAGGGTGTGCAGAGAATGAAGAGCAGGGACTGCTTACATTCCATGCACTGCAAAATAGATCACCAATCTGTCTGATTTAATAAAAAAATAGTACAGAGTAGAGTTAAATCATAGAGCTGGTTGTTGAAAAGTACAGTACTGTGAATGTGCCTTAATATATTCAGCACTGAGATGGATATTTATTATATATGTTATTTATTTAGCTGCACAAAAGCAAAAAGGTGGCTGATATTTGCTATACTGTTCTAATAAATATCATGGTTCCAAACCAAAATTATGAATGGTATTAAAAATTAAGTACACCCAAAACATGAGACCTGTAAATAAAGGATATCCTATGGGGGAAAAAGAGCTAAAAGAATTCACCAGTGAATAAATATAACGCAGCATAATTACAGGCTCTTGTGTTTTTCAGCCGGGGTACAATCATACAGTTTACTCAAAAGTCTTGTAATATCCTCTGGGTACATGCTGCATTTACGAGAAAGGTTTCTATTGTGAGCTCTCTCTCTTCCCTGCCTGGCCCTCTGCTCTCTTTAAATGTACTTTTGGGAAAAAGCCTGCACTTGAAAAGGGATGGAGCAGATTCTTAGAGAAATAATTGGCTTTTTGAAGTTCTAATTTTGTCCACTCTCCCTTTCTTAGACCCTCCAAAACCCAAATTCCACCCATGTTCATATCTGTTTTGCAGTTTACTCTGATTGACCTTGGACCACAACTTTTTTTGCTATGTCCCAAATTTATTTATTTATTTATTTATTATCTTTTTCTGACTATTAAAGAGACAGAAAATGTTTGTAATTAATTTATGCTAAATTCTCACCTTATTTTTTTTTAAGACAATTTAGCAATTCAACCATTTTTAATATACTGTACTACCACATTAATCCAAGTATGTGAGATCACACATATACACTGCCACTAGTGTCCAATTCCCCCAATATGTATCTCCTAGCAGTGAAAAGAATAAAGATAGAAAGATCCAATTTTACAAATTCCTAAATGCTATGCCTAACTTTAAGGGAGCTTTAATCCTGAAGCAATGTGACATTACGAGAGGACAGCAGCACTATGTCAACTAATTAGGGTTTTGGCTATTTCACCATCAAGTCAGATGAGACCTTTTACTGTTATTTTTTTTCCCTGCAGGTCACAGATATTCAACAAAAACACTATTAGTTTGTGATATGTAAGTAATTATATATAGTATTTTGACTCTCTTTTCACTGAATCACAGAATATCAGGGATTGGAAGGGACCTTGAAAGATCATCTAGTCCAATCCTCCTGCTGGAGCAGGAACACCTAGATCAGGTCACACAGGAACGCCTCCAGGTGGGCCTTCAACATCTCCAGAGAAGGAGACTCCACAACATCTCTGGGCAGCCCATTCCAGTGTTCCCTCACTCTCACTGTGAAGAAGTTTTTCCTTATATTTAAGTGGAACCTCTTATGTTCCAGCTTGCACCCATTGCCTCTTGTCCTATCATTGCCTGTCACTGAGAAGAGCCTGGCTCCATCCTCCTGACACTCACCCTTTAGATATTTATAAACATTAATGAGGTCACCCCTCAGTCTCCTCTTCTCCAAGCTAAAGAGACCCAGCTCCCTCAGTCTTTCTTCATATGGGGGATGCTCCACTCCCTTAATCATCTTTGTGGCTCTGGCCTGGACTCTCTCAAGCAGTTTCAGACTTCTACAACATGGGAAAAGTTCATATTGGAAATCCAGTTGAAACCAAAGTCAGAAAGATTTTTCATAGAGATTCTTTACTTTAAAAGGACCCAAATATAGTATCTTAAATCCATTTGTCATTGATACAAATAGATTCGCCTCTTTCTTGCTTTGATCAATGGGATTTTGGTAGTTCGTGAGGGAGTTAAGCTTTCCAAAGCTTTTCAGAGGAGAAAAAAAAAAAAAAAAAAGAAAAAGTCTGCTACAGGTTGTGTTAGTGGAAGCACCAACTAGCAACAATGATAAAATTTGACTTATTTGCTAAACCATGAAATCAAAGCTTGCTTTGTTCAGAGCATTAGTGCATTTTCTTTTGACTGTGGATTTATTATAGAAGGTTCACTTAAAGAAAAAATAAAAAGACAGAAAGAATAAAGCTATTGGGATTGAGATCATGGGGATGTTGAATCAAAACCAGGTTCACTCAGTTAACCATTAGCAGAAGTTTGGATTAAGATACTTTTTAAAGCAATCTCGGAATCCAAAAATAAACTGTCTAGATATGCATCTGAATCAGCTCAAGAATACTGTTGTTATTACAGAGAAAGCTCGAGCTTTATGAATGAATGGAGACTGGCTAATTCAAGGTACAGGACTGGATATAGCACCAGTCTCAGAGGGAAAAGGATAAAACCAGATTGCTCCCCTGACACAAATTACACTTGTTGAAGTGGATTACAGAAGGCACACATTCTAATGAAAAGTACTGCAGAGTGAACACTCCTGAGATGACAATGAGATGAGAACTTGTTCTCCAAACCCCACTCTCCAAACCTCTTTTCCTCCCAGCTCCTTGGCACTCCTAAGAGCTCTCAATCACTCCTTTCTGTTAAGTACTTGCTGTCTCATTTCCCTCCTGCTTATCATTTACCTGCTTCATCTCCTCTTTGTTCCCTTAACAGTGGATTAAACTTTATTTCCCTCCCCCTCAATGACTAACCTCATCTTCAAAAACCACCTCCAGCCTTTGCCATCCTTGCAGTGAGAACCTTGCAAGTACAAGTACTATGTTAAGAGGAAGAGTTTCATTGAAGCTTTTATAAACACAATTCCCAAGGCACAGAACACAGTGCCCAGGGAAGAAGCAAGGCCAAGTTGGACCACGACAAGGCGAAAAGGTCCTCTAAGAAGTAACAAGACACCCTGCCTTTTCCTTACAGTCTCTTGTCATCATACTAATTAGCTGTGCAAAGCAGAAGTTCAGGATTAAACTATGTAAACATGATTGTCTTGAAAGAGGGACATGGATCACTTCATAACATGCAAGAAATAGAACACAATAGAACAGGCTGAGGGAACTGGGGTTGTTCAGCCTGGAGGAGAGGAGGCTCCAGAGAGACCTAATAGCAGCCTTTCAGTACCTGAAGAGGGCCTACAGGAAGGCTGGGCAGAGTCTGTTTACAAAGGCCTGCAGTGGCAGGACGAGGGGCAATGGCTTTAAGCTGGAGAAGAGCAGATTTAGATTAGATATTAGAAATAAGTTCTTTACTATGAGGATGGTGGAAAACTGGAACGACCCAGGAAGAACCCAGCTGGCAACCGCCCAGGGAGGTGGTTGAGGCCCCTTCCCTGGAGATATTCAAGATGAGGCTCAACGAGGCCCTGGGAAACCTGATCTAGTTGGGGGTGTCCCTGCTGATTGCAGGGAGCTTGGACTAGGTAACCTTTGGAGGTCCCTTCCAGCCTGGACCATTCTATGATTTTATGATACTATGATTTATTATGTGTCATTTTAAACAAATCTTTTATTGTCATAAACACATAAGAAAACTCCTACAGTATCGAATATCAAAGGTGAGGTACATTTCACCCCACTTGAGCTATCTACAGGTTATATGTCTAGATTATTCTAGACATATTTAAATGTGATGTATTTAAAGTATATTTGGATAAGATGAATCATCATTCAGAAAATAGCTCTATCTCTCCGGAGACCACACAGGGATCAACTTCTAGATGATTGGAGTCAGTTGAGATGGAGTCTTTCACAGGTAGATGAATAAATTGTACAAACTGTACAAATTAGGAAGACGTAATGGAATATTTTGCCTGATTCTCAACTGAAACATGTCAATTGGCTATTATTTGCAAACTACTGACTTTTAAAAATGTATTTAAACAACGGAATGGAGTTAGAGAAGCAACTGCTACTGTTATTTTGAAGCACTGATGTTTTGTAACGTCTTTCAGGAAAAAATTCTTTACTGTGAGGGAGGTGAGACATGGGCCCAGATTTCCCAGAAAGCTGTGGATGCCCCATCCCTGGAAGTGTTCAGGACAAGGCTGGATGGGGCTTTGAGCAACCTGCTCTAGTGGGAGGTCTCCCTGCCCATGGCAGGGGGGTTGGAACAAGATAATCTTTAAGGTCCCTTCCAACCCAAACCATTCTATGGTCTTATTTGGTAAATTTTGGAGAAACACTTCAGATATAAGTTGTATTTCTCTCTAAGCATAAGGACACACCTTTAATACCATTCTTTCTCACAAGNTATTATATTATATTATATTATAATTATTGAGATCCAACAATATAAAATAAGCAATAGAGCTTTGATAAAAATGTATGGTGAACACAAGTCAGAAATATTCATTCATCAGATAGGTCTGTAGAAGTCTGCACTGACATTCTGAATTTGGATAAACTGCACAGATTTTGATCTGTCTCTGGAAAGACCGAGGAATCGCTACTTCATCCAGGATATATACTAGAGAAGGCTGTTCATATAAGTGAAAGAGCACATACTATAGAGAAAGAATAAGAAAATTCTCATTCAAAATCAAATCCAAATAGATACAAGGACTGTGAAAATTTGTATTCATGTTGCATAGTCTGGGTCTGAAAAGCTGTAACTTAGAGATTCAAAGCAACTCCAGCTACAGCTAATCAACAGTAGTATGTTGAATTTGTGAGGGCCATGTTCAGTTCCTTTACTCATATTGAACTAACAGTCTCCCTTTACAAGAAGCCCCTCTTAAATCAATGAGTCTACTCTTGAAGTAACAACATCATATACAGTGTCCCTTATGAGTTGATGTAAACACAAACCAGATATCTGGTAAAGATAGTCCCTACTATATGCAGCTGCTCAGTATTGAGTAGATGTTATCCTAATATTGACTATTTGTTAGATTACAGATGCAGATTGCAGATATGTGAGTAAGAGATTCCCACAACATGTCAAAGTAGAATTAGCTTTATTATGAAATCAAAATAATTTAAAAATATACTTTTTGCTTGGGTTAAACATTAAGGTGTCTTGATGGCTTTTAACACAAGGATTTAATGCATATTTATTCCAATCAAACTCCTAACACAGAGATGAGTTCTAAATGAGTTACAGTCTCTTAAGAAAAGATCTAGGAACCATTGCAGACAACTCAGTAATTCACACATCAACATTCACACCAGGAAACCAGACTGCAGGCTCCATGGTACAGAAGTTCCTATATGAAATATGTATTAAATGTTGGCATTTCATAGTCTGAAAAGACACACTGAGGCGTGGTCAGTCTCACTTTGCAAAGGTCATCTTGGAAGAAAAGGTGCTTCAAGGAAAGGCAAAGCAAGAGGCACATACGTGCGAGGGGGTGTTCCCAAGGAAAAATTACATTTGGATGAGGTGAACACAACGTAAGCACACTCCACTCCACTCCCAGGTGAAGGACTATAGTGTGGTCCTCTTTCACTGACAGTGCAGTCAGCCCACAGGGACCATGGGCATGCTGGCATAGGCACAGGCAGACAGACTGCTATAGATATCCACGTCAGTGTAAGACACAACTTCTTGAAGCTATCCAGACTGCCTTTTTGGCAGAAATGGCCACTACTCTAGCAGTCTAGCTTATGTGGTCCATGGGAGAAGAAATGGCAAGCAGGGCAAGGTGGGAGCATTTAAACTTGTCATAGACATCTGGGTAGTAAATGAGAGGCAAAGACCTTCCAGAAAGCAGAGACTGGCCGATGCCAAGAGCCAAGGAGCATGGCAGTTTGTAGGTAAAGTGGAGACAGGTTGGCATGGAGAAGAGCAGGTTGCAGAAGAATAGTAGGGGTTAAGAGGTTTTCTTTCCCACGTTTAGCTTGTTAAATAATAACACTATGGCAAAATACAGCAGTTACCTCGCAGTGCTCAATGACACTTCACCTTTCTGAGTATCAGAACTTTCTGTATCAATTTCAGAGTATTTCCCAAGACTCTGAACTCATTTGTTTTGTATTGACCATTACAAATCCCTACTAAGGGAAGGAACTGCTATTCTCCTCAATTTTGGGAACATATTAACCTTAAACATAGAAGAAATTCTCTGTAGAAACTGGGTAAGGTCCACGGACCGGCATATGACTCATCCATGATTTCACAGCAACCTGATCCACCGATGACAGAGAGAGTTCACTGATCACCTCTCCTGCTTCCAACACATCAGGACTGAGAAAGACGCATTTAATCGTAGGATAAATGGGGATATGCAACACAAATGAACAAGTATTAAAGCCCTTTTCAAAGTTCCTCATGCAACTTCATCTGGAATACTGTGTAAACTGTAGTTTAATGGCTTAATGAGGAAGTGTAAGTGCTGCCAAGAAGAAGTAGCCTAAAATATGTGATGTAGCAGAACAAAAATGGGGTCTGAGTGAGGATAAGTCTGATATGGTAATGTAAGCTACAAGAGTAAGCATGATGTTTGAAATGAAAGAATAAAATACAGGAAGACAATTCAGTATGAATTGACCAAATATGAATGAATGTATCCTAGAAATGAAAACCATTAGATATTTTGTAAAAAACAGCTTGAAACTTTATATATGAGGAAGAAAACCCTCTGTAATTATACACTAAGAATGACACTGCAACATCTGTGGCTTAGGACACAAATTGATCTTCAACAGTAGTTGAGGTAAAGCCAGGACACTATATATACTTCTGAAGAGTACAGAAAAATAGGCCACAGGCAAAATCAGTCTGTTTCAATAAGGTAAGTAGTATACTAGATCTTTCACAAGCTAACTGAAACCAGTGGTTTTCCAGTGCTTTCAGTGGAATATGAGACATATTTTATAGATGTATCCTCAGTTTTTCATTAAGTTTTTCACTTACACATATGTTTAGTTAGATTTCAATGACTGAAAATTACCAGGCATACCAAGATTCACTTGCCACCCAACCTTTTTAAAGGTCAGTAAGCTAATGGATCTAACATTTAGAGACATATTTTACCCTTTGTACATTCCTATTAACTTCCACAGAATACCAATGGGAAAGATTGCTGCAGAGTTCCCTCATGTGGTTAATTTATCTGTAGAAAGACTTAGAAAAACATGCAATACAAAACACATTTCAGCTTGAGAGGGAAAGGGAACGGACACAGACATTATATGCACAGAAAATGGAAAGGCAAATAGGAAGATTTGAAAAAGTAACACCTTGGCAATAAATGCCACCCTGCCTGAATTTGAAGGCAAAGAAAATAAAAAGCAGATTAAAAAAAAAAAAGTTGCAAATTAAAATATTTTTATTTGCTTAAGATATTGTTTTCTCTTTGGAATCATCTTTTATCATAAACATTAAAATGTATGATTTGGTTCATTAATCACACTCATTTCCCTTCCAGAGGTATGGATATGATCACAACTATTTCACAGGACCAATATAAAAAGGTTTAGCTTTTATTTTCTTTCATTTCAGTGTTCAGTCTGATTACTGTAAAAAACATTTCCACTTTGAAAAGTTTAAATGCTTTGTATCTTAATGTACAGGCTGCAATAGCC
>VXBJ01003999.1:2141851-2333390 GCA_013400055.1 Nycticryphes semicollaris | reverse complement strand
GCAATAGAGCTTTGATAAAAATGTATGGTGAACACAAGTCAGAAATATTCATTCATCAGATAGGTCTGTAGAAGTCTGCACTGACATTCTGAATTTGGATAAACTGCACAGATTTTGATCTGTCTCTGGAAAGACCGAGGAATCGCTACTTCATCCAGGATATATACTAGAGAAGGCTGTTCATATAAGTGAAAGAGCACATACTATAGAGAAAGAATAAGAAAATTCTCATTCAAAATCAAATCCAAATAGATACAAGGACTGTGAAAATTTGTATTCATGTTGCATAGTCTGGGTCTGAAAAGCTGTAACTTAGAGATTCAAAGCAACTCCAGCTACAGCTAATCAACAGTAGTATGTTGAATTTGTGAGGGCCATGTTCAGTTCCTTTACTCATATTGAACTAACAGTCTCCCTTTACAAGAAGCCCCTCTTAAATCAATGAGTCTACTCTTGAAGTAACAACATCATATACAGTGTCCCTTATGAGTTGATGTAAACACAAACCAGATATCTGGTAAAGATAGTCCCTACTATATGCAGCTGCTCAGTATTGAGTAGATGTTATCCTAATATTGACTATTTGTTAGATTACAGATGCAGATTGCAGATATGTGAGTAAGAGATTCCCACAACATGTCAAAGTAGAATTAGCTTTATTATGAAATCAAAATAATTTAAAAATATACTTTTTGCTTGGGTTAAACATTAAGGTGTCTTGATGGCTTTTAACACAAGGATTTAATGCATATTTATTCCAATCAAACTCCTAACACAGAGATGAGTTCTAAATGAGTTACAGTCTCTTAAGAAAAGATCTAGGAACCATTGCAGACAACTCAGTAATTCACACATCAACATTCACACCAGGAAACCAGACTGCAGGCTCCATGGTACAGAAGTTCCTATATGAAATATGTATTAAATGTTGGCATTTCATAGTCTGAAAAGACACACTGAGGCGTGGTCAGTCTCACTTTGCAAAGGTCATCTTGGAAGAAAAGGTGCTTCAAGGAAAGGCAAAGCAAGAGGCACATACGTGCGAGGGGGTGTTCCCAAGGAAAAATTACATTTGGATGAGGTGAACACAACGTAAGCACACTCCACTCCACTCCCAGGTGAAGGACTATAGTGTGGTCCTCTTTCACTGACAGTGCAGTCAGCCCACAGGGACCATGGGCATGCTGGCATAGGCACAGGCAGACAGACTGCTATAGATATCCACGTCAGTGTAAGACACAACTTCTTGAAGCTATCCAGACTGCCTTTTTGGCAGAAATGGCCACTACTCTAGCAGTCTAGCTTATGTGGTCCATGGGAGAAGAAATGGCAAGCAGGGCAAGGTGGGAGCATTTAAACTTGTCATAGACATCTGGGTAGTAAATGAGAGGCAAAGACCTTCCAGAAAGCAGAGACTGGCCGATGCCAAGAGCCAAGGAGCATGTCAGTTTGTAGGTAAAGTGGAGACAGGTTGGCATGGAGAAGAGCAGGTTGCAGAAGAATAGTAGGGGTTAAGAGGTTTTCTTTCCCACGTTTAGCTTGTTAAATAATAACACTATGGCAAAATACAGCAGTTACCTCGCAGTGCTCAATGACACTTCACCTTTCTGAGTATCAGAACTTTCTGTATCAACTTCAGAGTATTTCCCAAGACTCTGAACTCATTTGTTTTGTATTGACCATTACAAATCCCTACTAAGGGAAGGAACTGCTATTCTCCTCAATTTTGGGAACATATTAACCTTAAACATAGAAGAAATTCTCTGTAGAAACTGGGTAAGGTCCACGGACCGGCATATGACTCATCCATGATTTCACAGCAACCTGATCCACCGATGACAGAGAGAGTTCACTGATCACCTCTCCTGCTTCCAACACATCAGGACTGAGAAAGACGCATTTAATCGTAGGATAAATGGGGATATGCAACACAAATGAACAAGTATTAAAGCCCTTTTCAAAGTTCCTCATGCAACTTCATCTGGAATACTGTGTAAACTGTAGTTTAATGGCTTAATGAGGAAGTGTAAGTGCTGCCAAGAAGAAGTAGCCTAAAATATGTGATGTAGCAGAACAAAAATGGGGTCTGAGTGAGGATAAGTCTGATATGGTAATGTAAGCTACAAGAGTAAGCATGATGTTTGAAATGAAAGAATAAAATACAGGAAGACAATTCAGTATGAATTGACCAAATATGAATGAATGTATCCTAGAAATGAAAACCATTAGATATTTTGTAAAAAACAGCTTGAAACTTTATATATGAGGAAGAAAACCCTCTGTAATTATACACTAAGAATGACACTGCAACATCTGTGGCTTAGGACACAAATTGATCTTCAACAGTAGTTGAGGTAAAGCCAGGACACTATATATACTTCTGAAGAGTACAGAAAAATAGGCCACAGGCAAAATCAGTCTGTTTCAATAAGGTAAGTAGTATACTAGATCTTTCACAAGCTAACTGAAACCAGTGGTTTTCCAGTGCTTTCAGTGGAATATGAGACATATTTTATAGATGTATCCTCAGTTTTTCATTAAGTTTTTCACTTACACATATGTTTAGTTAGATTTCAATGACTGAAAATTACCAGGCATACCAAGATTCACTTGCCACCCAACCTTTTTAAAGGTCAGTAAGCTAATGGATCTAACATTTAGAGACATATTTTACCCTTTGTACATTCCTATTAACTTCCACAGAATACCAATGGGAAAGATTGCTGCAGAGTTCCCTCATGTGGTTAATTTATCTGTAGAAAGACTTAGAAAAACATGCAATACAAAACACATTTCAGCTTGAGAGGGAAAGGGAACGGACACAGACATTATATGCACAGAAAATGGAAAGGCAAATAGGAAGATTTGAAAAAGTAACACCTTGGCAATAAATGCCACCCTGCCTGAATTTGAAGGCAAAGAAAATAAAAAGCAGATTAAAAAAAAAAAAGTTGCAAATTAAAATATTTTTATTTGCTTAAGATATTGTTTTCTCTTTGGAATCATCTTTTATCATAAACATTAAAATGTATGATTTGGTTCATTAATCACACTCATTTCCCTTCCAGAGGTATGGATATGATCACAACTATTTCACAGGACCAATATAAAAAGGTTTAGCTTTTATTTTCTTTCATTTCAGTGTTCAGTCTGATTACTGTAAAAAACATTTCCACTTTGAAAAGTTTAAATGCTTTGTATCTTAATGTACAGGCTGCAATAGCCGGCAGCATCTTTTGCCTACCTGGAGTTTCAATTCCAAATTCCCTTTCCTGACTCAGGAAAGAGAGATCAGTGATTTATTTCCAAACAGGTTACCAAAGATAAAAGATATGGTTTTAGATTTTTGGACTTGGAGAGAGCAAAACCAGCTGCAGCATGAATTAAAAGGAGAAGATGACAAGAAATAACATATGCAGGTACACAGGTACACTTTTGTAATTACATGGTACTTAGTTAAAACAACACATACAAGTAGAGGGATTAATGAGGACTGAAAAGGAAACATTCTGGAGAAACTGAATGGAGCCAAACATTAGGGTTAGAAATACATGGGGAAATTACTTACTGAATCATCAAAAGAAAGGAATGACAGGTCATTCTAAGAAAGAAACTGAGAAAGGCAAAGTTCAGCAATACTGTGGTTTAAATGCTTCCCCCTAACATGCATTAAATGAAATTCATTTAATATGAAGAAAGCTTCTCCTGAATTTATGGGCAGCATTTGTCTTTGTGCAGCTACCAAGGAGAAAAGGCAAGTGACTCTGCATTGAATAACAATCAAGAGAAGAAGGGGAAAATTTTCACAGACAGAATATGTTGGTGGAGGGCTGCCTGGAAAGGGGGGTTATCCTCTACACAAAAAACTCTGGATGAAAAACAGGCATGTCTTTGAAATATTTTTTCAGTCAGTATGTAAGTAAAACCAGTCAGAACTGCTTTTACAAAGGCAATCTGGTCCATTGGTATTTCTCATTGAAAGAGTTGCTTTGGTATGAAATTAGAGAGTACTCATTAGAAGTATGCTCTTGGGCAGGTGTTTGTCCTGGAAACTAAAAGAAAACACAAAACCAAGAGAAATCTTTTATTAAAATAATATATATATGTATATATGAAAGTAGCACATAGAAGTCAGTTTCACAGCTGGTATAAACTGGAAGGAATTATTTGTCTTCCCATTTAGGACACTCATTTTTGAAGAAACTGCTCAATAAGACCAGTGCCCTTCATTTTTGTTCCACCTATTCATCATTTCTAGTCTTCTCCGGTACTCATTTCATTCCACTACAAAAATGAGCAGAAGAGAAAAGGAATAAAAGGTACTTGTCCCTTTTGGGTTTTCCCGTTGTTCCTTTCCCATCATCCACAAAGTCAACATGACTGGGCTTCCTTTGTATTTTATTTTTTCCACAAGTTATATCCCAGTACCAGAATCACTGACTTTCCACATGTGAAATGTTTGTTAAGAGCACATACCAGAGCTACAGCTGAGATATAACTCCTTCCTCAGAATGGGAATTAATTTGACTTACAGCAGTTGAGGGAATAAAGGTTTGTTTCTCAGTATGCTCAAAAAATCGTGAACCAAAGCTTCAGCTGTCATATGACAGTAGACACACTTTAGAGTTAAATAAGTGTCAACCCCCAGCGAGGAAAATGGCACAGAAAACAAGGGCCCAACTTTTCAGTATGAGAAAATGAAAATTAACATGTTAACTTCAGCTGAGGTTCTGCTTTACTGGCTTAAATGTCTTTTTCACCATGAAATATTAAGTCTGCTGATTTCTTCAGCATTAGCTACAGCATTCCTTGAATTATATGTCTTTAATCCTCCAAAGCAGAGGTGAGAGCACATTTGCCACTTTTTTCTAGAACTTAGATGATCTCCCTGCTTAACTGGTGAACTCTAGAGCCCCTAAATCAAGAAGAATCATTCATATTGACAAATGGTTTTAATGAATCTGCATCTTAGTAAACTCCCACTAATCTTAATACTAATTTTATTGTACTGACTTTTTTCTTCTTTCTGATAATTTGTGTCTACTTCAGTAAAAGCTCTACATATTACATTTTTATTTGTATGTTAATTTAAATTGTTGCTTAAACAAAAAGAACAGGATTAGAACCATCTTAAATGTGAACAGAGTCTGCTCAAAAAATATCTTCATCCTGTGTGCCCCAACGGCATGTGTGCACTTAAAGCATTTTCCTCATTAAACACAAAGTGTTGCAGCAATATAAAATGCTGCCAACATTCTTCTAATGCATCGTTGGTTTGGAATAAAGATTTTTATTCCATTTGAGCTCTAGTAGCTAGGTTGCATGTGAAGCCAAGTTAAAAAGTACCAACAAAACAAATTAACCTATGTTTGTCGGGAAAAAAAAATAATCCTGCGCTTCAATAGGCAAAGGGTAAAGCTCAAAATCACAATCCAAAATCAAGGAAAGTCCAAGGTAGTAACTAGATCACAACAATATCAAATCATATCTGATAACATAGTCTCCTGTTTGGGATAGTTCCCATCCCATTTACAAACATGTAGTGGCATTGACTGTCAGTATTTTTACCCAGCATCCCAAGCCTGCTGCAGGCTCACCGCATCACCTTGTATGAATTTCCATCCATTCTGTACATGTGATCCTATCAGCCTGAAGTAAAGCTTGCTCCCTCTATTAGAAAGAATGTTTCTGAGTCCAATTGGTGTTACACGATATATCAAGATGAAAGGCAGAAGACCAGCCTCGGTCCTTCATCTCTCTCTCAAAAGCTAGTATATCCTTTCTACCTTTCTCTGAAACTAAATTTAAGTCCTTAAAATAGATAAGTAACATCTCCTGTGTAACAAAGTGAAAACTCTTAAGTTTTTACGCAGTACGAACAATATCCAGTAATCCAGAGGTAGAGCAAATAACCTAAAACTTTTAATGTAAGAATCTTTTCGGAATTTATTTTGGTGAAAAAGATGTTGTTTTTCATCTAGGAATGGCCACATTATTTGAGTCCTTACAACCAGCACGAAGTCTACAGAAGTCAGAACTTCAAGAGTATTCCTGCCAGAAATACCTGGTGGTGTTGATCCATCAGATACACAAGCATGGGCGTTCCTGAACACCAAGCACCACGACCAGTCACACTCATTTCAAGCCCACACCTTTCACAGGTTTCTCTTTACTGAGAAACACACTGGGCTAAAAGAGTGGTTCTCCGATAGGAAAGAAATGAAGACATAAACTCAGAATAAGAATATGGAAAAATAATCAATATTCTCCGTACCAGGCAGTCACACTAAATGCAGATGATATGCACTATATGATCCCATTTACTGGCTGTGAACTGCTTGAAGGCATGCTGGATTCACTCCTCTGAATGGTCAGACATGGATTATTGTTATTGCCTCTTATTTTATGGCACACAAATAGTGAGTTAAGCACTTCAGAGAAGTGGAAAGATAGAGTCCCCTTATCCCAGTAGCTGTGTTAATTCATGGACTGAAACCCAAGGCTTAAGACCAAACTCTCCTTACTCTTCTGCACACTGAGCGAGTCCAGCTTTCACAATTTCTAAGGCACTGGAACTAGAGAACTGAAGGGGACTATGAAAGAGTAATTGAGGTTGTTACAGCATGAAGGCCTAAGGCAATTAATGCTTCAATCGACAGAAAAAGTACGCATGCATTTCCCTAACAACCTGAGATATGTTAATTTAGGAAAGAAAAAAAAAATTGAACCAGAAAAGTTCAGGTGCAGAACTATTAAAACCTTTGAAATGCACATTTATATGCAGGCATGGCAGGTTGTTTATCTCCTTCATTTGCATACACACTTCTAGTAGAGATGGACACCACCTATTGATTTAGATACGGTTGTAAAACACACCTCATTTTTCCTAAACTGGATTTCTCCACACAGAAGCAGAGGTTCTCAATAACTCCCTGTTGCACTTCAGAGGCCAAATCATAGCTCCAACGAGACAGTGGCTCCTTGATTGTTGCAAGTTGCATATAGCTAAAGACAAGACCTTTTATCCCTTTCCTCAGAGGATTTAACTTCATGTTCAGGGCTGTTCCTGGAGAATAGCAGGAAGCCATCTGGGATAATTCACATTCACCTGTCACTTTTGTTAGCTTCAACTACCTACCTAAACATCTCTTAGGTCAGCCAGTATGTTTGAGTAAAACATACTCCTTTTTTGTTTTCCAGAAGTAAATCTAGTTATAGTGTATCTGATTCTGGAAGGACTTTCTGGATTTGCAACTGCTTGACAGTCAAGCAATAGCTTTGCATTTAACATCTCCTCTAGGAGATACCACACTAGTAAGACTATTACGTTAACTGAAGTTATGTCTGTAGTTATCTGTGAATACATGATACCAGTATATGATACTGCTAGCTCCAAAGCTGCGCATAGCATCAAACTCCCTTGGACAGGTTGTTTGTGCCAGCAGAGCAATGTCACACCAACTAGATCAGATACTCATATTTCCAGATTTATTGTGCAGCACATACATACATGTAAGGCTGCTGTATGGGAACAGCATTCAGTCACAAAGCTGAGACTGTTACCTTTAAAGAAAGTAGTTTTTAATTTTTTTCTGTGGATACAGCCTTCATAACACCACAGGAGAACTTATGAAGGACTCTACAATTCTACTCCAGTAAACGATGGAGGATCCAGACCCAGTAACTCCTCTGTTCAGTGTCAGTGATGGGGCAAATGTCTAACACAGGAAAAAGCAAAACATGACATGCACGTTCAATGCATGTCAGTGTAATCAAGAAAATGTGTCATTTCTGATAGGGTTTTGATATTGTGGACCACTTATACTATGCCAAGATTTAGCTATGACAGACCAGACAGAGGGTTGGCTTAACAAGCCTGATTTTGCATGTGTCCTCAGTAACAACACAGGAGCTTATCAGCTTCTCACACAAACCTCTTTGTTCCTCCTTCCTTGCAGCCTGTACAGCATTCATCAATTACTTTGTTAACCACCATTGCTTTTTTGATCCTTCTTTTAGATCTACCTATTTCAAAATTACTATAATAAAGCAATTAATGAAAACATTTACAATATCAGGAAAAACCCTTATATATTTGCATGACTTTTTTTCCATATAGACTGACATTAAACAGCTGGTTTTCTGAAGAAATAGTAGCAACACAACAGGATTTAATTTATTTGCAGTCTAGAGCTACCTGCAATACCCTGAAAATAAAGAACCGCCAACAGAGAAATCCTTTAAGGCGTCTCGAAGAAGCATAAAACGTAACACACTAACAACAATATCTTGAACATATGGTTTTCTTGAGTTTCATTCCTGTGAACAGGTTATAGATGACTTTTCAAAATTAAAAGCAATAACAGAGCTTCTCAATAAATCACAATACAGAAGCCGCTGGTAAACATATTATGGCAAAGATCTATCTTGATTCCAACAAAATAACTTCTAGTTATTCTTGCACTGAACCTCTTGCTATGGATTTATGCGTATTACCTCTTACTATGTTATATCCCAATGGAATATATTAGATTGTACTACTTCCATTCTCATACTTCATATGCTACTTGTATATGCTTATATAAAATCTCATCTTATGTATGTTCTTGGAAGGAAAAAACTACATCTATATGGATGAAGATAAGACCAGCAGAATGCCATGCCACTTCCAATTACAGCCTGGAAGCGTTGCTGTATAATATAAACAACAATTGACCAGCTGTGTGGGTGTACCTGGAGGAGGGACGCAGCAATTCGCAGCTGCTTTGCTGCCCCTCAGAAGATGTTTTCAGCTCTTATATCACATTCTGTTCATGTTTCAGCTCTAACCTCTGCTGGATCTGAATCGGCACAGAGCTAGACTGGAAATTAAAACTTCGTCTCTCTCTTGTCGGATGCCCTCTGAGTCAATATGAATTCAAGATTTGGATTTCTTAAACTGTGCCATTCTTCTTGCAATATTGCTTGACAGTGGCTTAAGAAGAAAAATGTATTTTCTGCCACGCGGTGCCACATTTCTCTTTATATTAATCACATCTTGGTCTTAATAATACAAAAGTTAGAATGTCCACACAAAACAATAAAGAATAGTACTGCAGTGTCAGAACGCCTGAAACTTCCACAACTTTGGCATTGATGCTACTCTGATGATGAAAGGCACATTCAGTGACAATGCCTGAAAGGTTCAATATATTGTATTTCCACAAATTCTGCAGACTTTGTGAAAAGCCTGCTGTCCTCAGTGTAACCAGAACTCTTATTAAAGCTCATGGATTCTTCTGGTTCCTTCCTTTCATGAACTGTTATTTTCAGAAGTTGTCACATATGTTTCAACGTTTAGCAGAGAATAAACTAGTCTGAATGCTTCTTTTGCTATTTCAATTAAGCTCAAGCTTTCACCTACTCACATTTTCTTTAAAAATGCATAAAACTATGAATTAAATATATGCATCATTATTCATCAAATTGTTTATCTCTGTACTAATTTTATATATATACACAGATTAAATATTCACGTGCTGCTTTTCCCTCTCAGAGCATAGTAACTCCTAGTTCCTTATTCTTCTACATTGGTGATTCCAGTTGCATTGTATAAGCTGAAGATCATCTAGGTAAAAGCATCCTTAGAGACTTCTGCCTAAAAATTCCAAATAGTGGTGTTTTTTTCCCTATATTAGTAGTGAAGAGCTGTCCATATGCTTATGTTAAGCCTGACAGATCTTCGATCACCACTTAGCTTGTAGTTATGCAGCTATAATGCAGTTTAGATATATTCCATAGTTGTTAATGGCTCAACACACTGAGACCTTGAAGAATAACAATCAAGGTTATATAGTAAAGTACTGCAATAAAATAAAATAGGATTCACCATGTATGCAAAAGTAGTAAATGCTTTGCTGATTTTTAGGCATATGTTTCTTTAAAGTTCTCAGAACATAAATGATTTAACTGCTACACACACGCACAAACACAAAATCACAAGCCAAATTTACTGCAAACTTTGCAAGCTGCAATAAATAGGTAAAGACATAAATTGCTGGCAATTAGGAATTTACTGAAGAGGGTAGTTAAGGGAATTGCGCTGATTCAGAGAGATGAAATGCAAATATATCGTGCTTACATGTACGGGGCCACTGCACCTGTGCCCTAGCTAAAACTCTACATCAGCAAGCCCAATACAACACGCAGACCCCGAGGATGCAGATCACAATGCAGCAGTGAAATTCTAGAGGTACAGTGTCCCTACTGGTGTTAACCACAACTGTGTTTGTTTGGCAACTCTGAAGACCACGCCACCAGCAGTACACTGTATTTATAAAACACAAACATGCAAGCAAGCACTGATTGCTACCAACAGTGCTTCCAGTTACAGGCTTGGGACATTTTAAAACTGGTAATGTTTTGGATGGAAGATACTGAAAGTCCTTCTCTCAGAGAATGTGTCATTGCCTCCGCACATCCTTGCTTTTGTGTCACACTGAAGGGCGATGGTTGTTAAAGTAAGAAATCACTTCCACTGTAAGCCTGGCTATAGCAGAATTGTGATTAGCAGAAGCGCTCCTGGAGATTACATGGCTGAGTGAGGTTATTCATGGATAGGCATGGATAAAAATGTCCCCACTGCGTGTGGGTTAGCAAGCCTCCATGTTACTGGGTTACTTCTCTACCAATTTATTCAGTTTGCAAGAAATCATTGTTGCATAGTCTAAGTTGTGGAAAAGGGGTTGGGGTTCAAGTGAGATGCTTCTCCCACCCAGGAACACTCAGCATGGCAATCCCACTTGAATATGGGCTCCAGCAGCAGGCTGGAACTGAAGGGTGATGATTTATAAGCCAAAGGAAGTAAAGCTGGGAAGGAGCATACTTGAACCTCTACAGTGCACAACACAGAATCACACACAGACTTGTTGAGGCACACACACAAATGAAACACTCTACTGTAGCTGTGACAGAGCCTCAGCAGGCAGCAATGTCCCTCCATTCCCCGCCAGCCACTTTAGCAGTCCTTCCCCCAGGACAAGCATAACCCAAATCCCAAAACTGCTACGCAGGTGGAAGATGAACTTCCTTGCAGAAGTTGATCTTAAGTAAAATCTATGTTGTTAAAAGTTTTTTGCTTTCCCTTCCAAGAACACAGTTCAATAGCCCAGGATTGCACTTGCCACCCAGTTGTTGGTGTTCATGGTTGTTTGAGTCTCTGCACTGGTACATGCAAGGTCTTCTGCCCTCAGATCAAGTGTGGTATGGCATTTGGTGGAGGCAGCTGTTGGCAGGAGTAATAACTATTGTTCAGATTCAGTCTATAGCTAAAATAAGCTGTAACACAAGCCAGGCACGAGGGAAATCCATTCAATGAGCAGCTTGAACAAATCTATGTTCAATTAATGTAGCTTTTCAAACACTGTGACAGTGTTTGTGCTCTAAGAAGATGGTTAAGACATTGCTGCCACCAATCATTACGGCAGTTCGGCTTCCTCTCGGGAAGCAGTGTCAGTCCGGGAAGGGAGCACAATTAGCAGTAACAAGAAAGTATGTGGGGGAGTGCAGGATTGAAGGCAAGACTGAAATTACTGTTGAGGCATTCCTTAGGAGAAAAGGAATTTGTGAAGAGAGGATAAGGATAGGGAAGGGAAAGATGGAAAAAAGAAGGAAAGAGGAAAACTTCAGAGACAAGAACAGGCAGAGAGGGGAAAAGAAAGGGAAGAAAACCTGGGGGGAAATCAAAAAGAACAAGGAACTTGAAGAAGAAAAAACATTATTCTGTGATCAATGGTATTAACATTGTCCAGTTTTGGGTAGATCTATATCTTCTGTTGCCTTGCCCTGCCCTCATTTCCACAATTGCCCAGTTCATGCCACATATTCCATTTGGTCAGCATGGACAAGAAACAGCACCTAGCTACAGAATGGATGAACCTGAACAGCCATTTTCTGCCAGATAGGGTGTATAAGCACTGAACTCTGCTACATATTCTTCCATCCACCATTCATACTCTCTGTCCTCTCCCTAATCACTCCTTGTCATGAAACCTTAGGGAGTTTGCCATCTTGTACTGTGCTGCCCCTCCTTCTGGTTCAGCTGCAATTAGCAAACAGGTTCCAAGTTATTAAAGGAGGATTGACAAACACGCAGAGGGCCTGACAGATGGACCAATTATATAAGCCTTATTTCCTTAGGCATCCAGGCTGAAAGGAGGACAAACTACGAGGAACACGAGTTATGCTGAGAGTAAAGAGAAAGTGCGTGGGTAGGTGGCTGAAGGGGTGGGGAAGCAAGGGAATACAAGACAGAAGAGATTGCTGCAAGGGAGTTGAAAGGGAAGGGAATGAGCAACAGTAGGTGGTGATGTTACTGGAAGAGGTCTGGATTTATGTGTCAGAAAATGCAGCTGGTTTTGAAAGGAGAGAGTGTTACCTGGAGCTTTAAGGTGCTCTGTAATGACAGGAGAGCCCTAGGAGAAAGGGTTTGCTGGGAATGCGATTCAAGAAGTAATAAAGGGAGTACAAAAAGTTAGAGGATGAGGTAAAGGACGAAGAAGCTGTGGATAACTGATGAAGTCTTCAAGGGGTGAAGGAAAAATGAAGAATAGATCTCTGCTTTGCACAAAGTGAGAATCGCCGAATTTGATGTTGCTATGGTGATTTACACCACCTGACGACCCAGGTTCAACTGTTTAAGGCAATGCATATAATTATTCTTTTTATTTTCCCAAATAAGTACTTGCAGCCTCTTGCTTATATATAATGTGTTTCATAATTCAGAATTCTGCTATGGTTTGAGAGATGATTGATGTACTTGTATTGCCAAAGGTAGTAGCAGTCTTAACTGGAAAGGTACAATTAAGAAGTATGGTATGAAACAAATGCTCTTTACAATTGAAATGGTATTTGAAGAAGTGTATTTTATTTAACAGATATGTATAAAAGAGAAAAGAAGCAAAATTCAGTTTTAAGAAGATTGGCTTCATTTAAAAAGTAAAGACAAGACAATAACAAAGGATTGTGCGTCAAGGGTGATAGAGAGAAAGCTGTGTTATCCTCCATAGACAGCAGGGATCCAAGAATCCGGTTCAGCATTACTACAGACTTCTCCTACAACTTTTGGCAAATTATTTAAACTCCTGTGCTTCTGTTTCTCAATTTGAATAATTGCTGGAACTAAACTTACCCTAAGGATGTATTTTGAGACTTCAGTAATAATTCCTAAGTGCTTTGAAAAGTGCTACATCATGTAAGTGAAGAACGTCATTATTAAAATTGTGCTTCAGAAATCATCACTAACAAGGATTTGTTCTATAGCTAAAACTGCGCCAAAACCATTATTAGCTTGCAAATCACAAAGCTTCTATCGACCCACAGAAGAGGAGCACAGATGAGAGCTGTGCCTGAACCGCAAGGGTAGGATATGTACAACCAAGCTTCACCGTGGGTTGCAATGCTCAGTTGGTCCTACCACTTAACCTACAGCAGCGCAAAACAGACCCATGTGCACAGTCCCTTTTCATCTGCAGACATCTGACCAGCAGTACCTCAGCTAAGGAGTAAAAATGTTAAAATTATGTCTGCTGGCAGATGCTGCAGCCTCATCTGCTGTGTAGGGTTGGCTTAGGAGGACACCTTTCTTTGCACAGAAGTTGGTTTGGTACAGACACTGGTTTCACACCGAAAAAGCAAATTTCAAAATGCATTTTAGAAAGAAGTCTAACTGCCTGAATAAAATATAGGGAGGGAGCTTTATTTAGGAACAACTAGAATGTATGTAAGCTTTAACAAAAACACAATTATGCAAAAAGCAGGCCTGTCTCCATCTCACTTTGCACAAAAGTTTATTAAGCTAATGCTATTAGAAAAGGTGCTAAACTTTTTTTTCTTAGAGAACACTCTTTTTTTTCCTGTAAATTCATTAAAGCTCTTAAATTTTAGGAAAGTTGCTTGTGATTTTCACTGCTCTGCATAAGCTGTTATTTCAAACATGCTTGTCTTGCATGTGGGAAAAACGTTCGTATAAACTGGTGTCATTTTTATGTAACCATTGAGATGACTGATTGTGTGATACAAGAAAGTTATTTTATGCTGTGACTGCCTGCTAATATGAAAATTAATCAGCTTTGTCTACAAATTCAGATGGAAAAAATATCCCCTTTCTGAAATAAATTTCAGAATCATAGGCAATGTCTTCTGCAATGGATATGTAATTATCCTGTTTCAAGGTTTCATTCAAAAAACACAGTATTTCGAAGCATCCAATGTATGTTTATACATACATATACATACATACATACATACATACCTTTATACAAAGGTAAGCCTTTGAACTTCAACCTTTTAAAAATTTCTTTTAAATTTAGGGCAAAAATTATTTTGGAAACAAGAATAAAAAAGAAAGCTTAAAATCCTACCTCTGGCTATGAGTTTCATGCAACAAGAACAGATGCAAATAAGACTATGTTATATTTGTAGTGCACAGATTATGTATGCATGAACTGAAAGCTTACCAAGACATGACAATGCTGAGCCAAGTGAAGGGTAAAAGCTGATTTTGAATCCAGACGTACTTGAAAAATCTAAGTTTTCTGTCTTCTACGAAATGGTGAGGAAAAAGGTGTTACGAACATTCTTCAAATTGAATGTTGAAAATGTTCATTCAGCACTTTTTCTGCAATACAGTATGTGCCTAAGCTTTATAGCTGGGATGTCTCCCGAGGGAGATGCATCTCTCCAGCTGAGAACCAATGGCTTAAACTACATATTCCTTCAAACTGAAAGTGGTTATATCCATGATTTACCTGTTCCAGGACAGCACCTTACACAGCTTTCTAGAGCCAATGACAAATACTTACCTTGTGTTCATAAATCTGATGTAAGTTTACTCCAATTGGCCACAACAAAAGTACATAAACTACTTCGTTTAACTGCGATGCATCAAAAATGAAGCTAGGACTCAAAGCCAGTTTTGTGCTGATTTGCAAACTACTTATTTATTTGTGGTACATATAAAGATGGGCCACTGTACTGGAACTCATTGCTATGTTGGGGTGCTCTCCTCTTCTTTAAGATCAAATGTACTGACTAAGGTGAAACTAAAGAGGAGATAAAGATAATTCTGGTGGTTATTATTAAATATTAGAGCAGCAACATAAACACAGTGACTGGATTGAGATTATAGTTTTACTTTGAATGCTTCCTGCATTCCTCATTACTGATTGGTTTTTGGCAGTGATGTCCCTTATAAAGTTGCAAAGAAGATCAAGCACTTCTGCACCAACAGAAAGAATCAGAAGCCTCTATTTGCTCATGTAGAGACGTCTTGAGGCTTAGTCTGAAGAATACTTCCTGCCGCTTTCAGGGTGTATTTTAGAGAAAATATGGCAACATTCAACAACTCAGAAGAGCTCCCCCAGTCCACAATGAGTCACTGATGAAACTGCCCCAGCCTTAAACTTGGTTGGGGTCTGTGCTGGCTCTGTGCCCATTATGTCACTCAGTGACTGTCACACAGTCGCTCTATGACTCCCTTTGCACCTCTTCAGCTGCACCTCATCTCTATTTACACTGTACCTCCTTGCTTGCCTCAGCTGCTCATTAGTCTTTGCATGCAACATAGCATATTGGGACATCAGCACTGGGCTCTTTATTGCTTCTCTAATATTTAATAATAACAACCAGAATTTTACAAAAGAAGGTACATAAATATTTGGCAAGTTTACACAAATGCTCTCCCACAGTCCCCCTTCCTAGCATATATCAGGATTTGATAGCACAGCTTTAAAGCTGGAAAGTTAAGCTAAATTAAAAAAGAAAAAAAAAAGCATTAATTTTGTTCTGGAAAAATAAGGCATATGAAAGTCATTGCAATCAATCTGAATTTCTTCCTGTTAAAATCTAAACCTGTCTTACAGCTTTGTTTTGTTATTTTTGTCAGATCCCCAGATTCATCTTATAATAATGTGCTCTTTCCCCAGAGACCTAGCCAGTGCCTTTCATCAGCAACAGCCTTCCAGAAGTTCCACTTAGCTCACAAAGCAAACACAATGTTTGGCATAATATTTCAAAAAGGTCATACTGTGCTTCCTAACTTAATGGCCATTTATATTGCTTTACAACATTTAAATTCACACTCTGCTATCAAGTGGAGCCATGCCATCTAAAAATAAATGCTTAAAAGCTAAATAAAAAAAATGCCCTACATACCTGAGTTTGAAAATATTTTCTGCTTATCTGAAGACAAATTCTGATGCCCTTCTTCACAAGTCCTTTAACTCAAGGGTAGGTTCACTGAAAATAGCAGGATAAATGCTGAGGCCATTACTCCCAGGTATTAGATAGTGCCATGGGTTCCAAAATACCCACATCTACCTCATATGGCCATCAGCACAGCATCCAAGTACCTGGAATTTAGCATGTATTTTCACAATTCACCTTTGAAAGGAGGAAAGTGTATAAATCCCATAGGACAGGGATTCCCAGAGAAATTCAAAGCATGTGTATGCCACGTGCAGCAGTCACAGACCTGCTCTACACATACATGAACTAGTGCCAATCCAGAAGTCCGTAAATCACACCAACCTGATGCTGCGCCAAACCTGGAGTCCTGCTCAGAGGCATGACATATGATTTTTAGCTCAGCACTCCACTCTCTCCCTTCCCTGGCCCCTGGCACACGTCTGATTTCCTATTAGCAAAAAGGAATTTCACTACAGTGCCATTTCAGAACGCAGCTGCTGAAAAGTCAAAAAAGAAGCATTTGTCCATAGGTACCCATCCAAACTAAATAGCTGTCAGTAACTCTTTCCAAAATGAGAAAGTTTAAACCTAGACTGTTGTTTCTTTGATGTAATACAATGTGATCAACCAGCACAACAAAACTTCACTGGAATTTGAAGCAAGCACAACTTGAAAATACAGCCACTAATCTTAAAGATATCCCTTACCACTTTAACACACATCCATAGGTGTATTCTATCAATTCATTCATTTAGATAAAAAAACAGCTGAAGGGCACAGGGCACTTCTTTGTGATTGTAATTATTACTTACTTCTACTTGAACCATTGCATCCATACTCTTTTTACCCATTCAAATGAAGTAGCTCCACATGGAGCCCACTTATGTACAAGCTCTAAAGCCACAAAATTGAAACAGCTATCTTCCCACAGGTACAGGCACACAGGGAACTAACAGTTAAAAACACTGACATTTCCCACATCACAGTGTTTACCTTACCTGTAGTATTTGCAGGATTCTCTATGCTTTGAGGGGGAATCACTGCAAATACCACTGACCCAATTTTTCATAGAACCACAGAATCGTCTAGGTTGGAAGGGACCTTTAAGATCAACGGGTCTGACCATCAGCCTAACGCTACCAAAACCACCACTACACCATGTCCCTAAGCACCACATCTACCTGTCTTCTCAATACCTCCAGAGATGGTGATTCAATCACTTACCCGGGCAGCCTCCAGTTCCCTGGGCATCCTCTCTGCCCAGCCTTGACAGTTCCAATGTTTGATAACCCTTTTGGTAATGAAATTTTTCCTAATATCCATCCTAAACCTCTTGAGGCCATTTCCTCTTGTCCTATTGCTTGTTACATGAAAGAAGGGATTGACACTCACCTTGTTACAACCTCCTTTCAGGTAATTGTAGAGAACGATAAGGTCTCCTCTCCACCTCTTTTTCTCCAGGCTAAGCAACCCCAGCTCCTTCAGCCTCTCATCATAAGACTTGTTCTCCAGACCCCTCACTAGCTTTGTTGCCTTTCTCTGAACATGTTCCAGCATCTCAATGTCTTTCTTGTAGTGAAAGGCTCAAAATTGGGCACAATACTCATGGTGTGGCCTCACCGGCACTGCGTACAGCAAGACAATCACTTTCTTAGTCCTGCTCGCCATGCTCCTGCCAGGAGCTCTGGCCAGGATGCCATTGACTTTCTTGGCCTCCTGGAGATGCTGCTGGCTCATATTTAGCTAACTGTCAAACAATGTCCCCAGGTCCTTTTCTGCCAGGCTTCCCCAAGCCTGTAGCGGTGCATGGGGTTGTTGTCCAAGGCAGGACCCACCACTTGGCCTTGTTGAACCTCATCCCATTGGTTTTGGCCCAGCAATCCAGCCTGTCCAGAGCCCTCTGTAGAGCCATCCTACCCTGAAGCAGATCATCACTTCCACCCAAATTGGTGTCATGTACAAATTTACACTGAGGGTGCATTCACTTCATTCAGGTCATTGATAAAGATATTAAACAGAACTAGTCCCACTACTAAGCCCTGGGCAACACCATTTGTGACTGGTTGCCAGCTGGACTTAACTCCATTCTCCACCACTCTCTGGGCCCAACCCTCCATCCAGTTTTTTACCGAGCAAAGGGTACTCGCATACAAGCCACAAGCAGCCAGTTTCTCCAGCAGAATGCTTTGAGAAATAGTGTTGAAGGCTTGCTAAAGTCCAAGTAAACAACATTCACAGCCTTTCCCTCATCCACCAAGTGGATTACCTTGTCATAGAAGGAGATCAGGTTTGTCAAGCAGTACCTGCTTTTCATGAGCCCATGCTAACCAGGCCTCATCATTTGGGCATCCTTCATGTGCTGCATAATGGAACTCAGGATGATCTGTTCTATGACCTTCCCAGGCACCAGGGTCATACTGGCAGGCCCATAGTTCCCCAGAACTCCTTCCAGCCTTTCTTGTTGATGCACATCATATTTGATAACCTCCAATCAACTGTGGCCTCCCTGGTTTGCTAGGACTGCTAGTAAATGATGGAAAGAGCCTCAGTGAGCTCTTCTGGCAGCTCCTTCATTACCCTCATGTGGATCCCATACTGCTCCATAGACTTGTGTATGCCCAGGTGTTGGAGCAGGTCAGTCACTATTTCCCCTTGAATTATGGGGGTTTCATTCTGCTCCCCGTTCCTGTCTCTAGCTCAAAGGGGCTGGGTGCTTATGGAACAACTGGTCTAACTGTGAAAGATGGAGGCAAAGAGGGCATTAAAAAGAATGTGGCCAGCAGGTTGAGGAGGGTCAACCTCCCCCTTTCCTCTCCTCTGCTGAGGCTGGAGTACCAGGTCCAGTTCTGGGTCCCCAGTTCAAGAAGGACAGGCATCTACTAGGGAGAGTCCAGCAGAGGGCTACAAAGATGATCAAGGGAATGGAGCATCTTTCTTGTAAGGAACAGCTGAGAGACCTAGGTCTCTTTAGCCTGTAGAAGAGAAGACTGAGGGGATCTTGCCAATGCTTATATATATCTAAAGGACAGGTGTCAGGAGGATAGGGTCAGGTTTTTTTCAGTGGTGCCTGGTGACAGGACAAGGGGCAAATGGACACAAGCTGGAACAAGGGAAGTTCCATCTCAACATGAGGAAAAACATCTTTACTGTGAGGGTGGCAGAACACTGGAACAGTCATTCTGGAGAGGGTGTGGAATCTCCTTCTCTGAAGATATTCAAACCCTGCCTGGATGCGTTCCTGTCCAGCCTGCTCCAAGTAACCCTGCTTTACCAGGGTGTTGGGCTAGATCATCTCTAAAGGTCTCTTCCGGCCCCTTCAGTTCTGTGAATCTGTGATTAAGTACCTCAGCCTTTTCCTCATCCTTGGTCACTGTGTTTCTCCCTCATCTAATAAAGGGTGGAGATATCTTTAGTACTCCTTTTATTGCCAATGTATTTATAGAAACATTTTTTTAATATCTTTAATAGTAGAAGCCAGATAAACTTCCAGTTGGATTTTTGCCCTTCTAATTTTCTCCCTACATAGCCTCACAATCCTATTCCATCCTAATTTGTATTTGCTCTTACATATTTCATTTTATTGTCTTTCAAGTTACACCAAATCTTTGAAAATTGCAGTGTGACAAAATTGTAGACAATCCACACTGACAATTTCAGAGGTCTGGATACCCTCCCTCATTCATTTGTTTTCACTTAGTGAAACCACAGGTTTTCACTGACTTGCATATGAAGATAAAGCAATCCAAGTATTTGAAATATGCACATTTAACATTATATTTTCCAGTGTAAGTTAATTTTTACTTTAGAGTAATTCTGGAATGGTGATTAAGGTGTGTATAGAAAAAGCTATGAGAACACTTGCTCTAAATCCAGATGCCACAAAAGCTATGTGTAATTTTTCAAATTCAGGTGGACTCATCAACGTTAGACAGATCTCAGGCAGCTCTATTCAGGACTATTCCCTTCAGACTTCCTTAATTTCTATCTCTTTGATCTCTCCTCAAAATAGCCTGAATTTGATGATAGCCAAATATGCTGGGGGGGCTTCTCATTAACTTCCAAGGACTTTAAGCAGAAAAATAAGGATATACTTCCATAGCTTTCAGACAGTAGCTCTTTCCCCACACTACTCCAAGAGCCATTCTATTAACTTGGTCCATATAACACTGAGGTGGAAGACAAAACTGGAACTATTTTTTCTCCTCAACAACATCAGTAGAAAAAAACCTCAAACTTCTCCAATAGTTGCTACATCTAGATAGAAAAGTGACAGCAGTTGTCTACAACATCACACCCTACACATCTAATACTCTGCAGACCTGCTGTCCTGTACTGAGTGTGATGGGTGGTGGCCATTATCCTTTCCATTTGTAAAGATTCTGTAAATGATATAGCTAGTGTCCTGTCTGCCCTAAAACCAGGAAAAACCACACAATCGCGAGACGAGTGAACTGCATCAGGTCCACAGAGATCGCACCAAACTGCAGAAAATGTCTGACTGACAGGAATCCTGAGGAACTGCCTCAGCCCCACGCAGCAGCTGCCACAGTTTCACATCAAGATGTTCTTCAGTATCAAAAATCTAACAGGGCTCTTAATGCTTAAGAAGTTATTTTGTAATACCTGCTATATCCCCCAGCCTCACCAGTGGCTGTGCAGTGACTTGGTGATATTCCACAAGTGTATAAAACATAAACTGTCTGCCAGTAGACAAAAGAAACAAGTATTTTCCAATAAAATAACCTTTTCCCTGCCACAAATAGAGATAAATACTGCAATATTCTGAAGTTACTTGCACAAGTCAGGAAAGTAACAGTTGTGATAAATTATTTCATCTTACAAACTTTCTTCCTTTGGGCATAAACTACTTTCAGTATCTACAATTTAAATAACTAAATTATATTCTTCCATGAACAGAGAGAATAAATGAGAAATCAGATGCATGGTCATTCCCGATCACATTTTTGTGGATCTATAATGAAACATTTGAGAAACCATTCATGCTGCCTCTGATCATGATTGTTCTGTTCATTAGTAACACTTTTGCAAGTAAACTTTCATCCATAGTGCCAATTAAAGCTACTTAGTGGTGTTTGGAAGTTAATTATTAGTAAATTAAAGTTCTGAATTTCATGCAGATTTTTCATCCATACGTTACATTTTTCTCATGTGTCTCATTTATCTGGCATTTCAGAAGAATTTTTTTTTCCAAATTATTTTCACGTAACAGAGGAAGCAACTAAAATGGCCTTTGTGCTTCATTTCTTGGTGTCATGGGAAGACATCCTTCAGGATATATGACACAGTCTCCCACAGCATCCTCCCAGGTAAGCTTGGGAAGGGTGGACTAGATGAATGGACAGTGAGGTGTATTGAAAACTTGCTGAAAGACAGACCTCAGAAAGGTCATGATCAGTGGCACAGAATCTAGTTAGAGGTCCATAATAAGTGGTCCCCCCCAAGGGTCAGTACTGGGTCCAGTCCTCTTCAATATTTTCATCAATGACCTTTATGAAGGCATGGAATGTACCCTCAGCAAGTTTGCTGATGACACAAAACTGGGAGGGGTGGCTAACACATCAGAAGGTGTACCACCACCCAGCAAGACCTGGACAGGCTGGACAGCTGGGCAGAGAAGAACCTGATGAAATTCAACAAGGGCAAGTGTAGGGTCCTGTACCTGGGGAGGAATAACCCCCTGCACCAATACAGGTTGGGGGCTGACCTGCTGGAGAGCAGCTCTGAGGAAAAAGACCTGGGCGTCCAGTAGAACAACAGGATGATCGTGAGCCAGCAATGTGCCCTTGTAGCGAAGATGGCCAATGGAATCCAAGGGCACATCAAGAAGAGTGTGACCAGCAGATCCTATCCCTCTACTCTGCCCTGGTGAGGCTCCATCTGGAGTACTGTGTCCAGTTCTGGGCTCCCCAGTTAAAGAAGGACAGGGAACTACTGGAGAGGGTACAGCAGCAGACTACCAAGATGATTAGAGGCCTGGAGCATCTCTCTTATGAGGAAAGATTGAGGAACTTGAGTCTTTTTAGTCTGGAGGAGAGAAGACTGAGGGGGTTCTGATCAACACTTATAAATATTTAAGGGTTGGGTATCAAGAGGAAGGGGCCAGTCTTTTTTCAGTGGTGCTCAATGAGAGGATAAGAAGAAATGGGCACAAACTTGTACATAAGAACTTCCATCTAAACATGAGGAGGAACTTCTTCACTTTGAGAGTGGCAGAGCAGTGGAAGAGGCTGCCCAGGGAGGTGGTGGAGTCTCCATCTCTGGAGACACTCAAAATCTGCTTGAACAAGTTCCTGTGCAACCTGCTCTAGGAGGACCTGCTTTGGCAGGGGGTTTGGACTAGATGATCCCCAGAGGTCCCTTCCAACCCCATATCATTCTGTGATTCATTCTGTGATATTTTACCAAAAATTTTAAGGTATCCTTACTCCCTTTTCATATTTGTAGTAGCATTAATAGAAAATCTTTCAAAAAGTAAAAGAGATCCTTCTCTACTCATGCTTATGGGACAGTGTTGCTTTTTCCAGCTAGCAGGCTAGCACGTGTTAAAAGGAAACAAAATGAAATAATATGAAACAATCTACTCATCAGGTAGATATATCTAAGACAGATATTTCTTTTGTCACACTAAAATAGTTATATGTTAAAAATGAATTAAATGGGGCATGCAAGAGTATAAAAAGTTGTAGAACAGCTCAGGGGGAAAATTTTTTTTTTAAATTTTTTGTCAGGCTTTCATGCTAATTAACTGATAAGAAGATTTTTTCCGTAAGCTTTCTGTTACCATATTTTTCATAGTTCTTTCATCAGTTTGATTCTATATATTCTATGGCTATGTAATATTTCTAGGTCCAGACTGGTGTCAAGATTCCATCTTGGCCATGTGTCACTGAGACATCTCATGAAGAGGTACAAGGTGAATTGCCTTTGCAAGAGGAAATACTACAACAGGCTCAAGTTAAACATGCAGCTTCCTGAAACAGCTTTCTTTTGTCCAAGAAAAAGCAAGGATTATGCAGGAACGGTATACTGAAAACAAGGAGAATCCAAAGTCAGGGGCCTAGTGGAACTATAGTCAATGGTGAGAAGTACTTTTTTGACTTCATGCTGTGTTCCGTACTAGAGCAGTGACTGGGATATAGAACCAAATCATAATGATGGCAAACCAACCTAATTAGCTTGCCTAGCCCTGGGACTTCCTCAAGGACAAGGCCCAATTCTATATTGTTAATTTTTCTGTGTCAACAACACACAAGGAAGGAGGACTGCAATCCTCCAGATTAAACTGGTATAGCCATAGCCACACTATTTGCATTAGCTTTCATACTCCATTAGCTTTCTTAAGTGGATCAAGAATTTACCTACCTCATTGAATCTCTGCAGCCACTGACTTCAGTAGAGTTGAAAGAACCATGAAACCTCCAATGACCACAACCTGTGATTGCAAATTACTTGTTCAGGAGCCCATCGTGGTTTCAGATGTCAGCAGGAAGAACAAGGTACCACTCAAAATGCAACATAATCTACTAATTTTGATAACATCTATTTTAAAGAACAGTTGAGGTCAGCTGTAAAATACAATAGCTTAGTCTGTAAAATTACTCTTTGCTAATAAAGCTATGCCAGTTTACACTAAGCAATCTGTGCTACGGTGTTTATGGAAACATACAATTTGCTTAAAATTCCACCCTGTTTCAATAGGATGACACTCAGAAGGATGTCTGGAGGAAGCGTTAGTTTCTACGTAACACAGAGTTCTGAATCCCCTGTCAGCTATGTGATATGATTGTCTATGCAATTCTACTGAATAGAAGCTAAAACCAACAAGAACTATTAAATTACTAGTTATTCTGAAATAAAATGTGTTTGAAGTGCATTTGTGGTGGCCAGATCCTTTCTCTATGCTCCACTACATGTAAGCATGTCGGAAGACATAACAAATAAAGGGGTCACAAATCTCTCCAGTTTCTTCTGGCATCACTTTAAAATAATGTTTCATCTGATCTTCTAACTATATTTAAATTAATTAAAACCCATTTATCACTACAGGTTCTCTGAAGTACTTGAGATTTGAAGTCAGTTTTTCTTGCTCTATCAAACATCCTCGTTTTCTGAGTGGGTAGGATGTGATCTATGAATTACCATGATAAATAACTTCATGAGTAAGAACGTGGGTCAGTTTTTCATTAAAACGAAAAGGTCCCGATTCTGTGTTGTCAGATTATCAAGTGCTACTGTAAAAGGAAACAAAGCACTGTCAAAGCAGAGTGATGACATTTTACATCCCATTTGCCTTAGTGTAAGGAACATGTGATGTTACAGGACACTGTGTAGGCAGAACCATCATGCTCTTTTTCAAGGACAGCAAGTAAATTCTGATTTATTCATGGAGAAGGAATCTCATGTGGTTAAAATTCCTTTCCATGAGCACACAGGGTCAATTTACCACTTAATTCCCATATAAATCTTGTGAAGATGGACAAATTTCAAGTAGCACAATGGTGTATTGTTTCTGCCAACGTGAGGGAAAGTCAACGTTACTGGTAATTCCTTCTTCTGATCCAAGGATTTTGAAAGTCAGAGAAATGTGAGAAGGCCATAAACTTATGGAGATTGCTGGCAAAAGACAGATTTTAGGGTATTTTTTAAAATGCAGCAATGAAGCCTCCTGGCATTATTGTGCATTTACACAGACAGAAACTACCAACAGTGCAAGATGCAGCTGAGAATCCTTAAAGAAAGAGTTGAAGATAAATTAAAAGCAAGTTTAAAAGCTGCTTGAATACTCACAGAATATGACTTTGCAACTTCAAGTTATACCTTTTCATGACAGGGACAGCCGCTCTCAAGCGAAAGCCTGACAGATACCGTATAGGAACAGTGAAACTGCTTGCAAACAAGTGCAACAGGGAACTCTCCCAGAGAACTGAAATACACTGCTCTAAATTATCATCATGGTAATTTGTAAGACTCATGAAGGAGAAAAACTCAGCTAGAAAGATGATGTTTTTCCATCAATGTGCCACCTCTCTGGTTTGCACATGACCTCAGACTTTAGCCAGTGGGAAGCACTGGATAAATCTCTACGTCATGCCAATGGGTCACGTTAATGCTCAAAGGCTGAAAGCTACTTTTAGGCACAGTGAAATTCCTCTCTTACCACTCTTGTCAAAGACAGGAGGCACCTTTGCATTTCCATCCAACCCACCACTTCTCCAAACTCATCAATTCCCAGATGAAAAGGGAACACATCTGACAAGAGTGACATTTTCCATCTAAGGCAGCTTTCTGATGAGAAAGGAAGAGAAATGGCAACCTCTTGCCCTAAAAGAAGAGTTGTCTCTGAACTCGTAAGATAAGGAGGGAAACACAGGCGAGCCTCTCTGGCTCAGCTCTGCAATATATTGTGCTGGCAAATACTTTGCAAATTTGGTGGTTATTTACTGATTTATAACAGTGTCCTTCACAGAGATTTACAAGATTGTATAAAGCAGAACAAAGAAATACTCCAAGTATCTCATTTCAAGTGAGTAGACAGAGGGAATTTTTAATGTTTGACCTTAAATGTATTGAAAGTACAATATGGGTTCATCTGTTTTCTCAAATGAGAGAAACATCTACACCAAGAAACTGTAGAGGACATAAACAGTACATGAAGTGAATTACCTGACCTGAAAAATAAGGCTTTGGGCAAAGATATGAACAATAATCAGCATATAAAGTTAAGAAAGAGCCAAGGAATGAGGATTTTTCAATAGAAATAATGAAGAATTACCTTTTAATCATGACTTTGTGCTGAAAGGGAGCTGAGGAAGCTGCCTGAATAAAGATGTGAGAAAGATGGATGGCAGAGAATTATATTAGGTATGTTCCTGAACTCAAAATAGATCAAAATAAGTAAGGAACAAGACAAAAATGTAATACAGAATACTGTAAATAATAAAAAAATCAGATAAAAGATCATATAGGATCTTATGTAATGCACACAATTATAAAATCCATAATTAGACATAAGAAGGAAAAGATGTGAATCAATTTCTTAATGGTGTAACTCGTGCAGCTTTGAATAGTGAATTACTTAGAAGCCCCTTTATAATGACTTTCTGATGTTCTTCTGAAAACACCAGTTGATTCAGTCTAACACCAGACTGAAGTGAAACAAAATGATCAAAACAGTATTTTCATTCACATTCAAACTGTAGCACCCAATATGATATATAAAGTTTTATTCTGTGGCTGATGTGTGAGATACACATTGACTATCTGCCCAAACTATGCACAGATTGTCTCTGCATACCCAGATTGACTGTCTAATGTCATATAGCATCACTGTTTCCCCACAGTGTGTCCAAGAATTTGGACAAAGACAGCTTCCACAAAGAAAGGAAATGCTATGTATGTTACTGGTGGGAACCACTGAGCTTTAGGGAGGCTGTTAAGAAGAGGAGATGTGTCCAGACAGATTTATTCAAGACAGCTATAGTTGTCCCTGGAGACCCTGCTTTAAGGTATTTCCCTAAGCCAGCACAGAGGATGCATGCTAACCAGTATGAAGTACACAGCATGGCATTTCCGGGAGCCCGGCATACAAACAAAGACAAATGAACAAGTAGCTGTCTTTTTTATCTTTTAAAGAAAAAGACAATGACCTAGATCATCAATGACAGATGTCAGCCTTCTTAGTGTACTAATATCAGCTAGTTCTGTGGATTTTATTGACCTGAAATACAAGTTCTCAGACTCGCAATGTGAGTCTTTTGAACCTATGTACTCAATCTTACTACAAAGATATGTTTCTAAACAGAGGATTTTGTAGTGAACAGCAAATCATAGCATTGATTAATACCCTGATTGCCAGCAAATGCTCTAAACAGTTCTTAATCTGCAGACACTGACATTCCCTTGCCAAAGAAAAAACACAGTGCCATTTCATATTAAAAAAACAACTTTCATTGAAATAGTAAAAGCACTAACTGGCACTAAGAGTAACAAATGAGGAGGTCAGCTGACCAGACACAAACAGTTCTGAACATATATGCAATGTATTCTATAAAACTGGTGTTTAATTTACTCTATGAAGTATTCCCTTTAGCAATATTAATAAAGCTTACATTAGTTTAACAAAAAGAAAACTGCTATTACATTAAATTTTCTGATTAAATGCAATTATAACTCTTAATCAGAACCTTTTAGTGGGGTTTCTAATGGAAATACATTAATTAATGCTGGACATTTATTTTGTTCTGGTGTTAGGAGTCACTGTTATTTGCAGTTTTGTTACCCAGAAGAACACCTGTAATGTTCAGAAAGCCCAATCAAATCTTCAGAGTTTTGGACTACGATTCAGCAAAGGCTTATAGGCTCATATACTTAATAAATCGTGAAGTAAGCATCTATCAAACCTTTTTACAAGGATGGAACGGAAAGTACTCCTATTTTTCATTTATCTGATGTATTTAACTATCTGAAATCAAGGAGAGCCACTGCTCCCTCTGTGCACTCCCACAAGGCTTATGGTATTTCAAAAAGCTAAGTCCAGCTCTGACTAGGATACAGGGTAGCTCCAGAGCTTTGCTTCACTTCCATGTATTCCTCTGTGCCAGGAAACTCATAGATAAGGCAACAGCAACTTGGCCCTAAAGGCTAAAATCCAAATCAAAATATATAATCAACATCTGGAGCAAAAAAAGACAGAGGAGGAGCAAAAAATACACACATACAAAATTTGTGCATAGAGGGGAGCATATGCAGGAGTTTCAAGTAACGGAAAGAAGAAAAAGAATGAACAACTGAAATATTTCTTCTAGATTGAGGTACTAACCCCTAGCTACTTTTTTTTCATGATAATCAGATATAAATACAAGTGAAATTTGTATCAAACCAGTAACAGCTTAAGCAATGCTTTAGACTATTTAAAGTCAGGCTGTATTGTCTTGTAAAGAAAATACGTAAATGCTAAGAAACATGGTAGCTCGATGAAACTTCTGTCCCCCATGTAAAGTTCACTGCGTGTAGACATAAAACAGTACCATAAAACCTCACAAAGAAAAAGAGAAACTATTTGTATTCCTGTGAAATAAATGAAACTTCCAAACATTTCTCTACAATTTGGTTTTTAAAAAGGAAAAGCAATACAGCAGAGACAGCAGAAGAGAGAACAATGACAGTATTAATGCAGTAGGAATCAAACAAAGGTATGAGTAAGATCTACAGATCTGAAAATTAATCTCAAGAGATAAACTAAGAATGGTTAAATACAACACTGACTAGGAACACAACCCTAATACAAATAGCATTTTTTGATTAATTGAATTTGAAAAGCTACTAGAAAAAGACATCTGATCATCACCAAATTTTAAAGAGATGGAAAAAGTAAATACAATTTGCACATGTAATTATTTCCTCTCACTGAAATATGATTAGATAATTTTAAGATTTCAACAGATCCCATGCTAACTCTTCCATCTGGATGCATTAACTGGATGCATCAAAGTGAAAGAATCTTGCATAATATGTAAACTTACCATCTGGAGTCCCATGTGTATGGTAGTATTGAGGTGATTGTGAAAGAGCAAGTGGATCCTAAACAGCAAGCGGACACTGAAAGGGTTCCTCTGGTTCACCTCTCAGGCTCAAAAATTGCAGTGCTGGAGTTCAGACACATTGCAGTGATGGCACGGAAAATATCACCATCAGAATTTTAGTAGGCATAAGCAAACACACAATTGGAAAACGGGTAAAATGAATAGAAATTGCCACTCTGTGGTGGTAAAGGGTTTTTCACTGTCTCCAAAGAAAGACTTTGGATACAGCCAGCCACTTATACAACGCCTATTACATCGGGGAACTTCACTGTAATACAGTGGACATTGCCACTTCTTCCCATATGCTTTTAGAGAGTTTTAGGAACTGCAGGGATTTTTGGAGGCCTGTGCCCTTGTAGAACTAAGATAAGAGATCCTGTCTGACCTAAGCAATTCTAACTTATAGCCTGTTTCCAATAGGAATGGGCATTAGCATAGAGTACAGAAACTGGATTTCCTAACCTCTGCCCTAAGGAAGCCAGCAGCCTCTGAAACCTTGGGACACCAGCACACCTCCCAGTAAAAATGGAGTGGGAGTAGAGCAGGTTGCAGGGCACACATGTGTTTTTATCCTAGGCAGCAATGGGTAGCAATGCCAGCCAAAAAAAATAGCTCAGGCTTCAGCTTATCCACAGGTGAAGATCATGTCATGTGAAATGCGTGTATTCAGGACACCTGCTGTCACTGCTTTTTCACCAGTAATTTTTACAAAAATCACACCTCATTCTCCTCTGCAGATGTATTCTCAGAAATAATTCCTGATGGCTTATGTGTAAAGAATATATTTAACAATTAAAAGTTTATCATAAAGAGCTTTGAAACATTTTAAGGAAATTGAAATTGATCTGTATTAAACAGGTGACTTAAGCTGGTTAACACTTTCAAAAGTGTATTTGGAACAAAACCAGTTTGTCATAAGGTCACTGCTATCACATCAGGAGGGGCCCTGCCATATTGCTTTAAGAACAACAGTGAACAAAATATTTAAATTAGAGANAGTACAGTCCTTAGAAATAATATTTTCTTCCACACACTTGACATTATCTAAACTGAAAAAGGAAGATCAGTGAATCAGACTCTCATCACACATGACATCAGTTCAAAAAATCCCTAAAAACAGGGGGCACAAGGAAAACTGAACACCATATGGAGTAAGTTTGCCACCACAGCAAGAGAGACTGAATCCTTTTGTGAAAAAACAATTGATTTTTTTCTGACCAAAGAAAAAGTAAACCTTTTCTGGATTCCTGCAGAGTGTCAAATTAACTGCTACATAGGAAAATTATTAAACTCAAAAATATTGGAATTAGCACCAAAACATGCTTTAAAAGAAATGCAGCTGAAGAGGATGAAATAAGATGTGGTAAAAGAGAAGCTACAAATGGGGAGAAGTCTATTAATGCAAAACCTCCAGGATTTGTCCTAAGACTCATTTTATTTAGCATTTTCATTAGTTGTCTTGGCACAAAATAGAAGAATCGAACTAATTAAACATTAATGGCTCAAAGTTAGATGGCAGTGCTGATGAGGATTACTATCACATATAAGAAAAGCTGGATGACATTAAGGACTGTAGTAAAAAAAATTAAATAAATTATGATAGTAAGAAGTGCAAGGTCTTGCCCTGGACATTAATATAAATTTCTACTATAAACTGAGGGCACAGGAGGAATATTGGTTGATCATAGAAAGATGATGCTCCTGCAGACTGATACAGCCATACATATCGGGGTGATACAACCTGAGGATATATCACATTGAGGTAGAAGATGGAGGTGTATTAGTGTGAGGGTCATCAGGAATCTGGAGGGACAATATTAGGAGAGGGAATTATAACGCCTTAGTTATCTAGCTCCACAAAACAAAGGTTGACAGAGGGTATGATTGTTCAGTGAAATTCTGCTGAAGATTAAATAACAAGGAGAGAAGGGCTCATATATGCAGGAGAAGAAAAGGGGTCTGGAACTCAGAATAAAATTTTTAACTCTTCAGAGAGTAAGGTTCTGAAACAGTTTTTTAAAATCTAATAATTTTTAAGGCAATTAAAAAAAATCTGATATATTTTCCTGCCATTACAGAGAAGTAAACATACTCACCAGGAGAGCAACCTTTTACTTCTCCATTCTCTGTTCCTAATGGCCAAAATCAGCTCAGTAAGACAGATGGAGCTTCCTTTCTTCTGCCAAGTTTTGATCTGAACTTACGGATCTCAGGGACCAGGACAGTTAGACAGTCAGAGACAAAAAAGAAATGCAGTCCATACCCCATCCTACTGTGCTCTACTATTTCATTTCCAATAGCATTCTGGATATAACTTTCTTTGGAGACCTCTGCAATCTCTCAACAAACTGGCTAAAATAAGGCAAAATTTTTCTATTTAACTCTGAGTTTGGCAGTTGTTTTCATGTGATTTCCCATATTATTTGAGTGAAGGTTTTTTAAAGCCTTCATAAAATCCAAGCATGTATTACAAGAAATTACTATGCTTATGACCTGACATTATGTCAAATAATTACATATTAATGTAATTTTTTAAATTACTAGGTTTTGGGTTTTGATTGCAGCAGAAATACTGCACATTCTGCCAGACATAAATCCAGCAATATTGTGTCTTGCTTTGGAATATATGAGTGTACAAGAGTGTGGTTTTTTTGTCTGAATTTGAAAAGTGAGCACTTGCAGTGTTCTCACAGAGGCAGTTTTACATTCTGGGCAGCAGAGAGGGTTATTCCATACCACCAGAAAGTGTTACATGACAGCCTCTGGGACATTTCCAACTTCACAGGAACACCTATAGTTTAGTGACTGGAATCCAACAATAGTTTTACTGTATGACTTGGAAACAAATATACTAGGAGTGGAGCTTTACAAGGAAGATTTCAAGTGCCATGTTTAAAATATATATTTTGGTGATGTAACTATGAATTTTAAGTGGTCTAGTTTTAAGTCTCTCTCTATTAGAAACTCTTAAAGAAAGCTTAGTTTTCATCTTTTAACCTTGTCAATTGTTGCTGTCCATAGTCAAAATGAAAGACATGAAGTAGTGTTTAATAATAATTAAACATTATAATTTAGCTTTTCTCTTCTTTAAATTTATTAGCAAGAATTTTTGCTTTATTTGCCAATGGGCAAAGACCAGTCTCTGTTTTTTATGGAGACAGAATTATTAAAATTGTTCTCACCAATTTATTTTCCCTCATTATGAGAGGATATCCCCTAAATTTATACTATAGTACTCCAGACTCTGATTTCATAAATCAGAAACCTTTGAGAACAAGGCAGCATTGGGACAAGGCAAATCCTAAAAATGCTGAGTAATGCCTTTACTCCATAGATCTTTTGCTCTGTCAAAATATTAGCTTTTTACTATATCACATTTTCTGTGCCACATACAGCAATTATGATGTGGCTGAAAAGAAAGGAGTCTGACAGGTTATGCTCTTGTACTGTCTCCAGATTTTGATGGGGCTGACAAGTCTCAAGGACTCCCCGATTACAATGGAGGTATTATTCTGCACAGTATTTCCCATAGCTATGACACAATCCTGCTCTGGCAGGGGGATCGGACTAGATGATCTTTCAAGGTCCCTTCCAATCCCTGATATTCTGTGATTCTGTGATAATCCAAGAGTCAAGTTCACATATTTCTTAAAAAAAATAAAGCAGCAGCAGCAAGAAGAAAAGGTGGAAAGCTGTATAGAGGTTAAGAGCAAACCATGGTGTAAATCTCACTGAATGTTTGCCACTAAGTATTCACGTATTTGAACTGGCATGTGCAGAACCATATAAGTCCTCCCTTATCTACATAAGGAAACAAAATCAAAACTCTCTGCTGCTGCAGGGGAAAGAAGGGAATTGCAAGTATACCGAACCCAGCATTATGTCACTGAATTCAAGTGTAGTTTCAGCCCTGACCTCCGCATGTCAGAAATGGGCGTACAGAAATGATGGGCCATCTGCATTTGTTTGTTGCTAGACTTCATTAAGTAATCCTGCTATCACTTCGTGGAAAAAAAACAACTGTTGCAACTGCTCACTGACATGAATGCAGCAGGCAAGCCTCTCCTTTCGTCAGTTATTTCTTTTGAATTTTTCTATTCCTATTTCTTCCCACAAGTGGCATTACAACTGCAGAACACTCAGAAACTCATGTGTATCCAGCCTAAGACACAATTGTGTTTGGCAACTTCACTCTGAAAGCAGCATCTCTAGGAGCTCTGAAGCCATCTGCAGTACCTCCTTTCATTCTCGGGTTTCAAGAAGTGCTGGCCTGGGAGTTCTGGATTGAATGACGGACCTCCCCCATCTGCTCCCAAGAAAATATCTTCACCCTGCAGACCAGTCACATGTGCCCCGCAAGCGAGTGCATTCTGCTTTTTCCATAATTTTGGGGAAGATGACATGAACAAGAACCCTTCTGTTCAGTGGCCTCATTTACCATTTCTTCAATAGCAAGAGAACTAACACAGCATACTCCAGAGGTTGTAATGGATTATAAGCTTCCATTAGGTGCAAAAGTAGTTTGGGGGCCAGTCAGCATGAATACAACGCAGCAGCCCTCTAGCCAGAGGTCTGGGAGCTGCTGTGGTTGACCTGCTGAAGATATTTTTTCTATAGCTCCTAGAAATGCAGCAGGCATTTCAAAATCTCAGAAATCAGGGCTGGAGGAATGCTTAAGAGGTCATTACTCCTGCCATCTCGAGGCAAGATGAACTTTACTACAATACTTTGTGCCAGATCTTTGTTCTTAAAGCTCTAAAATGCTGGAGTTCCCACAGCTCTTTTTAGCACTTTGTTTTTCAGCAACTTTCCTTCGAAACTCACTTACATGAAGAAGTTTGCATCTCAAAGACTTAAGTATAGAGTAGGTATTTCATTTGGGCAACACCATTACTGCAGTGAATGTTGATAGGGGGAACTTGAGCTTCGTATGTCTGGGGGCCATTACTATCCTGACCCTTACAGCTATAATTTCTAGTTTTTCTGATGATAAAAAGGCTCGAGTGAGCCTTTCATTCATTGCCTTCCTGCTTCTTAAACTATTAGAAAGTGAGATCTTTCTCTAATAAAGTCAAACCACCATCTAACATGAGAATCACTGGAAACATTTTTCTGTATTGCAGAGGGTTACGATGCAGACCAGAATAATTTACATTACAATGACTTGTCCTATTGTAGAAAAGATCTGCAGAAAGCATAATGCAGGGAAACATTTCACTCTGCTTGCTGAGTTTGAGTAACCTATAAAGAGTTATTCCTTGAAGACTCAGAGAGCCCAGCTGCTGTAATGCGTACAGGCACTATGCATTACTTCTAAAAATAGAGCACTGTGCAATAGGGTGGAAAAAAGGAGAAAGTCAGCAATTCACCCCCAAATTTTCAATTTTTCTGTCTTACCTGAAAAGGTGTCNAAAAAAAAAAAGAAAATAAGAGAAAATTAAAAATAAAATAAAAGACCCCCCTCAGAGCAGAGGGAATGACACCCAGCTTGTTTGTTAGTTCTGTTACAGGTGTTGCTGTATAACCTTGGACAAGTAATCTATGTCTGTTTCTCTTCCTTTGTATTGTCTTTGTAGATTATGCATCTTAGATCCCTAAAGGTGCCAAGGCACCTAACGCCTCTGTGGACACATCTCTAAGTCCTCATGGTCAGGTACTGTCTCTTACAGAGATTTGATCTTACCTGCCATACTTCATTGCTACTGATACAAAAATTATTGTCACAGCTCAGCTCTGAGCTCTTCTGTTCTATAACATGAACAGCAACCACAGGGACCTGTGGGAGTTAAGAAGTGAATTTGCTTCTTTTATATATTCACAAAAGTCAGGGTAAGAATTCAAACAGGAGGAAAATCATATTGAGAATCCATGTCACAAAACCACTGTATAAAATCACATCCATAATAATTACAGCTTGATTTTAACTGTAAAATTCATATAGAAAAAAAGTATGGAAACATCAGTTATTTTGAGAAGAGAAACTTCCCCCAGTGCTTCTCAGCAGACAGTGAGCTCAGGATGATTTGGCTTTCCTAAGCTTTAGCAGCCTCATGCAACCATGTCCAGAGCAAGGGGACCAAGGAGAAACCTTGGACCATTTATAATATGCTCCAACTTAGACCAGGAGCTGGGCAGATGCAAACCCATTCAGATTCATGAAATGTAATTCTCATGTATGAAATCAAAGACTGAAAGCCTTACTACATGTCCTTACTACATGTGTAAGCTTACACACAGCGGCCTAAGGCACTGATCACAGGGAGCTTGTCAGTCTTACTAGATAAAGGCATAATGAAACAGATTCTCTGGAAGCTAGAAAAACTCAGTTCTAAAAAAAAAGCTATCTCATGGCGCTATGTACTTAAATGCTGAGATGGTTACTGTAAAATGGCGTTGCATCACTTCAACTGTTCAGAACCTTTACAGAAGAACTAGTGGGAAAAAATCAAGGGTCTGTATATATTAATCTGATCAGATCTTTGTAGCCTTGGTATCTCCTGATACCTTAAGATCTCTTTCAAAATGTTAATATTTCTTATTATTTCTGTATTTCTATAGTGGTTCCTTCTGGCCTTTGAAGATGGGTTTTGCCCTTGCTGAGCGCTACTGCAGTGTCCTCAACCAATCCCTGAGTAGAGGCCAATGAGTAACATGCCCCATTTGGCAAGTGCTTTCTGAAGTGTAAACAAGAGCATTTTTAAAATACCTCCCCTTCCTTCTTACAAAAATAAACCAAATTCACCATATTAACTGATAAACTGTGTACTAAAGTACTGAAAAAACAACAATAAATAATAAAAGCCCAATTCTGCATTTTAAAAGAAGCATTAGAACAGAAAGAAAGGTTATCACTTTAGCTCCCAGTAAGAACAAGGATAAAACCACACTAAAATCATGTTTTAAAAAAGTGGTGAGATCAGGAGGAAACCCACTTTAAGATCTCAAATTATTACATGGTATAGTATAAGTTCTATAGGGATTTAAATGCTCGTGTCTTTTTAAACATTTAGATGCTTCAGGTAATATTTCTATTCTAGGCAATAAAGTAATGCATGGAACAAATGTATGTTTTCATTGTTTATCTGGATCCTTATGGAACTTCAGGAAAAAATCTAAGCCTATATCCTGGTTTTTTATAGATACTAAGAAAAAAAACCCATAAGAGCAATAAATATAAGAATTAAAAGCACGTATTTGATATAGAGCAATTTAAGTGCTTAACTACTAAAATTTACTATCTTTCAGTTGATATTATTTTAATATTTTCTATATTTCAACTGTTTAATATTTGGAATTTTGCTATTTTGATACATATTTTGATACTGTTGAAAATTTTTATTTAAAAAAAATAGCACATGCAGAGCCTTCTTTTCAATAGTAAACTTCAAAGATTGAGTAGGCGAAGGAAAGGTTACTGGGTTACTGGTCATTGCGATTTTTTTTTAAAAACCTTATAGACTCATAGACTCAGAATGACTCAAGTTGGAAGTTATCAGTCCAAGACTCTGCTTGAAATAATGAGTACTTTGGAAACCCCTTTAGATTCCTAGGAACCAAAGTCCAGAGCTGAGATAGTCATCCAAAGTCTTCCTACTGGCAGCAAAGAAGTCTTACATCATTCAGGGCTGTACTAATAGAAGCACAGATGTTAACCCTTCTCTAACTAGGCACTCATTAGACTGTACCTAGATACTGCTTTTAGTTTGGACCCTCAATACGAGAAAGATATTGATAAACTGGAGTGAGTTCAGTGGAGGTCCACTAATGGTCAAGGGCCAGAGCACTTGGTCTGTGAGGCAGTAGAGAGTGGGAGTCTGAGAGACAATGAGTGCACATTGAAACAAAAGAGGTTGAGACTGGACAAAAGGAAACTCTTCTACACTGAAGACAGTTGAGCAGTGAAAATGACTGCCCCGAGAAGTTGTACATTCTCCATCCTTGGAGATTTTCAAGAGCAGGCTGGATAAAATTCTCAAGAAGCCTGATCTGATGTTGCATCTGACCCTACTTTGGGCAGGATGTTGAATTAGAGACCTCCTGCAGTTCCTTCCAACCTGATTTGCCTTGGGATATTACTTTCCCCACAAAAATTAAGGCAAGTGAATTCTGAGAAAAATAGGAAAGCAACCAGGTATGTGATGTAGTAGAGAAGCAGAGGGAATGAAGAGAAATCTTTTTCTGTCCTTCTTTAATGTGACCCTTGTACACTTTCATATGTAAAATTCTGGACGTTGTCTGCTGTAAAAGCAGAACAACTTGCAGTGTGATTGGGAAAAAAAGAATGGCAAATTTGCTTTCCCAAAGCAACATCCTCATATGCATATAAACAGATTTTATAATTGAAAGGGACATAGAAAGAGATGCATATGAAACTTTAGATCTCTAAGCCTGAGGTAAAAGAGCAGACACTCTCTGGTGTTGATCTAGTGTTGATCTAGTGTTGAGTTATCTCCAAGAAGAGCTAAACAGAAAACAAGATACCTCAAAACCTCAGGCACTGTATCCCAAGGACTGCTCCACTGAGACTCTAATACCTTTTTCAGCAGGATGAAAAGAAAAAAAACTTCAAGGATTTTAAAGTGGGTTTATAGTCAATCCCTGCACAGACATACATGTACCATTCTGATGGTGAAGGTATATACTATATATATATACTTTTATATACTTTATTTGAGAGAAGAACCTATACTGTCCTCAAGGAGCTCAATTTTAGGAGGAAACAATCCATATTTAATTCAGAGAATTAGACAGAACTGAGAAGAAGCACAGAGAAACTTGTCCAATACACAGAATTTTTTCATTCTCTCTAACTCTGATAGAATCCCTGACTTAAGAGACAATTTATTATTCTCTTATGCTTGTCTGTGAGAGCAAGGAAAAAATTTCATTGAAATGGGGCTTCAGATTCAAGAAAAAAATTATCACTTGGAGAAATCCCATCAAATGGAAGCAACTCCAGTGTTAAGGCAGACTCCCATTTTGTACAAACCACACCAACAACAGAAAATTAATTTTAAAGACACTGATATCAAACAGGCACAGCAACAGAATCAATTGGTGGAACTAGTCCTGTGACCATTGAAGTGATGCTGTGTCTGGATCCTGTAATTACTGCAAGCTGATAATTGAAATCCTTATATCAAAACTGCCTTTTCTCCCTCACTTTAGAAGCTTCCAAAATCCACCAGAGCTTACACTTTGCCCTACATATAGAAAGGACCTTCACAAGGAGGAAATCTCAGGTTCAGGTAGAGTGATGTCAAAATAAGTGGAAACTTGGGAGCTCAGTGTGCTCTTTCCTTTGGGCCTGAGGCAGAAAGACAGGCCATTTTGAGAAATAGCCTTTTGTGGGATACATTAAACCATAGAAAAGGTAGTCTGCTCTGGGAAGATTCCATGCTGTGAAGGACTGTGATTAAGTTAGGTCTTAGGAAGATTTAATGCAGATTTTATACAGTGGAAAGACACAGAAACTGCAGAGTCACCTACACAGTATGAACCTTTGCTAGTTGGGAGGTTTCCATCCCTGATACTTCCCATAATCTGTCTCTGAAGTATGTCTCTAAGAAGTCTAACATAAAAGTTTTAGCAAAGAAGAAAAAACCCTTAACATATAAACCCCCCCTAGTCCTCTGCACTTGGTAGAGAGATCTCTAATACCACCTGAGTGTGGAAAGTTGAAGCCAGCCAGAACAAAATCTATCTGTATTAATAAATACCAGAATGTGAATCTGCCTTCAGGTCTATAATACAAACTCGAGGGTGCAAAATCTTAGTCACAATTCTTGAGATGATTTTCCACTTCTCTTTCTAATAAGGTACATATTTGCAGTGTGTAAAATTGTAGTTATTAAAGATTATTGTGGGAATTCAAAATATATTCCATTTTAAATACAGAAAAATGGTTAACAGAGCATTTAAGAACCATGTTTGTATCATATTCCACAGATTAAGATTCACCGATATCTCTAGACAAATTACATGAAGAGCCAGCATTTCTGTCAGAAATGAGAAGTCACAGAAATTATTTGCCTTTGGAGACCAATTCTGGTGTTTTTCTTATATTAAAGTCAGGTTCCTATTAAGTCTTTGGATTTACTGTGACTGTGTCCTAAATCTTAGGAAATGCCAATATTTTCCTCACTTTCTTTCCTATTTATTGCAGCATACTTCTTCTTCTTCTTTCTGGCAGCCTCCATAATTGGTGGAAAGTAAAAGAAAAGCCCAGCATGGTGCTGAATCAATCTAATAGTGAGTTACAATGATTGCTGGTGGATCTGAACTCCTGGAGGGAACGGGCTGTATTTTCACAAAAGGTAGTAATCTTTTTATTTTGCTTTCAGGGACTTGGGAGGAACAAGTAGGCCAAGCAAGCAGCACATCGCTTAGTGCAGCTCACTGCAAAACACAAGGGTACTCAATGTCACATCCAGGGTCTACCATGACACAACAAGTAAGAGGAGTTTTTTGAGGGATTTCCCCCCCTCTTCCTCCATTTTACATATACTGGACCTTTTAATCCCATGCTTTTAACCAGCTAACTTCCATTTTACCTTCCTGAATAAGGAACTACAGGAAGGTAACCTGCTTAGAATAAGCTTCTGCTATGTACTATTAATAGAGCACAGAAATAACTTTGAGCTGTAAAGACTTCCTGGAATTCAGATCCTGAGTCTACTCTGATGCTAGGCCAGCTTAAAGAATATTTAAACTTTGCTGGACAGACACATACATTAAACACCAAGGCTAAGATAAAAGACACCATCTGAAGACACCATCTGAAGTTTCCCTTTGCAGTAACTATTCAGCTACTGATAAGGGTGTTTTCATTTGTTTGTTGGGTTTTTTTTCCCCTTTCCTGTTGGTGTACTTTTTTGCACTTTTTTTACTAGTGTTTCTCTGTTGTGCTCTCTGTTTTTATCCATTCATATTACAGAGGAAGGAAACTAAGCAAATTGTGGAGTGACCCAAAAGAAAAAGATTAACAGCTTGAGGTTCTGGGGATGAAGGGTCATAATTTCATCCAGTAAGATTCACTTAACGTTTAAAAGCAAATCAAACTCAATTTATATCTATATAGATATATATCAGCTAAATAAAATGCAACAGTTAAGATATTCTTTCTGAATTTCAATTACCATAAGACCCCACACATTTTAGCAATAACATGAAACAATTCTTATTAAGCCATTTGATATTCTAAAATATATCATCGGATGTGTGTTTAAACTTTTATAGCAATTTATAAAAAATCCAGATTTTGGCTCCCTTAGGAAAATGCATTAATGATTTTTATGCTTATTTAAGATAGACAGTTTCTTCCTGATAGATTCAAGTGCTAAACAGAAAATTGTTTAGATGATTTCAAGCATTATTGCTCTCTAATATTAGTGCAGCAACATATAAATAAATAAAATGAAGCAAATTCTTCCTTTGGAACTCACTTAAATAGCAATACTCTGAAGTCATCCTGAATTCTACTTAAAAAGTCAGGTGGATTTGTTTGGATTTTTTAGAAGCAGAGCAAAAAGCTACATATCAAAATGATGCAAATCAATCAGAAGCCTCTGCCTGTCCCTGAATATGCTTTCATGAGATGTTGCATTACTATATAATAGAAAAAAAATTTCTTGCACTCACTTGTCAGCCATTGTTCAAATTACATACCCTCTCTTTGTTTGTCAAAGCCAAGTGTGGCCCCCCACTCCACCAGTGACTTAATGGAAAGTGCCACCACAGGAGGCAGAGCAGCCAGAAGCTCCCCATGTATCCTATTCAATGAGCTTGCAATGATCCAACTTGACCTCCCCTGCCTGAATAAAACTAGGCTTTCCTTATTTCTAAGCATAATCATACATTTTGCTCTGATCACTTCTACCCCCCAAACTTTGACAACCTAAGAAAACTGTATTGTATTTGATGACCATTTGTCAGATCCTCTACAACTCCCCTTTTCAGCAAAGAGGTCTGTGAATATGAACAGCCATTTGATGCAAAAGCCTCTTGTTCAACCAAACACAGAAACACACACAAGCTCATTATTTTCAGCATAAAATAAATCTATTCCCTTCACCTGGAACTGGAGAGTATCCCACTCATACTTTAAGAACAGAATATCACAGGGAAGGAAAAAAAGAGCTGATGTATTATTCTTTATCAGTCCAAATTGGAAAGCTACACGCCCTAATGGCATTTTGGTTTCCAAATGAATTCTTTGAATAAAATTCCCTTCCTGTCTTTCCATTAGAATCTCCAGAAATTAATAATTTAATCTAGTCATACTGTAGGCCACGAGTGGTAACTTTTGAATAAAACAATAACCATTCATACCCACATTAAAATTGCCAGAAGGCTTTTAAGGTTCAGTGCCAAATAACTAACCCATCTCAAGTGTCTGTAGTAACTGGGAGTTACAAAAAGCGGCTGTAGCTCAGTCAGCATTAACTTCAGTTTAGGAGTTTGGTCTTAATCTATGTTGATTTGCATGGGACTATATCCACAGGGAAAGGGACACACAGAAAGTTTCATTTGCAATAACAACATAGCCATACAGTGGCAGTCTACTGCTAAATACAACTGGTCTACTGCCAAATATAGCTCCGAGGGTGGCCATTCGCCCTGTGACTTTTTGTACTGCCAGGTTACTGAAACAATTTCTAGACTGTGACCTTCTGTGGGCCTTTTATGAAGCTCTACAATCATGATGCTAATGTCAGGCAAGGCAGTGAGCATGTACACAACTTGAACCGATCTCAGTATCACTATGTTTGGAAATTTGGCATTTCAGGAGATTCAACCAAGTCTGTGACAGGATTCAACATTGATGGGATTACAGCGTTCACCACTACATCTGAAATGAAAGGGAAAGAAAGAAAGAAGAAGAAAGAAAAAAACCATTTCTGTACACCACATCACTGTAGAGAACTTGATCCATATGTTGCCAGGTAGATCCCGTACAAGCAGATGTTGAAAGATTGAAAACTGCTCCGTTTCATTACAAGGGAGCACACTGATAATTGCAGAGGCTCGACCCACACCACCCCAGAGGGTTTAATCCTCAGTGGTGAAGGAGTGGTGTCTTGTGAACCAGGGAAATCTGCTTAGTACTGATTGCACTCACCTCTGCCTGCAGACCTTCCTCTGCTGCTGCTTCCATTTCTCAATGTTTATATGAATTAAATTCTCCACTTTAGAATGCTGGCTTGAAATACAGGCAGGGCTTAGTGAATATAATTCCAGGCTCCGACTGTGATATTAACACTGAATCACGCACAGAGCATGTTCAGAATTTAAAAGCCTCCTTCCCCCTTTTTAAAATGATGAGACAAAAAGGATTCAGATGTCTCAGACACAAGTGTATTATAAGTAGGGGCTTATGTTAGTGAGAAAGAGTCTGTTACATGCCTGTTATATGCTTCCACATTCTCAAAAACATTACTTTAATTTTGCCACTTATTTCCATTATTCTCTTCCTGCTTATTCCCAAAGCCAATTAAAATGCAAACAGGATATTTTAAAGGCTTCAGTTTGATAACAGGCAGCAAGACAAGCGAGGCATGGGACAGCACTGAAATATGGCTCTTTAATGCAAGCATATTAATAGAAATAATTGGATTTCTAAAGTCACACAATTGCAAGCCTTACCTCTTATCGTCCATTAAATCAATTGACATCCTGCACTTGTTATTTCAAAAGTGTTATTCTTATTTCATGAGAGTGCTAAAACATGCTAGGTTTGCTCTAATGAAGGTTGTGAAGTTTCCTTCTGAAGTACATACTAGCCTCACACCATATAATATATCCAATGGGTTCATTAAAGCCAGTATGGTAAATGCTGGCCTCAGAGAAGTTAAAACTCTCAATTTTTTTTTTAGTGGGGCCATAGTTTCATCCAAAACATATAGTGTTTCATTAAGCTTTTAGTAATTATAATAAAAGAATTAAAGAATTTAATCTCAACTTTTCAAAAGAGCCTATGGGAAGGCTATGGATGCTGGAACTTGTCTGAATTTCAATGGGAGACTTAGCATCTAACATTCTCAGGAAATCCCTGCCTTATCCTGCTGTTGACTTCCAAATTTAACAGCATCCTTGTTTTCCATTTTATATGTTCATTTCAAATTACTCCCTTTGGCTATGACCGCTGTAAGGTGATAGGGCTAACGCAATCCTTAAACCCATACAACGAAGCAGTGCCCAGTCCACCTTACATCCCCTCCCTGTTCCTTCTCTTACACCACATTCATGCTGAAGAGTCAAACCCAAAGGATTACAACCTGTCCTACACACACCCTTTTTGTAGGGTTAGTAGTTTTCTGTAGGTTTAACTCTCTGAACTGGCTCAATGAGATGTCAGGTAAGAGAATCATGAGAATGAAGAAATGACCAGTGTAGGAGAAGATCAGGTTCAAGACCATCTGAAGAACCTGAAGGTACGTAAGTCCATGGGACCAATCCATCCACGGGTCCTGAGGGAGCTGGCAGATAAAGTTACTAAGCAGTGTTTCATTATATTTGAGGAGTCATGGTAGTCCGGTGAAGTTGCCACTGACTGGAAAAGGGGAAATATAACGCCCATCTTCAAAAAGGCAAAAGAGGAAGACACGGGGAACTACAGGCCCCTCAGTCTCACTTCTGTGACCACCAAGATCATGGAGCAGATCCTCCTGGAATCTCTGCTAAGGCACATGGAAAATGAGGTGACTAGCAACAGCCAACATGGCTTCACGAAAGGCAAGTCATGCCTGACAAATTTGGTGGCCTTTTATGATATTGCCACAGCATCAGTAGACAAGGGCAGAGCAGCAGACATCATCTACCTGGACTTATGCAAAGCATTCAACACTGTTCCACATGACATCCTGGTCTCAAAATTAGAAAGTCATGGATCTGATGAATGGACCACTCGGTGGATAAGGAACTGACTGGATGGCCACATTCAAAGGGTTGTGGTCAACAGCTCAGTGTCCAAGTGGAGACCAGTGACAAGTAGTGTTCCTCAGGGGATGGTACTGGGACCAGTGCTGTTTAACCTTTTTGCTGGTAGACATTGGGATAGAGTGTACCCTCAGCAAGTTTGCCAATGACACTGAGGAGTGTGGCATGTTCGACACGTGGGAGGGAAGGGATGCCATCCAGAGGGACTAGGACAGGCTTCAGAGGTGGGGCCACGCAAAGCTCGTGAAGTTCAACCAATTCAAAGGCAAAATTCTACACCTGGGACATGACAATCACAAACACAAGCTGGGAAGGAGAATGGATTGAGAACAGCAATGAGGAGAAGGACCAGGGGCTGTTGGTGGATGAGAAGCTCAACAAGCACCGACAGTGTGCACTGGCAGCCCAGAAGGCCAAAGAGAAAGCATCAGAAGCAGCATGGCCATCAGGGTGGGGGAGGTGATTCTACCCCTCTACACTGTTTTGGTGAGACCCCACCTGGAGTCTTTTGTCCAGCTTTGGAATTCTTAATGCAGGAAGGACACAAATCGGTTGGCATGGGTCCAGTGGAGGGTCATAAAGATGATGAGGGCATGGAGGACCTCTCCTGTGAAAGCAGGCTGAGAGAGCTGGGGTTCAGCCTGGAGAAGAGAAGGCTGTGGGAAGACTTTATAACAGCCTTCGAGTACCTGAAAGGAGAGATGGAGAGAGACTATCAGAGAGTGTAGCGATAGGACAAGAGGTAATGGTTTTAAATTGAAAGAGGGGAGTTTTAGATTAGATACTAGGAAGAAATTCTTTACTGTGAGTGTGGTGAGACACTGGAACAGGATGCCCAGAGAAGTTGTGACTGCCCCATCCCTGGAGGTGTTCGAGGCCAGGCTGGATGGGGCAACCTGGTCTACCGAGAGGTGCCACTGCCCATGGCAAGGGGGTTGCTACTCCATGATCTTTAAGGTGCCTTCCAACCCATACCATTCTCTGATTATATGCTGTGTATAAAATGCAACACCCAGTGGCATGTGTTGGCTGATTTCCATCAAAAAGGCAGTAGACCTCATCTGCAAACAGAACTAAGCAAGCAGAGGGTTTTGATGGCAACATGTCAACACATGCAAACAGTTATTTTATCAGCCTCAGCATACTCTGTCTGCAGGCTTATTAATAAATGCATTAATTGTTACTGATACCTAGGAAGCTGCTACTCTAAACACAAACAAGAAGGATGTTGTGAATGAACAGGCTACTATATTTCACCACATTTTTGCTTGATGTCATCTCTATTGCATACGTTTTCTAAATCACATGACCTAGAGATTTGGGATAGCAACTTTTCAACAGATAGAAATAAACCAGGAATGTAATCAAGCTTAAGGATAATTTGAAGCTACATGCCATTCAAAGAAAAAGAAAGGGATGCCATATATTAACAAACTCATTTGCATCTAGCAATGGCCATTTTCAAAAGCTTTAAAGTGGATTCACTTTGAATTCTCTGATGAACTTTTGGCTTTTTAATTTCTTTTACAGTTACTATTTTAGTTATTAATGTAAGAGCCCACTTCGTTTTCTTCTTTTTGTTTCTTGTCCCACTGAAGTATTTTTTATNTGAGGAGAAGGACCAGGGGCTGTTGGTGGATGAGAAGCTCAACAAGCACCGACAGTGTGCACTGGCAGCCCAGAAGGCCAAAGAGAAAGCATCAGAAGCAGCATGGCCATCAGGGTGGGGGAGGTGATTCTACCCCTCTACACTGTTTTGGTGAGACCCCACCTGGAGTCTTTTGTCCAGCTTTGGAATTCTTAATGCAGGAAGGACACAAATCGGTTGGCATGGGTCCAGTGGAGGGTCATAAAGATGATGAGGGCATGGAGGACCTCTCCTGTGAAAGCAGGCTGAGAGAGCTGGGGTTCAGCCTGGAGAAGAGAAGGCTGTGGGAAGACTTTATAACAGCCTTCGAGTACCTGAAAGGAGAGATGGAGAGAGACTATCAGAGAGTGTAGCGATAGGACAAGAGGTAATGGTTTTAAATTGAAAGAGGGGAGTTTTAGATTAGATACTAGGAAGAAATTCTTTACTGTGAGTGTGGTGAGACACTGGAACAGGATGCCCAGAGAAGTTGTGGCTGCCCCATCCCTGGAGGTGTTCAAGGCCAGGCTGGATGGGGCTTTGAGCAACCTGGTCTACCGAGAGGTGCCACTGCCCATGGCAAGGGGGTTGCTACTCCATGGTCTTTAAGGTCCCTTCCAACCCAAACCATGATTCAATGATTCAATGATTCTGTGATTCTAAGACCAGAAACAGTTCAAGGAGGCAGAGGGAGAACAAGACAAGGGACAAGGACAGAAGAAGAAACAGGAGGGCAGAATTGCCTCTTAAAATTAGCTGTTAATCAGGTCTCATTTTCTTGTCAGACCATGCACTGCCTATGGCTGCACATGATTAAGATTCCCTCCTGCTTCTGATGGTATATTTTCAATTTTTTTTTACCTCAGCAGCAAGTGTGCAGCTGACATAAATAGTGGTTCTGCTCTCCAGCCCACTCCCAGGAATGTGTTTCTACTCCTCTCTTTTTTGCCAACACAAACATCCTTGTGACTATGCCATGAGCTTAAGTGGGAAATAAATACAGCAGAAAAGTAACTTCCATTTTTCATAGTGGATTTTATCTCAAGTGGTTTCCGGGTCTGGCTCACAAGTGAGCTGCACATCACCAATGTCAGGAAGAGGGCAGCGAAGAAGTGTCCATCTCTCCAAGCAGCACTGTGAACTTATGCCAGAACTGTTCATGGAGCTACAGCTGTGATCCAAGAGCTGAAAGCCAACCCTTCAAAACTGGGAAAGGACAGCAAGCCTTCTAACTTTCTTTACAGCATATACCACAACATGTATAGGCTCTTCAGTAGCTTAGGAATGAAGTTCCACTGATGATGAATTAGAATTATGCCCTCTGTTAGGTGTAGTTATATACCCAACTGCAGATTTCAAGCACCCATTTAAAACATAAATTAATATTAAAAAGTTACATCTCATTTTTTATACTTACTCATTTTCTATTACTTATTCCAACATTAATATTTCCCTATTTATAGCATGATAAATTATCTTCTATTTTTAAGTCTTCCTACAAGCAAGATTTCAGTTTTCTTTTCATCTCATTCACATATTACCTTGTAGAGAAATGTTCAAGTACCATGTTTTCATTACCCCTAATGCAGGATAAGTCATTTTGCCAGTTGAAATTATGACAACTATGAGACAAAGAGAGAAGTAAGAGTAAAAATGTGTCTATACTTCTTTTTTTTAATGGTCAAAAAAGAAAAAAAAGTCCCACTTTTGTTCTATTTCCTGGAAGAACTGTCAGAGGAAGTTGAAGAGCACTTAACATACACCTTGTGGCATTGAACGCTAATAACTTCAACACAGGGCTGATTGGGAAATTGCTTTTCATTTCAAGGTAAAAATGCTGAAGTTTATGTAGGGAATTAAGAGTTTCCCCAACAAAAAATATTTCAATTGCAGAGTTGGATTTTTTTTTTTTAAGCAAATGATAGGATAAAACAGTCACACAGTTCAGTTCTAACAGCTCTGTCCTCAGCTCTGGAGCTCTTTATTCATATACCTAAAAGTATTGCATTCAGTATTTTACACTTAAACATGGATAACATAATGAAATCCAAGAGGTTTAGAAAAGGTAAAAAATGGTCAGCCCTCAAATCATGAGTAAAATAATCCCTTAAGAAAAATACAGAGACTAAGTTCACCATCATAATCCTTCTGCTTTACACCACTCCTGTGAAGTTACAAATGCAGACTGAATGTCTCGTTTCCGTCACTGAAGTGGCATCATGTGGAGAAAACGCATCTTTAAAAATTAAACTAATTTAGGGCCACAAACAGGAAAATGCTGTAATCATAATTTTATAGCAGAATTTTATGTCAGTACATAGTTTTTTAGATGCCTTAAACTGCTAATTTCCATAAATTAACATGCCTGGGTCTCTTTTAATAGCAATCATAACTTTGTGTTTCCTGCTTGTAATGCTTGGTTTTAACATAATTACAGTATGTTCCTTGTTTTCAGTCCCACACAGATCCCTCTCACTACTCTCTCCCCAGTCAAGCTCTGTTCAACATAGTTTTGTATTAACAGAGACACAAAGTGAACCTACAAAATTTAGTCAGAGTTTTAGAGCATGCATAACACTTGCACATGTATATGCAAACTCACATTTGCATATTCAAAATGTCTGACTGTCTGACTTGCCAGTGAACATGTTTTATTTTTGCATGCTATGGCTGCCCATGCTAATTCCAGCATCAGTTGCCTGCTCCCCCACAATCAATATGTTTCCTTTCCTAAAGCAATCGATTTCAGATTCCATATTATTTTGCTTTCCCAGAAGTCAATAAATACAGCCATATTCCCTTACACCTATGTCTTTTCACAATCCTTTTTACTGATTCTGCCCATTATGTACTTTGTTTTCATTCCTAAATCTTCAGCTTCCTTCCTTTTCTTTTGCCCAGACACTGCTTTTCCTGTCTTGTGCAGGAGGAAGAGCAGATCTATTTCTTCTGCTGACCTGTTTCTCACCTGTCCGGCACAGAGGCACCTTCTGCTCCCTTCGCTAAAGAAGCAGCATGCCCAGAAGGCAGTATTCAATATAATCCATGTAAGGCACTGTGACCACAAACACCTGCCAAGGACAGGAATGAACAAAATACAGCAGAGGAAAGGGGAGGAAAACACTGCAAGGATATATCTCCTTAATACCTACAGCAAAATGCCACTACTTAATTTTACTATTTTATGGGAGGCACTGGTTTTGGGAGCTAAATGTTGCAGTCTCCATAGCCGCATGGTCAAAGGCCAGGACAAGGCTGCTAAGTGCTCTGCCCAAGAGTACTGGTAAAGGAGATTCTATATTGAGGTACTTCTGCATGGGGGCGAACTGCACAAATCAGTTCTTTACTAGAATACACATAACCCCCTGTATCAGTCAAAGGGGCTAGCAAGTCCCACTCCACCTCATTTGAATGTTTTGCCTGGCAATATTTCAAGTAGTGTCAATTTTGCACAAACACATGATCCACTCGCTCCAGCTCTCCTGCAAAAGTACCTAATACTCTATCTTAAGGTTAACTGTGCTGCCCTAATCGCCAGTGTGTGCAGACACACAAACACAACATGAAATGACACTGCCATGGTGAACTGCTTCCTAAAGGTTCGTTTTACTATCCCTTAACCGGCAGCTGTGCCAGCCTATATATTGGAGTCAAGATAGTGGGGAAAAGCGGTCGGCTGTAGTCTTTATAATGAAGACGACTCTCTCAGCCTTACTCCCCATAGTGCTTGCTTAGAATCCTCAGCTTTGTACTACTTAAAGTTACATTTCACACCTGAATGAAGAAAAGTTTTGCTCTCTGAAAGGATCAAGTTCATGCTAGTTACAAGAACTGAGCTAGCTAAACTACAAAATTTTAACTATTGATCATGACCATTAAACCACTTTAAAATATGAAAATCAATTCAAATTAGACTTGGTAGGCTACATTTACTTTAATTTTTCTTGCTGTGTATAAGGCTTATTTGCCTAATTTAATGTTTTACAGCTATCTTTAATGTGCAAATACTTTCTATGGTGAATATGTAACATAAAAAAAATAAAATCAGAAACTCTCATTCTGTAGTTATGCTGTTTATTTCCCTCCTGAAAACCCAGCTGAGTGAAGTCAGGTTAATTGCCTCTAAGTCTCTGAATAATGTTGCAAACCCTTGCACTGACAGTTACACCATTCTTCTGCTAGTTGTTTATCCCAGAGCAATTTCAATGTATAACTGTAATTCATTTTGGCTGTTAGATCTGCATGTAAATATAAAAGCCAATAGCAAACGTCCTTAGTCTGCCTCTGGTTTTTATCAACTTTCTATCCGGTGGGTGTAAGTCTGGAGATGTTACTTGATCTAACATGCTCCAAAATAATGGGAGTCTTTGCTCCTTTTGATATATTCTCTGCACATCGTCATCATTCATGGTGGTAGCAGCAGTACTTTGGCTCATTATGTTGCACTAATCTTGCTACCCGATATTCTTTTCACCAATCAATTTGTTGATTACAGTCAGTTAAAATCTTAGTGAGAAACAAGATTCTGAGATTTTTCACAAGACAGTGGAATCTGAATTAATTAGCATCCACCACAGGAAAAACAAAATCCTCCTAATGGAACTGAGAAACTGAATAGCCCACAAGAACAATGTTTATGGAGCAGTGGATGGCCAGTGCAGAGCAGATCATCCTCAGCTCTCAGCTAAGCAATCAGGCTATGGAGAGGCTAATTGTCACACAGAATTTTGTTAATTACACCTTGAAACTCTACCAAGTTAACCTTGTTATCGATGCCAGATCTCAGACTACTGTTTTGATCATAACACATCTTTAAAACCTGCAAGCATGAAGATTTGAAGCTTCTGTCAAAGCATTTCCAGGTTATATTTACTGTTCTATCAACCACACACCTCGGAGAGTCAACACTTCCATCCCCATGTCCTAGTCTAACATTTACATAGAAAACTAGGGGAAATTCGGATTAAAAGGTGGGTGGGAGGAGGAAATCATACCTGTTTTCTTCAAATTATCTTTATAGCGTGTTCCATAGTCGGCAACTTAATAATGGTTCTAACATGAACAAACTCTCACAATGTAAGTGCTTTTCAAAGAACACTGAAAAACTTGAAAATGTGGCCTTTGAAAAAGAGGTGGAAAAAAGAGACATTATTTACATGGCTGGCATTTAAGGAAATAACAAAAATCATTCTTGCTTTTCTGGACAACAGTAACATTTGCAGTCCAAAAAAAAATCTTAAATGTCCTGTAACAGATGATGATAGCCTCACTGACATGACGAATAAAAGGCATTTAGTTTTTAATGGTTTTGCAATTTTTTTTTTTCTTACAAGAACAGCACATTGTGAAAAAGTATTCTAGTCTTCAGTACTTGGAAGCATCTTCACACATTATTATTCTACATTAGCTCCTTTTTCAATTTGATGACTAATGACCTATTGGCCAGATGTAAATGTTGCTTTCTAATCTTGATCTATAACGCATAACAGCCATGGGAATGTCACTCCCCATGAAGGAGAATGAATCAGGAGAATCATTCTGTAGGTACGGTGTAAAGATAAACTATATGCATTAATTATCAGAAGGAAGTTCTTGCTTACTTGTGGGAACACTGAGTTGCATAAAAAAATGTGCCCAAGCATAAAAATAAGCCCTGTCAAAAGCGTAGTCTTTCCCAGTCAAAAAGTGCTGGCACTGGCCTTAACTCCTTATGTTGCAGAGTTCTTTGCACTTGATCAGCCACATGTGAACAGTCTAGAGAAGTCAACAGGAATTTTGATGCTTTATTGGATCCAGGCCAGGAAATCTAATATACTTTATTTCTCATTTCCATCATATGTGCATAAGATTATATCCTCTAATTTAGACATGCATAAAATAATTATCATGTTTTTCTTCAAGTGCACATCAGGTGAAAATAGTGAGACGTGTTAAGCGTTTGCTAATTGATGATATATGCCTTAAATTGATTTTCTAATATTAATGTTATTTAATGGATTTTTATATTTCTTACTTGAAAAATGAGGGTCAAAAGAAGCAACGATAAGAGACAATTACAATTACCACTTAGGACCATTAATATGTAAATATATGGGTAAGTTAAGATCGCTAATTTAAGTTGCATAATTGCTGGATATTTTTGAAGTTAGAGCCTAATAGGTTCTGCCATTATTCCTGTCTACTTTACACATATAATGTCAACGATTTTTATTCTTAAAATATAACGAATAATAGCATTGCACTTATTTTATTAACTGATATGGGCATTAATGTTTTATTATGCCATTCAATCACTTTCTTTCTAAAAATACAACAAGTTAAAAAATTGTATAACTTACATACCTTCATGCATCAGCTCATGAGTCAATCACAAGTAGCTGGTTTGAGAAGCAGCTTACATACTGGGTAGATTTCTTCATAATAGCCCAGCAGGTTTTTTTCCACTTTCCTTTGCAACATCTGATATTGCAAACTTTAAAGCACAGGTATTTTTAAAAGGTCAAGACAGAGAATGGATTTGATCCAAGGATCCCCAGTTTAGCAACCCAAAAGTCAAGAGAATGCTATCAAATGACAAGAGAAACTGAAAAATACTTCAATAAATTATTTCTGCAATAATTCTTATTTATGAAATGCGTGCACAAGAGAACTATTTTAACCAGTTCTAATTCAATTATATTTTACAATTTTAATCTTATTTCAAACATATAAAGTATGGATTATGAGAATTTTCTCAGTAAATATTTTTTCATTATTTTTCACTATTACCTAAAAAATCTGAAATCTAGTAAATTCCAGTACTCTCTTAATTTTAATTTAAAATAGAGTGTTTGTTCTCTGAATAATTTTCATAGACTGCCATGCATACTCCAGCAGAAGAAAATGCTGACAAAATGATGATGGCTGTAGGAATATTATTATATATAATTTTACGAAATTTTTGAAATCATGGTGGGTTTTTTTTCCTTGAGATGTGTCCAGTGCAAATATTTAGGTGTCACACAGTTAAAGAAAGCTTTCTGTTTCCAAAAGTGCAGGGAATTTTCAGTTGTTAGCAAATTTGGTAAGATAAAACCAAACTAAAATCATTAAGACCTTCCCTCTCTTTGCCTTGCATTATTCATATTAATGCCTGATGGATTTAGGGAGGTGTAAAGTCAAACCAAATACTATCATCACCTGAAACAACTTTCTTTGGTATAAACCAAAAGTTTAAGTATAAACTAAAGTATATCAAGTATATTCTTCCAAGTATAACAAATGTGTTGTTAACTTGTTGCAACAATCTAAAAAGAATCTTGGTTTATTTCTGTGTTCTCTGTTCTGCCTCTGGAAGAAGTGATTTGGGCCCATGAAGAAGCAACTACTGTTGCTGTTTGCCCTTTATTCTGTAACAGGTATGATGTGGCCTTTTTGTAGACAATTCATTCATGTCACTACAGGAGATATAAAGAATAAATCAAGCCCAGTATCTGAGCCATCTGTAATAAAGTTTTAACTACTGATTCAAGAGATCTTTTTCCCATAAATTGACTCACCATACAATTGGGATTGCTCCAAACCTTTAAGACTTTATCTGCTAACTGTTTGGAAATAGTAGACGATAACTCCCCCATAGCTGATAGAGCCAAGTAGTTAAAAAGTGTTTTAGACAATATCTTCAAAGACCTTAACAGATAATTCCATAATACTCTAAATTTCTTTAGCTATGATCTATTCTTAAATATAAACCTCTTCTTTGGTCTTTGCTTTGGACTGCTGGAATCACTGGATAAGTTGGGAAAAGCATTTTGTTACAGCTAAACCGTTGAAGAATATTATAACCAGATTTCTACAAAAGATAGAGAGACATCTGTGTGAAATCTATCTAGAAAAGACATTGTTACAATATACTTAGCAAAAAAGAGATTAATGCTGTTTATGAGAAATACCTACTAAAGGAAAAGTTAAGACAGTAAAAAAAAATATTAGTCAAGGAACCTCCTAACACTGTTAAATCCAATACTGTCACAGAAATTTAGTTCATGTGGGTTACAGCCACATGTAAAAAGCCCAGGGTAGTCTGTGCACTGTTCATTTTTCTAGATTAACTGCTTCCCATGGTTCAGATGTCATCTGCACACTCTCAACTACCACTTACATATGAAACAGCAGCACATAGCCCACTTTACGTACAACCACAAAGATCATCATGAAAAAGTGCACTAGTACAGTCAGGAGAATCAAGGATAGTTGTTTCAAGTACCAGCAAAAACCCTTCAGTGTGCTGCTGTTAACATGAAGAAATCAAGTGCTAATCCACATGGGCTAAGTTTTGCTGTCTCCACTACAGGAAAGTGCCCCTAGATACAACCTCTAGGTACAGAAATAGATATCTATAACCTCACTAGCTGTAAATACCCGATCTACTCCTGCCAAATCTTTTTTTCTCCCTTAATGGAAAAAATGTATCAACACCCCCAATCCCAAGGTTTTCAATTCGAGAATCATTCGGTCCAGTGCTCCACTTCATGTTCCCCACAAATATCAAACCCCCAAAAAGAGCTGGATGATGGGTCCTTTGCCCACTACATCCTACTCCAGCACTTACAAAGAGACAGAAGCAGGAACATATCCTGTAACCTGCCTTTAGCCATTCCCTGTCAAAAGGGCCCTGCCCTTACTATTTCCTTCTGTCTCTAAGGCATCTGGGGCCACAACCAGATTACAGTGGAATAACTGATTTACCTAAAACACAGTTTCCCACTGTTTACAACAGAAAGAACAAATATTAGGTAAAATATTATTCCTTGTAAGTGATGCAGAAACCCTAGCATCACCTCGGCAATGAAGGATGGGAGTTCATTGAAAATCTCTGCTAGGAAAGGCTGGGGAATATAAATATGGGTCCACTGGGAAAGGATGCCAGAGTCCCATTTCTCCACATGAGAGAGAACACCCACACCCAAAAAAGAGTCACAGCAGCCTCTCAGCAAGCAGAAAGCATGAGACAGAAGAAAGACATTTCAAGCAAAAGTTTATGCTAAGTGAATGCTAATAAAACTGAGTAGCAATAAAGAATACCTTAAAGTTACAACTTACTATTAATACAATCTTCATTTATGTTCTTCATTGCCTTTCCACCAAAGCAAAAGGAATTTCACTAGGAACTGCGTCTGGTTCTAGACAACTTCAATTGTGCAAAAGTGTCAATGAATCAGTGCAACACACTGCTCTATTTGACCTAAGTTAACCCAACTGTGTTGGTACAGGCAGGCTGCTGGACTCCTGTGGAGGCATGCTGAAGCAGACAGAGGAGTGATTCAAAGAGCAATCAGGTCTTCCCAAAAATACATCCCTCTGAATAAAACATGGGAAGAGCACAGTGCTGCGCCTCCTACATTCAATGGCTTAGATGCCAAAAATATAAGGAATATTTTGGTGGTCAGAATGGAACTGCCTACCTGGGAAGAGAGCAGCACGTCTGAGGTAACAGCCTTCTGTGTACCTGAACCGCTAAAACTGGTTGGGAATTTACTATTAGAAGTGAGATGAATTAATGTATTTCAGTTCCGCAGAAGCTGGTGAGAAATAATCCCTACCCTTATTCTAAATCTGTAATTCAAAACTTGAAATTAAGTCAAGATTTCTTTGAAGGGGCTAATTGAATTTACTTTTTTTTTTTTTTGCTTGACCTCATTTTAGTTTGTATTTGCTGTGTCACTAAAGTTTGTATAAAGAATTTACACTTTGATAATTAAATCAGAAGTTAGAACTCTTAGTGATATTTTTGTGTGTTCTAAGAATCCTAAAATGATTTACAGAAGTTCAATAGAGTAGGAAGAAGATTAGGCCACCAAATGAAAGAAATTCAAATTATCTTCAAAAGCTGGGCTCCTCCCATCTTATATTTGAGAGTGGATAAATCCCTTTTGATACAAGGATTTAGTAAAGACATCAAAAAAGTCCACGTGTTTATATCTGATGTGATTCAGGTAATCTTGTTGTTGAAGTAGTTCTGAGGATGGAACATTAGCAGTGTCTGCTGCTCCTCTACAGTAAAACACTAGCCCTGTGTTTGCAGAACTCCTAGGACTGGGGGATACAGGAAAATACAAAGAGTTTGGAATTCATGGAAACTCTTTCTGTTTTTAAAAGAAGTAGTGTAATCTCTCACTGGCCAGATACCTTGTAAACAGCAAACACCCTTTCCACATGATCAATTAGATACAAAATATCTGAGGTTTGACAAGAGATGGTCTGAGGGATTCAAGATGAGAATAAAGAAGTAGGAGAAGAAAGAAATCCAATACAAGACTGTAAGCCACTGTGAGTCAACTACAACCATTTTTATTCATTACAGAATCAGAAGAGAACAAACTCATTTAGTTTTATAAGCTACGTTCAGTATTTGTCTTGTAAGTGTTCTAAGAGACAGCACTGAAAAAACATTAATTCTATAGTTTCTTATAAAAGAAAGAGGGAGAACAAACAGGAAGAACATTCTTGAATGATAAAATGTCTGGGGGATCTGGTGGGAATTCTTCACATAAGATGTATTCTTCTTGAGGGAACAGGCGTAGATGTAAACAGATGGGCTTATATAAGTAGAACTGGCAGCTCCACAGATAGCTGCTTTCTTTTACTTGTGATTTTTCAGACTCACCAGTGTATTCAGGACCACTCTGCTTAATTACTCTTAACATTTTGCCCATTCCATATGCGTGCAATATAATGGCCAAATATAAAAATAATTTAAGCAAATTTAAGTTTAAATCTCAATGGAAATAATACATTTTATTCAAACAAACCACTTACAAAGGGAACTGCCTGGTTTATGAATGTTAGTCCATCTGTTCACAATATTTCCTTTGGAAGTATTTGTTTTGCTTAGAAATACGAAAAGTGATTACGTATGTGGTGGTAGATGGGCTGAAGCGTGTTTGCTGCTTTTAAATCACTGAGCATATAAAGGTGTTTTTACTGTTGTTGGTCCTGTACAACCACAGAAAAGAAATGCTTGAATACATTTTCACTGGGATACATTGCATGTATGGTTTGTACAACAACTGCTGCAGGTTGTATGGCCTTCTGGAGAGGCCGTACTGACAAGCATTGTGTTACTATGATGATGGCCAGGCTGTAATGGGGTTTGGTTTGCACCTCTCCTCCATGAACTGTAAGAAAAGGATGATTCAGGAAACACTAGAGGGAAGTTCAGTGCAGGACACTTCAAATATATGCATACATGGTATAACAAGGCTTAAAGTGCAGCCGATAGAGCCACACTAGTAAATTTACAATGGCAGGATCCTAATGGTCACTCTGCCACATCTTTACACAAAAACCAGCTTCACACACCTCACAGGGTAATTTCTAGTAATAAAACCTTCTTGTCCAGTCCTTGATATATCATTCTAAAAAGCCCAAACAGACTGTGAATATGTACGTTAACAGCAAAACTGCAAAGAGGCAAAGGACTGTAATCATCTCGTAACTTGCACATAAAGTGAATGTCAGCTCTATGTTAATGGGTGTGATTGTGCTTTCATCTATTGAGCTACCCAGTTTTTGCCATTTTGGATCCATTGCACTGATTTATTTAGACATTCACCTCAGTACTCCTAAAACTTATAATTATAGAGAATATCAGGACAAATCACAGAAGTGAACATCAAATATAAGAACAGAAGAGATGTCATAGCAGTAAAAGGAAAATAATAACAGAAAACAAATGACTAATGAATGAAAATGAGTTATTATAAAATATGTAACAGAGTCCCTGGTTAGTGTAAAAGTTTGAAGCAGATAGCCTCAAGAGCCCTCAGGCCAGCAGCATTGCAAGCATAGAGGAAATTTAAATTAGGATTCTCAGTGAAGCTGTGTTTGAAAAACATCATAGAGCTGATATGTCTGACCTAATGAAGCATTAACCAACAAAGTAGCCTGCTGCAGCATTCAGTTGTGTCCCCAACAATGTCTCAGAAAATGTCTGGGACAGAGAGTATGGTGCCTGCTAGACAGAAGCTGGCTGGTTAGGTTGGACTACAGTAGCAGCAAAACAGAGCATGTTGTATCAGTAAGACAGAAGTCAAGAAGAAATCCTATATGGAGATCTAAAGCTCAGACCTCCCTTGAAAGGACCAACATAAAGATTCAAGATGCCTTCTACTTTGGTTCACTAAGTCTTAGCCTGCCATAGAGAACCTGCTGCACAAGCTATACAATGCCATGGGGATGCTCAGCACTTCCCAGCAAACAATACCAGTCTTCTCTCCAAACTTCAGATCTACATGTTTGCTAAGATTTTGGGTGATATTTGGGTGAAAACACGTTTTTGGTTTGGTTTCTTTGGTTTGGGGTTTTTTGTGTGTGTTGTTTTGGTTTGTTTTTTTCTGGGGGATTCAGGGATTCTGAGGTAATGTTTAATAATTTCTGTGGGATTGGTTCTACTTACTGATTTCCTTTCCTGTTTCCTTTCCCTATGATTTGCTCTGATGCCAGGGAAGAAGTTTCCACAGCACTCAATAACTTCGTTTTCCTTGATTTTGTTTTACCATTCCTGCAATGTCCTTTCAAACATGAGTTGTTTACTAATTTACAAAAATACATTAAGAAACATCTATAATAAAGTTGTTAATTCAAATCACAATACCTGTATCATAAGGCTCAGCCATCCCAGATTCAAAAGCTTCATATCAGGTGTAGAAGCTGTAATGGGAAGGAATGTGTGTTTCTAAAGCCAGGGAATTGACTCAATCTTGGCATTTGGAGCTGCTCAGGGAAGAAGGTGGAGGAGCCTCTCAGCCACAGTGCTGAGCAAAGCCAGCACTGGCACAGATCTACCTTCCCTATGGTATGATGCAGAATGTTCATCTGCTTAAATGAGGCCCATTATTTTGCTGGTCCATCAGCCAATGACCCCAGGCAACTCTTTATTTTGCCAGTGCCTAAACTTAGCTTGCAAGCACAGCTAAAATATTAATCATTAATTACAGTCATTGCTATAACTGTCCGTTATACTATCAGACACATTCCCAAAGTCATTCAGGCGACTGGCTGGTGTATGAAATTGAAGGAAAAAGAATACACAATAAAAATTAAAAAATCCAAATACTGGACTCAAAATGGAGAGGGTTAATTCTACTGATGTAAGGAAAAACCTGTTTAGCCAAATACACATAATTGTATATTAGAGTTTTAAGTAGACAGCTGTGACTGCAGTCTGGAATACAGAAAGGGACGATCCTAAATATCTTGTTATCAGGTATTACTACAGATCTGGCACGGAAGCCAGGGAGAGCAATGAATTTAACAGACTATGTTTTAAGCTCTGCTTTTTTAATGGAATGCACTAAATTATCAAATTCAATGAATCATGCACTCCAAGGACAGTGTTAACAATTTAACTTCTGATCTTAACATCCAACTTTAATGTTACCATCCAACTTCAGATGCAGATTCAGCTGAGAAACCAAAACACCTTGTATTATATAAATAGGTGTCTTTGCTTGAATAAATTGCTGACACATTAGGTTATTGGGAATAGCCATCCATTCCTTTGAAGATGAGGCGATGCAATGAAAGTTAGGTGCCCCATGTACCAAAACCCTCTCTTCTATGGGAAGACTGGCTGGAGAGCTGCCTGGTAGAAAAGGACTTGAGGCTGTTGGTCGACAGCCAGCTGAATATGAGCCAGCAGTGTGCTCAGGTGGCCAAGAAGGTTAACAGCTTCTTGGCCTGTAGAAGGAACAGTGTGGCCATTAGGACTAAGGAAGTGATTGTCCCTCTCTATTTGGCACTGGTGAGGTCCCATCTCGAGTGCTGTGTGAAGTTTTGGGCCCTCACTACAAGAAAATCATTGGGGTGCTGGAATATGTCCAGAGAAGAGCAATGAAGCTGGTGAGGGATCTGGAGAACAAGTCTTATGAGAAGTGGCTGNTGGCTGGAGAGCTGCCTGGTAGAAAAGGACTTGAGGCTGTTGGTCGACAGCCAGCTGAATATGAGCCAGCAGTGTGCTCAGGTGGCCAAGAAGGTTAACAGCTTCCTGGCCTGTAGAAGGAACAGTGTGACCATTAGGACTAAGGAAGGGATTGTCCCTCTCTATTTGGCACTGGTGAGGTCCCATCTCGAGTGCTGTGTGAAGTTTTGGGCCCTCACTACAAGAAAATCATTGGGGTGCTGGAATATGTCCAGAGAAGAGCAATGAAGCTGGTGAGGGATCTGGAGAACAAGTCTTATGAGAAGTGGCTGAGGGAATTGGCGTTGCTTAGCTTGGAGGAAAGGAGGCTGAGAGGAGACCTTCTCGCTTTCTACAACTACCTGAAAGTAGGTTGTAGTGAGGTGTGGGTTGGTCTCTTCTCCCAAGTAACACATGACAGAACAAGAGGAAATGGCTTGAAGTTGCATGAGGGGAGGTTTAGGATGGATATTAGGAAAACATTTTTTCACCAAAAAGGTTGCCAAGCATTGGAACAGGCTGCCCAGGGAAGTGGTTGAATCACCATCCCTGGAGGTATTGAAAAGTCAGGTAGATGTGGTGCTTAGACACATGATTCAGTGATGGTTTTGGCAATGTTAAGTTAATGGTTGCTGTCCTGGCAGAGACAGGGTTAATAATCCCAGGGATCTGGCTCAGGACACATGGAGATGGTTGGGGGAGGGGGCAGGAAGTCGTGCTTGGAGCTTTTCAGTCTGGTTGATGAGCAGTGGTACAGTAATGGTGTCTTGTACATTCCTCTGTCAGTATTATTGTTGTTGTTTTCTCAGCCCATGACTCACCTTCTTCTTTCAATTCTCCCCTCCATCCCAGCTGTGTAGTTCTTTGTTGAACCACAGTCCACAGCAGCTGGACTTGATGACCTTAAAGGTCCCTTCAAACCTAGACAATTCTATGATGGATTTCAAAGCTACCTATGCATCATTTCAAATCTATCCACCCAGCTTCAGAACTATGCACAAAGCTGTTTTTGTAACTTCTGAGACATACCTGAGACAGGTCAGGCTGTTTTGGTTCTTTAACAGGGAACAAATGTCTAAAATCTTGGAATAAAGTGATTAAATGCTTCCAGGATCACAGAGTATTCAAATTGGAGTTTTATGAAACCTTTAATATGAAAGTAACTAGAACAGTTTGTGAAGTACGAGATCTATTGCCTAACCTGGTCTAAGAAGCAGAAGAATGGAAAGTGGCAAACATTATAGCAGCTTTCTGAAATGAAAACATTACAGCAACTTCTGAAAATCAGAAGTGCATCTGATTTCTTTACATGTCTAATAAAGTCAATGGTATCATAAGGAGCATATTTAGTTAATGCACAGAGAAAGGTAAGGCCGCAGTGAAGAGTTACCATTCTTTGATGATGCTGAGAAGCATAGGAGTAAGTGTGACCTGACTGACATAAGATACTTGAATTCCTAAAAGTTTTTGACAACCGAAGTGTGGCTTTCCAATAGGGCATAGTCAGGACAGGAAAATACGGGACCAGATTACCAGAAAAATGTGACATCTATTCAGGGACCTGTGCTAGTGAGTATATTAATAAACATTTTTTAAAGGGTGGGAAGGAGAATATTGAGGTGACATTCACTGATAGTATAAAATTCATGTTTTTCAAGACGACAGCACATTTCATAGACTCATTGAACAATTTCAAGATGCTACCAGATTAAGTAATAAAGTGGCAGATGAAACTGAATTCTGAGAAACACAAAATGATTCAGATGGACAAAAATGTCCTTAACTGTACAAATCCAAAAATGGACTGTAAACTATCCTTTGTCATTCAGGAAAGTCTCACAGTCACCGTGGATACTTCTTTGATAACACCAGTTTGATATAATATCAAGATTTATTGTGGGGAAAAAAAGAGCAAGAGCAAAACCAGGAAACCTCATTAGGCCTCTATTTAAAACCATGATTTAAGTGCATCTTAAACAGATCATACAGGCCTTTCACTCTCCTCTGTCTCTAAATGAATATACTCAAACTAGAGATTTACAGACAGGCAACAAATGAAGAAAGATGAGGAAAGGTGTATGTATCTAGGAGATTAAACAGACACGGACTCTTCAGTTCTGCAAAAAGAGTAGGAGAAGATGTGTTGAAAAAGGACCAATTATACAATGATTCCAACAGTATGAGAATCAGAATGTATCAGAATGTAAGAGATTTGAGATTTAAAGCAAAGGCAGGGAAGTACTTTATCACTGCTATGGGATCTGTTGGAAGCTGAAATATAAAGAAGCTCCAAAACAAAAGATCAGATGAGTTTAATAGATGAGAGAGACATAAACAGCAGGCAAATTGCATGAGGTCCTCAGCTTTGGGAGCTTCTAATCAGCATAAGAGCATAGGCCACAGGAGAAGAGTAGCAGAGAAAGCTCTGTGTTTACTCACTTTGGTTTTATCTGTTTTCCCTAAGCATTACACCCGCCTCTGCCAGAGTTGGGATACTGGCAAATCAGACCTTTGCTATGACCCACAAATTTTCCATTTTTCATTTTCTGTGTTTCCATACTTAGGTACTAAAATACCATACTGAGGTTTCAATACTGAGGTATTCCATGCAGGTACTGAAATACCATACTGAGGTTTTAATACTGAGGTATTCCGTGCATATTCATTTACAACATAAAACATGAAAAGGTCTATGATGTTTGACATGAAACAAACATTAAAGAACTCATCATCATCACTACCACTCTCTTTTTGGCTCTATTCTAGAAGGAAAAAATAGGATTAATTAAGGTATTTAATTTTTTCACTCAATTTGATTCAAAGAGGAAAGTCAGTAGGTAAGTAGATTTTACCAAACTCCCCAAGAGCACATGATAGAGACCTAACAGCTCCACATAAAAGATATTTTTGCAAGTTGAAAGACTGCCAAAAATATGAAAAAGTTCATTCCAGAGTCAAAACAAAACCAAACAAACAGTTCAAATATCCAAGCCAGGCTTTGGAGGCTGTTTATAGAATTTATTTTCTTCCTTATTTTCCCATTTACCATTTCATATAGTATTTTGCCACAGAGAAAGAAAGGGAACTAAAATACTTTATTTAGTTGCCAAAAGTCTCAGTACAAAAGATGCCTTTCTGCTGAGGATATGGCTATGTACTTGCTAGTGTGGGCCTTTACAAAAGGACAGGCAATATTTATGAGCAGTTTGAAGGCTTCCTAGTGAATATCTATCTGGAAAAAGTGAATATGCAAGTGTTGCACTCTCTTTCTCCTTGGTCAGTTATCTAATCTGAAAAATTCATCCAATTTTCTCTGAGGAATAGTTCTGCATAAACATAAGTTAAATGCTTCAAAGGCATCTAAATTATCATTTTCTTAATAGTAGAACAGCATTAAAAACAAAGAAATGAAAAGCATGCTTTCATGACAACGGTAGTTTTGTCTCAGGCCTTAAATCCATTTCAAGCCAATCGGTTTGTTTTATTGGCACACAGGCCTGAAAAAAAGAGGCTGGCAGATACTGTGGTAGGAGTAAATTTCTAGCACTTTTTTCTTACATTAGACCACCGTTTCAGCTGGTTCTGACTGCTAGCAGCGACAGAATAACTGCAGAGATGCCCTGAACTTTGTCTGGCTCTCCTTTTTCCACCTGGCTCATTAAATGCAAGCAAGTATCTCAGATTGGTTCATAAAAAAATCCCAAGCACTCCTAGGACATCTGTATGAAGATCATATTTTTAATCAATTTATTTTGCACAGCCCCATGGATCACTTGCTATTGATGATTATGCATTTTAGCTCATGACAATTTGTCAATAAAATAAAAGGCTAAAGACAGCATGCTTTTCATTTAAAGATAATCTCTTTCTTGAAAAGCGATGCCACTTTCCAAGCCCTAAAAAGAACTAGCTTATGAATATATTTCATTTACCAAGTGGAAAAGCAAAATTTTCTTGATAATCTATACAGGTACCCTGTGTGAGTTTACTAATAGGAGGTAAATAATTCTCTTTTAGAGTTCAGTTACTTTTAAAAATTAATTTTGGAAAAATAGCAAGCTTGACAAAAATGTAGTTTGTTATTTATTGAAAGTGTGTTATTCAAACTCAACATAGACCAGTATGGCTTTTACCTCCCAAAAAGTGAAAAGCTAAATATTGCTTACCAATTGTTTTAAAGATCCTTTTAAATTAAAGGATCTGACATTTCATTTCAAAGTTTCTATTCAAAATATGAACTTTGCTTCTTGAAAGGATAATGAATGGTGGGTAAAAAGACCAAATTGCCTAAATTATTCTTAAGTTTGAAGCAATATACTTGAATTACTTATGCTGTCACAAGAATTTTTTTTTTTTCCAAAGCATCCAATTCCAATGGACTCGGTCTTCTTCCTTCAAGTACTTGCCTACTTTATACAAAACTGTCCAATTTCTTCTTTTCATAAGTGTATGCTCTATGCTCCCAACACAATTCTGGATTGGTCCACAAAGCCACCAGCTAACTAATGACTCTTGGTTAGGGATGAAAATATATTTAATTTCAACAGTGATGAAGATGCAAATCGCTATCCCCTCACAGGTTCCCTGACCTATCCAATCCTTTACAGAGAATGCCACAGCTGTTCTGTCATGCATGTTTAACATACAGAAAGTACACAAAACTACTAGATCAATATAATATCTTATTTCAAAAATTCCTTTCTTTTATTACAGGATATGAATGATGAATGCAGGATTCATTTCCTTACATATAATACAGACACTTTACTCAAAACACAAGACTGCATCGCAGTTGATATTTGAGAGGAACTTTCTTGGAAGAATGGCCGTGATGACCTTCAGAGATTCTTACTTTCTGACTCTCTGCAGGAGTAAGCTAATCAGGAGATGAAACTCTTGTATCTAAGCCAGGCTTGACACAGAGCTGTGCAGTTTGAATGAAAAAAAGGAGTTCTTATTCAATCTCAGTAAATACATTCCAAGTGGGAATTTGCTAATTGTAGTATTCTGTAAGGTGGAATTCATATAAACAATAAATGTAAAATAGAACATGTGAACCTAGTAAAATCACCAAAGCAGTAAATGCTAGAGATGAGATGCTGAATATATTACTATTTTAAGATTTGCACCTATTTAAAATGGAATTAGAAAAACTCCAACCTGTTGCATACCATTTTAATTCAGTTTGTGGACAGCTGCTGAAGTATCAAAATTTTGATCAGCTATGCACCACTGGGGATGCATAAACCTCCCATTTTTCAGTTTCTGTTAGTTTAATGCAAGGTGGCAAAAATCATGTGGACATTCCCTTCATTTACTTTTGGAACAAACAATTTGCTCATCACCATGCTTTGGCTGACTGCCCAAACAGCCAAAACTGTTACTTCTCCTTGAAGAATAACATTTAACCAGTCAAATAATAATCCATTCAATTTAGGGTCCTCAGAAAAACCCAAACAGGTCAATCTATTGCTCTAATGAGGCACAACCCTGGTTTCCAGAATATTTTTTTTATGCTGGGTATATACAGGAAAGTGAGATGAGAATATTTGGTACTACAGTATCTACTTGAAAAAGGCTGGCTCTGTTAAATAGCTGTCCATCTTCTTGCACTCCAGGGAAGGAAGCATTCTCCTTTAACAAAGATGAAGGGAATATCAATGGGGCTAATCTCTTCAAAGTGCTCAGTGCCATTGCCTGCAGTAGTATACAGTCCCCACCCTCATTAGCTCAATAAAGAAAACACAGCCAGAGACAAAATACTACCCTGCAACTAGGGCAAAAATGTAAACCAAGGGGTTTTCAAGGCACCCCCCCCTTTCCTTTGCAAAGGACAAATATTTCATATATTTTAAATTATGTGCATACTGAAAATAAAGTAATATATTTTAAGAAATGCTTTTTCTTTTTATTTCTACCATATTTAAATAAAGTGGAGTTTGTTCATAGTGAAAAATAGTCATGACACAACAGAAATACCATGTGGCACAACTCTTCTCCTGATCAACAAAGGGGAAAAAAATCATTGCTAACCTTTTGCCTTTTGAAAAACTGCAACAATCAGAAATAAGGTGAGTGATAGTTTCCTACCCCCATGAAACAGGGAGACAAAATGTTCTGTCAATCAGCTTGTATTTGTTTAAATTCCAATCTTCCCACTGCCTCCAAATTAGAGATTTTTATGGTCAGGAAAACAAATGTTGAGAATGAAATAAATGAAATACAGCAGCACTGAGGGGAGAAGTGAGAATTATGAGACAATGAATTACTGTTGAATAATGTAGTCTTCCAGCACATCCTGGAACATCATCATTCCAGCACATCCAGCACTCGCATACTGGCCATAGGAATAACTAAAGATGGTCAACAGAAGCTGTAAGCAGTCCTCAGGGAAAGAGGTTGACAGAGACATGTTGTCAATTTGACTTTCAAAACTAAGCAGTATGATCAGGACTAGAAAATAGGTCACAGGGATGTGTAAACCAACTCAGGCCACATGGGAATCTCTCCAGGGAGTCCACTAATGGATTCATTGGTTTAAACACCCAGGCTGGGCAGGTTACCTAGGGACAAAACATCAATATTCATAGAATCATAGAATCATTCAGGTTGGAAAAGACCCTTGGGATCATTGAGTCCAACCATCAGCCCTACTCTACAAATTCCTCCCCAATACCATATCTCCCAACACCACATCGAAATGACTCAAATACATTCAGGGATGGGGACTCAACCATTTCCCTGGGAAGCATATTCCAGTGTCTGACCACCCTTTCTGTGAAAAATTCTTTCCATTAGGAAAGAATTTCAGCCTAAACCTGTTGCAGTTTGAGGCCATTCCCTCTCGTTCTATCGCTAATAACCTGTGAGAAGAGACCAGCACCAACCTCTCTACAATGCCCTTTCAAGTAGTTGTAGAGAGCAATGAGGTGTCCTCTCAGCCTCCTCTTCCTCAAACTAAACAGTGCCAATATTTGTGGATTGTGTAAGAGCACATTGTTGAGGCAACAGCAATTGCTTACTGCAAAGCTCTGCCAAAGCAGGGATTTCAGCTTGAAGGACAAAGCACAAAACCATTCTACTAGGGTGGGTGAGGTGAACCATCCCACCTCCATTCCCTCTGAGATACAACTTTTGAAAATCTTTTGCTTGTATAAAACCAGCTTGGTCAGGAAATGGTTGACCTGGAAGTTTATTTCCCACAGATCAATTTAAAGTAGGGATGCACATTACAGACATGAACCAAACACGTCACAGACTTTACAAGTGTCTTTCATTCTTCCTGTAATCCTTGTCTGATTATTGATTGATTGATGGTTCCTTTGTTATGAAAAGTTTTATAAAGTATACAAAAAAGAGAAAGAGAGGTTGATAAGCCAAAGGACAAATGGAGACCCACTACTGCTTGCAACTTGCCAGTGTAAAGTAACAGGCCTGACTTTGGCTATTAGCTCTACCCCATTTTGGAAGAAAGGAAGAAGAATTTTTCATGACTGATTGCTATTGGCCTGGTTTGTGCAGAAAGTGTCCCCTGTGCTGGCCTGGCAGAGGAGGCACACACAAGAACAGTGTCCAGACGCAGAACACTGACACAGCAACTGGAGACGAGCTGAAGCCAAGAAAGTAAAGACAAACTAAAAATGCTGATCACCAATTAAAGAATGGAGAACTAAGAGATGGGGGTCACTGCATTTGTGCTCATCAAGTAAAGCTTGTAAGAATGTGGATCAATTATGCTTGAAAGAAAGAGAACATATAAATGCTTAGTTTGTCCAGAAAAGGATGTGTAAGGATGCAGTGAAAATGCAAAGATCTTGCAGGGCTGAACCCATAGTAAAGAAAGAGGGTCTGATGGGACAGATATTAAACAATTCATGATGGGAGACAGGAGAGGAATGAGTGATGTACAGGACTGTAGGTTATGCTTTACAAATAGACTTGAGAAAAACCTGAATGAGAAGCAAAGCAGACAGCAAAATAAGGAAGAACTAGTCACAATTTTCTAAGTAAAGAGCAAATATTCCAAAGGAATTAGAAAGATGTGTTCTAAAAACATGGGTTGATCACATTGCTGCCCTTTTAGGTGGAGCTATCCAAACTGGCTATTTGTTTATTAATATAACCAAAATTGGGAGTGGCCTGAGTTCTGTGTAAAACAGAAGTGCCAGGACAAATCCATAGACTTATACCTATATCTATTTCAGTCTGTCTATATATCAAGCTCTCTTTGCATATTGGACACCAATTTGCAGACTTTACTACAATCGTGCCCAAGTGCCCAATTAATACACGCAAAAGCACCCAATTAGATCACACATCAGTACCTGTTTATCTTATGCATGACTGACCTATCAGTTCATGTTTACGCATTGACACTCAATTAATTCACACATAAACCTCCAATTAATTTACATGACTGCCCCATCAGTCCATGCATGGATTTCCACCTTGGAGCAGGAAAACCCTGTGGGTGACCTAGAGTGAAGCAGGGACAGCCTGGAGCAGTGGAGGAAGAGCAGTAAGGAGCATGAAGGAGCAGCAGTTAGAAGCCATTACGCACACAGCCCCAACCTCCCACATCACCTATTGCCACACCATGGGACTCGGGATGATGAAGCACAAACCGCAGCAAAAACAGGGCAAGAAGAAACTAGGAAGGGGGGAGGTGACTTGTTTGTCTTAAACTGAGACTGGGAAAGGAAAAGCATTTATTTAAGTGCTTGTTTAATTCTTCATGTTTTCTTTATTCTCAATATCGAGAATCAGTGATCAGAAGTCCGCGTTACTTGGCAATAACATAAGTAAAAATTTCCCAAGTTGAGACTGTATTGCCTGTGACAGCATATATATAGTGGAAATCAAGGTACGGACTCAGTCATTGAACCACAAGGGGAAAAGCACCCTAAGGAATCAATTTATGTTATCAAGTAATCTGCCTTGGAGATTAACAAACACAGAGAAATAAAGTGTTGTAATGAAAAACCCTTTTTAGTCAGTAATAGGAGTCATAGGGAAAAACACACTTTAATGTCAGCACATAAATGCAGTATACAGACAAAATCAGCTGCCAGTAAAAAGATTATTGTGGTAAATTCTGCACTAGAGGATTTTTCTCCCATCAAGCACAACTTTAACTGCAAGCAAGAGGGAAGCAAATACAAAAAGCATTGTCAGAAACTGCAGAAAAAGTGAGATAAAGAGTCAAGATCTTGTCCTGCTCTGGTTCTCTTGATACCTGCATACAGTCCCCTCCTGAGATCTGAGAGGTGTAGGTGCATTCTCGGCTCTCCCCACATCCAGCCACCAACTACAAAATCCACTGTATAGCTTCCCAGCAAAGGAGAGCTTCTTCCATCTCAGAAAAATCCCTCACCCTGCCAAGACGAAGATTTATCTACTCAGTGCCACTTAAGTGGTATCAATTAAGCAAGTGTGAAGGAAAGAAAGAGAAAAACCAGACACCTGGCACCTCAATGCCAGCTTGTCTTTGCAGTCAATATACAAATTGAAATTGAGGAAATCAAAGAGAAAACTGAGTGGGTGCCTCACTGCAAATCAACCTCTAAATAAATGAGACTGCCATACAACAAATCAAGATTATTTATGTTTCCTTTATAGAAATAGAACATATACTCAGCTAGGTACGTATGAATTTAAAGATACAATTTATACATCTGAACTTTTACCCTCAATTTCAAAGAACTATTTCTGCCACTTCTGTTCTGAGCATAGAAATTGTTATCAGATACGGAATCTGAAAACTGTAATTCTGAAACTTTACCCGAAGACTCAGTATCAGCAGAAATTCTACCAACCTGAGGTTAAATCTCTGTGCCTCCAGCCTTCGTGATGTCTGTGTGGATCACCTGTGGCTTCAATATTATCACTAATATCCTAAATAATGTCAAATGCAAATACTGAAAGTGCTTCAGTAATAGCATCCCAGAAAATCCCATCAATAATTTTGTATTCCGTGAAGGGTGGGTAATACCGAGAAACAAGTCATTTAGACCACTATGTAACACCAAAAGCAACTCCAGACTGAACAGCAGACAATCGTCGCCCACTGGACTAACGACTATCTCATAACACTGGTCTTGTGTAATGTCATGTGATGGGTACTGCAGCAAATTAAGCTTGCTTTTGGATAGCTACACTGAACAGTTACCTTCACCTCACCATGGCTAACAGTGGTACCATTTGTTCGACAGTCACTTCCTAAACCAATGTGTCTTCTGCACCCTCAGAATTCCTATCCCCTAAGATAAACAACTTATATCACAAGGTAATCTTGATCTTGACATTTCTCAACTTTCACATTAATTTACAGCCTTTACATTCTTTTAATATAGTCTCCCTCTAAATAAGATAGCTACATAAGGTCCTTTGAGATATTCGAGGCATTTTAAGGCTATTCATGCTCTGGCAGAATGATCACATACTCTTCACATGTCTTCAACGTTGAGAGCGTTGCCCAGCTTGGATGGAAGCAGGTTAAATAACACCTCATTGTATCTCCAAATCTCAAAATATAGCAGTACATTTTTCAAAATATTGTTTGCTTTCCCTTGGCCTTATTGATACCGCTATTGATTTTGCGCTGTTGTAGTGGGGTTTGTCTGGTTTGTTTGTTTTAATGCATTACAATAGTAAATATGTCATGCATATACACTAGAATCTTCCACAGCTTCACTAACTCTTACATATGCAAAAATGTGTTGTGATTAATCATATTAAGTACCTTTTCTAAAAAGCAACTGGAAACACAAAAGGTGATGACAAGAGGGTGTTCAAGGATTCATGAATGCTACATAAGAATATAAGTACATGGAGATGCTGGTTAACTTGTATATGAAACAAACAAACAAAAGTTAACTTAGTTAAAAAATCAGCTACATTGAGGTCTATCTTGCATGGTAACCACAACTGGTGCCCTCTCTGGGACCATTCACAGCACCAGAATACATGGGACACATTCCTTTCTATTTCTAAGATTAAGTATAATATTGAAGATCATTGCCTTCAGTGGGCTGAATTTGCCAGCTCCCTCTCCACCTCTCCTTGCAAGACCATGAGGTAGTTTCAGAAAGACTGGAGGAAAGAAGAAATTCCACATAAAGTGCGATGGTAATAAATAATGTAATGAATTTCTCCTCATTCACAAGTTTGCCATATCAGAATGTTTACCCCTAATCTGAGCTAAAGAAAAGCTAAAACAGAGTAAAGCAGAATGATTTATACACAACTTTTTTTCATTAATTTGAGTGTGGCTCTGATAAAGTAGAAAATAGCTTTATGGTCAAACTTTTATACCATGAATAGCATTTGAAAAGTTCACAAGGCCCATCCCCAGTAAAGCCATCAGGAGAATCCCAGTAATTTAGAAAATCATTCTTGCTACTAGCTCTTTGTTAAACAAATCCCACCCAGTGCATGTCATACCAACAAAAGATAGTGCCACTTAAAAACAAAAGGCAAAATGTGTTTGTCTATATCTATCATTTGCAACGATACTTACTTGAAAACATTGTTGAAAACAATACAATGGAAAATGAAACTAAAATCTTCTATTAGATGGGGCCTTACTATCTCTGGCCTCAGTCTCGTTGGCTGATACTACCAAACTTTTCATAAAACTTTTCTACCCTTATTAATAATTTAATAATTTAAATAATAACTGGGCAGAGGAAAAAAAATGTTCAACCACGGCTCTCTAATCTAGTCTTTAAATACTCCTGTAAGATGCTGAATAATTTGTTTCCAGTATCTATGACTATTAATCCAGTCAAATATTTTACACTATGTGGTATTCCCACCAGGAGAGACTGAGGTATACAGCTGGAAGTTAAGCCACACTTTGATGAGGTCAGAAAAATCAACCCAAGCCTTTCCAAAGACAGAGGTCCCAAAGGAGACAGATGCCCCATGCCCAACAGCCTGTTAGTTAAACATAGCTCATTATTTTTGGAATATGCTGGCTGATTGACGTATCTCAGCACGATTATTATTTTCAGTTGCCTTTGCTCAAATGACAGAATAGTTTAGACTGACCAAATCCATGAATTACTGTTTAGACAAACAATGCAGAAACCTGCTGGATCATTTCATCTAGCCCTCTGCTGTTGCAGACAAGAACATCATTCGGCCTCTCTCAGTGATCAAGGGCCACTTTAGGATTACTCAGGCTAACTTTGGCTTAGCCAGCTTGGCAACTCTGGTATAAGCATAAGACAAATAAAAGCTATGACACCATCTGTGTCAGCAGATTTAAAGACCCATAAACCCAGAGTCCCAGAGATATTCACCTCACATTGAGTCCCATACTGCATTGTTGGCAGGAACCAAACCAGCTGTACTCAAGTGAGGCCAGGTCTGCTAAACAATACCCCTGGATGCAGTGCAGAAAATGCATTCCTTCCAGCCACTCATCAATTAAATTAAATACTGCTCCATAACAATTAGTATGCTTGTGTTTCTACCTATTCAGAACAGGCATTTTCAGTCTGTGTGTGGAGATAGTGCCTGGTATGCCTAGCCCTCTGGCTGTTAGGTGACAGAGGCATCATCTCCCTTCAAACAACTTCTCTCTTCAACAAATCGCAATAGTCTCATTTAGCTAGATATTTACCTATCTTTACCTAGATGTAATTGCATCCTGTTGCATTATGCCTCACTGACATCATCCATCCCAATTTGATATCTCTGTTGTATGGTTACTCCTGCAGAGAAAATCTTGGATTTTATCCAACTGATAGAAAAAATTGCCCATTTAGATTACCTGAAGCTAATAACCTCTCTACTGGAAAGTTCCCATCTGGCTAGAAATATTGCTACAGGGTTTTTCAGCAATGCCATTCCTTTGCAAATGACCCACCATTATACTCCAGAAACAAAAATGCAAAACTTCTTCAAATCCTCCTGAAATAAATATGAGCTCTTATTCCAAATTACACACATAAATAAAATAGTGATTAAATTTGTCTCTGGGAAGTTGTCAAAAAAGGATGCATTTTTTCCCCTTGGAAATGAAAATATCTTATTTAATGGTACATCAGAAAGATCTGTGAAATCACTATACAAATAATATAGAATTTGATGGCAAAGTTTTCTGCCTAGTGGTTCAATATATTGATATTATGCATTCCACAGTATGTGGGTCATTATGACAAAATATCTTACTATATGTTTGTCTAACAATTCCTTAATTAGCTCTCATATTCTATTGAAGCATTATATTTTATGGACATAAGATATAGTGCAACAGTATACATATTTTTCAACATACCTATATGTATTACATTATATTATTGTTTTATATCATATCATATATTGTACTACCTTTGAGTAAGAATGATTTCCTAAGCTAGGATATAATTCTGTGTTGCAACATGAATGCTTGTCCATACTTTCAAATTGAAGATTAATATTGCGTTTAAAACAAGAAAAAACCCTCATGTTTGACAACAGGCCCTCTTAAACTGAAAATGCACATTCACTCACAATATTGCTGACATGGTAATACATAGTTGATGATGGAAAATAACCAGTTACTTCAATTCTTTGTGCACAGTAAGCAATCCTGTCAACACAATGAAGTTCTGAGGCAATTATAAGAGAACTTAGTGAGATTAGTTATGAAACACAACTACAGAATTAGCAAGTAAAAGAACAAAGAGTAATGGACAATAAACAGCAGTAGAACACAGGTAATCTTGCTAAGCTTTTTACTTCCAGAGACCAGTTCTGTATTTTATATAATATTTTTGTAATTAATTGCAGGTTTTGTTATTGTGTATTTTTCATTTTATGTAAGTGGACCATTAGTAAATTTGCCAGTCTAATCCGTATAAAACAATTGTATCAATCATTGGCGCAACCAGATATCTCTTCTTTAAAATTAACATACCTATGCTCATTCATACATACTACCTGGATTCAGAACCGGAGAGAAATTTGAGAGATTACAAAGTAAACCAAGTCTTATGTAGAAAAAGTTGTTTTATCATCCTACCAGAGCAAAGATAGCCTGGGTGGCAGGCTGTGGGCCTGTATCCATGGATAAAATGGGGACTGACTTCCAAATGTCCCAGAGCTTCATCACACTGGAGGAGTTATGGGGAGCAATAGTATTACCCTGTCAATGTTGGAGACAAAATGGCATCACTTTTGTACTTCTGCAAAGAAGAAAGCATATGACACAGGGCAGGATACCCACTGATACCAGGCATAGTAACTGTATATATTTAAATAAATGTAAATTATTATATGTGAGGTTATCAGCCTCTTAATGACTATGTTGACTTGAATAGCAACAATACAATACGACTTTAAAATGTAAGTGAAAAAGAGAAAAGAGGATATTTCCAATTCTGATACCAGTGTTCCCTAAGAACATGGCTTGTGATTAAATCTTTTCTTCTCACAGAGACACAGGAATGGCCCTTTAGCCCTGATTTTTAACTTGTCTACTCATGTTTTCTACGTGAAGCATAAGATTAGAGCAGAACAGACAGTCCTTCTTTGCTGTACATTCTTTAATAGTCATCCTACACACAATCTCACTCATTTCAGTGAGTTAGAAGCAGGCAAGTTTTATCTATACAAGGAAAGACAGCGGGACCATGTCTCCCATGCCTCTCTTCAATATTAATCTACAAGAAATAAAAAGTAAACCCAAACAAAACCTTAAATAAGTGGCAGAGGTATTTTGAATATGTAGCACATGATCAAATGCAAAAACCAAAGAAGAAAGCATAAAGGATGCTCAAACATTACTTTGTTTATCTAATTCCAGAAAGAAAGAAAGAAACCCCTAGCTACCAATGTAGAAACATTTACTTTTCATTTTAACCTCCAAAATAAATATTCAAAATCCCCAAACCACTTCAGCTGGTGTGCATTCTGAGTTATCATAGTCAGTGTATTACCAGTTTAGGCAAGAAAGCAAGATTAGATTATAGGACATTGTTTTGAAGGAGAATCACATGCATGGAACTGAGATTCAGGTAAAACAAGGCTCATATGCTGCATCCATGACTTTTTTATATTCACTTAATTTTTACATCTTTCACGTAAACAATATCTGCAAGAAAATGTGTGGAGTTATCTAGCAAATAGAGGAATTAAGATCTGAAAATATCCATTGCCTTCTCAAGTAGAAAGTAATGGCCTGCGAAACACCACCATGGTATAACTATAATGAAATCTTCAGGTTTATTTGGAGGAGATCTAAAATGTCAGAACTCCATTTTGGCTTGTTATAGGGACTAATACCGAGAAACAAAGTAATCATTGCTTGGAGAATTCACCTAGCATTGTGTAAGCTCTGAGCACTCACTGGTTTGCAAAAAAGCTCAGTAACCACAGGGGCAACTCACCTCAACATAGTGGTGCCGAGCATTACAGAAAGGCTATTAGTTTAACTATCTCACCAGCTGTACCTGCCCAATTCTCTTTCATTTCATCTGGCGCCTTTCATGAAGCTCAGCCTACACAAACAACAAGATCAAACAGGCCATTTGGGAAAAAAAACAACATACCCCACCCTGCAAAAAAATACAAAAGGTGCACTCCAAATTGTTGTATGGATTTAACTGCATCTCAATAAAGCCAAATCCTTTAAATTAAATACAAAGGGGGTGGGGGTAGGGGGTGGGTTGCAGAAATGCTCCTCCCTTCTTCCCTTTCCCCGATGCATTTCACTTACAGTATCATTTATACTCTCCCCTTCCACCCCCCACCCAACACTATTTTCTGGGCTAAACAGCTGAAGCTTTTCCCTCTCCCCTCCCCACACTTTTCAGATAGCATAGAGTCTGGATTTTATAAAGTAACTCTTGCAAAACTGATCACCAATTTCGGAAGCCCATTGTAACCTGATTTTCACAGAGGTTAAAGAAATGTATCCCAGCTGAACAGAGGTTTTGGTGAAGCTGGTACACAGCAGCAACTATGGAGAGGGAGGGCAGGACGTACATTACTGGCATCTCTTCCATTACTTAGGCTGTTATCTGTCTCACCAGCAAAGGGAAGAATATGCATTTCTTCAAATTAATTTTGTGTAGTGTCCGATATACTTCAGTTCAATAAAAACTTCTTAATTACAGCTTTGGTAACTCAGCAATCAGATCAATGGACAGTCCATGTGGATAAGACTGCACATAACCCACTCTGTAGTTACAGAAGACACTCCAATGGGTGATCTGTGACTCCTTATGTTATCAACAGTTGTGTCAATGGATTTGCAGTACATTTCTCTCTTAAGTAATGGCACGGTCCAGCTAATAGATCATAATAGCACCAGGAATACTTCACTGAAATAGATATGCAAACATTGATGAGAGATGATCCCTGCTGCAAAGTGACTGCAACTCTAGAGCTGACTTTGACCTTCCCACCAGCCTCGATTAACGGATCGTTACTAGTTGCATAATTATGAAGAAAACAATCTGATCTACCTTTATTACAAGCTTGTCCTTCTATGAATTAATTTTGCTACAGTAGCTGGCACACCACAAGTGGGATCCATACCCCATCCTCTTTCAGTCTTGCCATCCTATTTTCTGCCATATTTATTTTCACCCATTTCTCTTACAAATCCCTAAGAAACACAAGGGTAAACAGGGTAAACAAAACTCCTCTCCTGCAGGAATTTACCCAATCAAATCATTAGTAGGTACTAGATACACTGAACCACCCTAACTTGTTATTTAAGCTCTCTTTCACAAGGTCATTTATGGCCACATCAGAAAGGATGACACAGAAGCACTGCTGGAGAAACCTGGTCTGGGAGCACCAACCCACAGTGATAGGTGCTGCATGAGAAGCCAGAGAGGATAAGCCTGCTCAAAAGGGTTTAGAATCTATCTTATTAGCAAGGTCAACCAGTTCTTGCTGTCAATAGTATGCAGACTTACCTATTTCTCCCAGATGCCTGATACAAACGTACCAACCTGTGAGCTAGGTTTATTGGGGTAAAGGGATGTTATCTAGCTTGCTTATGACAAGCCGAGGGATAATGGCTCAAGGTCTGAGGGATGGGTCACTAGTGAAGGCCCTCAACCTGTTGCTCTGAGATATGCTGGGTCTGCTGAAGCACACTCAAAGTCTTATGGGACAAGCCACAGGCTCCTGAAAAAATAGGAAGTGGGGAGTCACAGATAAAATACTTCAAAAGGCGGCCACCTGAAGAGAAACATGAAGGAAATGCAGACACTCCAGCCAGTAAATCAGGTTCATCGGGTGCCCAGCTGAAGTGCCTTGACACAAATGTACGTAGCATGGAAACAAGCAAGAGGAGTTACAGACATGCGTACGCCTGAAGGGCTATGATCTTATTTGCATCACAGAGATATGGAATTGAGGAATATAAACTCTTCAGGAAGGAGAGGCGAGGGAAATAAGGAGGGGGTGTTGCTCTCTATGTCAGTGAACTGCTGGAATGCATAGAGCTCCACCTGCAGCTGGATGAACACCCAAGGGAGAGCCTATAGGTCAAGACTAAAGGGAACACAGGGGCAGGTGACCTTATAGTAGGGGTTCGCTACAGACCACCTGACCATGATGCCAGAGCAGATGAGGGCTTCTATAGACAGATAGGAGCAGCATCACATTCATGGACTCTGGTCCTTATGATGACCTTCAACCATCCTGGTATCTGTTGGAAGGACAACACAGCAGGGCATAAGAAGTCCAGGAAGTTCTTGGAATGTGTCAGTGACAACTGCTTCAAATGGTAGAGGACCAACAAGAAGAGGAGCTATGCTGGACCTTGTCCTTACCAAGAGGGAGAGGCTGGTGGGGAATGTCAAGCTCAGAGGTAGCCTTAGCTGCACTGATCATGAAATGGTAGAACTCAAGATCCTTAGGCCAGCGAGGAGCATACACAGCAAGTGCCCTACCCTGAACTTCAGGAGAGCAAACTTCAGTGTCTTGAAGGGCGTGCTTGGGAGGGTAACATGGGTAAACAGACTGGAGGAGAGAGGAGCCCAAGAAAGCTGCTTAGTATTCAAGGATAACGTCCTCCACACTCCAGAGCAATGCATCCCAAGAAAGAAGTCAGGCAAAAAAGCCAGGAGGCCTAAATGGATGAACAAGGAGTTCCAGGACAAGATTAAAAGCAAAAAGGAGGACTACAGAAGGTGGAATCAAGAACAGGTAGACTGGCTGGAATACAGAAAAACTGTCCAAGTGGCTGGGACCAGATTAGGCAAGCTAAGCTGCTTTCCATTATACCTGAAAAGCTGTGTCAGTCTGGAGAAGTTCCCACTGACTGGAAAAGGAGAAACATAACCTCCATTTTCAAAAAGGAAAAAAAGGAAGACACGTGGAACTACAGGCCCCTCAGTCTCACCTCTGTGACCACCAAGATCATGGAGCAGATCCTCCTGGAATCTCTGCTAAGGCACATGGAAAATGAGGTGACTGACAAATTTGATGGCCTTTTACGATATTGTCACAGCATCAGTAGACAAGGGCAGAGCAACAGACATCATCTACCTAGACTTATGCAAAGCATTCAACACTGTTCCACATGACATCCCGGTCTCAAAAGGAGAAAGTGTCCAAGTGGAGACCAGTGACAAGTAGTGTTCCTCAGGGGATGGTACTGGGACCAGTGCTGTTTAACATTTTTGCTGGTAGACATTGGAATAGAGTGCACCCTCAGCAAGTTTGCCAATGACACCGAGGAGTGTGGCATGTCTGACACGTGGGAGGGAAGGGATGCCATCCAGAGGGACTTGGACAGGCTTGAGAGGTGGGGCCATGCAAACCTCATGAAGTTCAACCAATCCAAAGGCAAAATTCTACACCTGGGACATGACAATCACAAACACAAACACAAGTTGGGAAGGAGAATGGATAGAGAGCAGCTCTGAGGAGAAGGACCAGGGGCTGTTGGTGGATGAGAAGCTCAACAAGCACCGACAGTGTGCACTGGCAGCCCAGAAGGCCAAAGAGAAAGCATCAGAAGCAGCATGGCCATCAGGGTGGGGGAGGTGATTCTACCCCTCTACACTGTTTTGGTGAGACCCCACCTGGAGTCTTTTGTCCAGCTTTGGAATTCTTAACGCAGGTCCAGTGGAGGGTCATAAAGATGATGAGGGCATGGAGGACCTCTCCTATGAAAGCAGGCTGAGAGAGCTGGGGTTCAGCCTGGAGAAGGGAAGGCTCTGGGAAGACCTTGTAACAGCTTTGGAGTACCTGAAGGGGTCTACAGGAGAGATGGAGAGAGACTATCAGAGATTGTAGCAATAGGACGAGAGGTAATGGTTTTCAATTGAAAGAGGGGAGATTTAGATTAGATACTAGGAAGAAATTCTTTACTGTGAGGGTGGTGAGACACTGGAACAGGATGCCCAGAGAAGTTGTGACTGCCCCATCCCTGGAGGTGTTCGAGGCCAGGCTGGATGGGGCAACCTGGTCTACCGAGAGGTGCCACTGCCCATGGCAAGGGGGTTGCTACTCCATGATCTTTAAGGTGCCTTCCAACCCATACCATTCTCTGATTATATGCTGTGTATAAAATGCAACACCCAGTGGCATGTGTTGGCTGATTTCCATCAAAAAGGCAGTAGACCTCATCTGCAAACAGAACTAAGCAAGCAGAGGGTTTTGATGGCAACATGTCAACACATGCAAACAGTTATTTTATCAGCCTCAGCATACTCTGTCTGCAGGCTTATTAATAAATGCATTAATTGTTACTGATACCTAGGAAGCTGCTACTCTAAACACAAACAAGAAGGATGTTGTGAATGAACAGGCTACTATATTTCACCACATTTTTGCTTGATGTCATCTCTATTGCATACGTTTTCTAAATCACATGACCTAGAGATTTGGGATAGCAACTTTTCAACAGATAGAAATAAACCAGGAATGTAATCAAGCTTAAGGATAATTTGAAGCTACATGCCATTCAAAGAAAAAGAAAGGGATGCCATATATTAACAAACTCATTTGCATCTAGCAATGGCCATTTTCAAAAGCTTTAAAGTGGATTCACTTTGAATTCTCTGATGAACTTTTGGCTTTTTAATTTCTTTTACAGTTACTATTTTAGTTATTAATGTAAGAGCCCACTTCGTTTTCTTCTTTTTGTTTCTTGTCCCACTGAAGTATTTTTTATTATGTCTTTTTGATGACATATTTTACTGAACAGCAAGCTGGACAATCAGGGCTTGACTGATTTTCCTACATGTAAAAGGAGGAGACAATGAGATCCAAGAAAAATGTGCAAAAGCAGATTCCCATTGTACTGATTTACATTTACACTACGTTTCATGCTGCAGCAGCCACAGCTCAGTTCTATTACTTCCTCTCATCAAAGAGCATGTAGAACAAAAACTGGAAAGACTTGCTTCCTGTTCTATATAATCAAGTTGATACTTTTTGTGTGTGTGCATGCTGAGGTAATTAAAGTAGTAAATTTATACAAGGATTCAATTAGTCTGGATTCAAAGACTGGCAGGCTTCACTTAAAGGACTTTGCAAGCCTTTAATTGCCTTTACAGTTCTGGCCTCCATTTTTTACCTTCCCTGCTGACTTAATGCACATCTTACTATGACAGAAGATCTCCCACTAAAATAGGTACTCTCAGCTCCACATACATCATAATCCAAATAGGCATTTGTAAATCATTGTAACACAAATAATTATAACATCAGGAATTAACAGATTTATATCATTTCCAGAACACTTTAAAAATCTGTTTCCTTCTTTCCTTTTTTTTTTAAAAAAAAAAAACAAACTACCGTATATTGAATATTAATAATGATTAACAATGTGACTAATCACCAGGTACACTTTAGGCAAATATTTCCTGAAAATTGCTGTTTCACACCAGTAATAAGGACAAAATTTGAATAATTATGTCTTTTGCTTATGAGCACACCTCTGGATTTTATTGCTGAAAGATCAAGAATATATGAACTGCAACAAGTGCTTTATCTAATTTAGACTGCAATAAACTCCTCCCAAGAGTATCCTCTTCAAAGCTTAATTCCAAACACAGGTCAGTAGTTGTTTCATGACCTTTTGTAAATATTTTTAAAAAGGCAAAATAATGAGTGAACCAGCAACTCATTTTCATTATGAGTTCATACTGAATTTGTCACGTTTACTGGTTTGCAAGTCCTTTGTTTTCAAAACAAATGTAGCTGTATGAAATGTATTTTACAGGACTCTTAGGATCACTAGATGTCGTGGTTTAACCTCAGCCAACAACTAGGACCGCACAACCACTCATTCAGTCTCTGCATGCTGGGATGGGGGAGAGAATTGCAAGAGTAAAAGTGAGAAAAAACTAGTGGGTTAATATAAAGAAAAAAGTGGGTTGACAGTTTAATAGGAAGAACAAAAGCTGCTCACAAGCAGACCAGAACGAGAACTTTATTAACTGCTTCCTGTTGGCAGGAAAGTGTTCAGCCATCTCCAGGGAAGCAGGGCTCCATCACACATAACAGTTCCTTGGGAAGACAAATGCTGTAACTCTAAATATCCCCCTTCTTCTAAAACTGTTCAGTTTTACATATTGAGCATGACATCATATGGAATGGAATATCCCTTTGGTCAGTTGGGGTCACCTGTCCCAGCTGTGTGCACTCCCAGCCTACTCACTGGTAGGGTAGTGTAAGGAGCAGAAAAGGCATTGACTGTTTAGCAGCAATCAGAAACTCCAGTGTACTATCTACACTATTTCCCATAGCAAATCCAAAACACAACACCATACCCGCTACCAGTAAGAAAGTAAACTCTATCCTGGCCTAAAACAGGACACTAGACTAAGACTTTCATTCACCTTAGCAGAAACAGATTCAAGCTCTAGGCCTGTTGCTAACTAGAAAGAAGGTTGGTAATTATTTTCCCTTTTGATTACTGTTGGGAATCTGATTCACGTCTAGCATAACAGGGGGCTGATGAGCCTGCTACCAATCAACCAGTCTGGTTACCTGTCTCCAAACTAAGTAAAAGGAGTTTGCTCTGTGTACATAAAGTGTGGTAGAAACTCCTTGCCATTAAGTGCCAGTAAACAAAGTGGCCACAAAAGGAATAGTTTCAGCTCCCTCAAACTGACACAAACTTGAATAATCTGAACTTGTAAGATGCTCCCTCTGGGACACATCCTAAGTCACTTAACTCTACCACCATTTTATATGTGTTGAAGTGAATATTTTTAAGAGAAGGAATCATTACCTCCCACATTTACAGCATGAAGTGCATCAGAAACCTGACGAAAGTGATTATCTCAGGCCTTGTTGTAATGCAAAAACTAACTACACTGTAATGCAAAAACTAGCTATAAAAAATAACAAGGGACATGTACAGCAGAGTCCCATTCCCATGACACCCTGTCCTTCAGGGTGGAATTTGGCTTTCTGAGCAGCAGCAAGCAAGGGCAGAGGGATCTCAAGAGAATTCAAGCAGGGGTGGGTGAATCTGCTGTAGTCATTACAGGGAAAAAGACTTTAATGTCCAATTAAGACAAATGAATTATGTAAAATATGATAAAGATGGAGGAAAAAATGCAGATGTAGTCCATTATTAGACTGATGACTAATCAATCATCACCCATTTTTGAAGTATCAGACTTAAATCATCCCAGTTTCAAATGAAAATAGCACCTTCCTAGAAAGACATGGGATTACTTAGCCCAGCAAAAATATAGAGCTACAGTGATTACCACTTTGAAAGTGCAGTGGTCAGTGTTTAATAATTATTTTCATAAAAAATAGGGGGAAAGTGATGATTAAGAATTATTTACAGGCAGTGCCAGTGTCTTCTCATTTGCTTTTTTACCAGCTTTTCCATTTTATAGTTTGAAATATAGTTGTAATTTGGCTATTTTTGCTGTAGCTATTGGGATTACTGATCTATTGTAATCCTTTGATATTATTGTTCAATGTGCAGGTTTTGAGAGTGTACTGACTGTGCATGTACTGGCGCAAAAGTCTCCTCCTTCTAATTCAGATCTCTATGAACTGTGAGCATTTGAACAAATAACAATACAATATCTATTATTGCAACAGCATGCATTCAAAACTACAAGAATCTATTCCAAACACCTTCTTAATCCCACTTACATGACAGTATCAGCACCTACCCCACTAGCTCAAAGGAGACGCCTCAGGATAAGGGATGTTTTATGCCTGTGGGAAGCAAGGATTACTCCCATCCCAACTCCACTTCTTTTACTCTCTCTTTTTCCTTCAGGCCCCCCAGCAGCTGGGCTTCATAATGAATGTGGTAAATCAAAACAGGCTTTACAAACATAATAAGGGAAATCTGTGTCAATGCTTTCTTCTTTCACATGATGCTGCAGTTCAGAACACAGGCATACTGATCACTTACCGTATGAAGGTAAAAGAAAGTTAACTCATCAGAAGTGCTGTAAAAATGTAGAGTTCTTCAAATTATCCACTCTAAATTATGGTTGAAAATTAAATATTTCGTAATTACTGCTGGTACATGTTGGGACCTGACTAGCTTCAGCTATAATACGAGGACTGTCTGCAGGTACTCAGAAAAGTGCAGATTGAGATTGCAAGTCCTAGTGGTAAGTGAAAAGCAGAGATATGCACACAGAGAAGCACTGACCAAGGGGTGAGCACTCTTACGGTAAACAACCAGAGCAAAGGAAGCAACCAGACAGTCCTCAGGAAAGGTTTCAAGCAGACAGAAAATTTATTAGAGATGGGTAGATGAACATAGATGCCCCTTTGATGTGATCACTGACCAAAAGTCTATTGTTATTAGAAAGCAGAGGAGAAAAAAAAATACATCAGGAAGTGGTGTGGATGAGATATCTGTGTTGATAAATGAACAGACACGTGGGCCATTACATACTGAGAAGCTTAAAGATGGATTTTTTTTAACTTCTTACCCTCATTTTCTCAGTGATTTTGATCAAGATGAATATCCTAAAATAATACTATTTCTATGTTATTAACATTATTCTTCGTGAGTATATGAGACTCATAAAGAACAGCCATTGTTCCTCCAAAGGAGTTCCTTTAAAAATAATCAATGGAAATGATAGAACTTTGTTGCAGCAGAACTTCCAGTTCTACTGACTTTCAGAAATAATGATGGATCATGGGTCTCTTGTTTGTTTACATGCACTCTGCAGGCTTTCGTCTTGCTGTGTGAAACAGAGGGAATCTCTCTTTCCTTTGCCATATCAAGTAGCATGAAATGCCTTGTAGTGTTTGAGGAGAACAACACATGCTAGGCTTGCAGAACTCTTTGCATAAATTTACATATGAAACCCAAGATCACTGCACTCCCTGCAGAGTTACTGCTAGCCATAGTTGACATTGCACTTGAAACAGTACTGCAAAGAGAGCAGTATCTTTTGCAGAGAGGTTTAAAATAATCAATTTTGCTTTTTCTATCTAACCATCAAAGAAATGCCTTTGAATTCTGGGAGCCGTACAGTGAGAGGAGATGAATGATAATTGCCATTACTGTCTTTTCTCAGTATTTTGAGAAGTACTACAACGAAAGTGAAGTTAGGTGCCATCATTACCTGATTAGACATTCCTGAGAACAAGAAGCATAACAAATTCCTAGGGTACATGATGTTCACGTACATGGATTTTAATGCCTTTCAGTTCCTTCAAGTCTAAATAAGTACAGTTTTAAAATCTGGGTAGTATCCCTTGCAACAGTGTTAATACACAGATGTAATACATACTTTCATAAATTCATAAATTAGTATTAGTGGCAATAGATCTATTGCTGAAATGTGAAATTATCCCTTTTAAAATGCAGAACATCTAAGTCCCTAAATGAAAATAAGTGTCAATAAATTACATGTTCTCTTTTGAAACAGAAATTATTGAAACAATTAAAAATTCAACTTATTATTTAGCCCTTTATCTTGTCTTCGGGCACGTTTTAAGGGAAATAAAATGCATAGAGAAGACATGTCAACAATATATAAAATGGATTTAAGAGGATTCCCCAGTTATGAACCCTGAGAGGTGTACGAGTGTTTCTCCCAGTTTCAAAGATTTCAGGCACAAGAATAAACAGTTCAACAAGTCTCATCCCATTATTTCAAGAACTACCTCACAAAAAAACAGCTAAATATCAAAACAGACTAATCTGCATTCCTATCCCTAATGGACTTCAGCTGTGTGTTCTCAATTATTTTCAGATGAAACCATTCTAATATTCATGTACCTGCTAACAGTGATATTTATTCAACTGCAGATTAATTCCATTTTCATAGCAGAGAGGCCTTCCCAAATTTGGCTCTACTTTCACTCTTGCATAAATTTATTTTAAATCCAACTTTTTATAGTATAAAGCTATATACTACACAACCACTTGTACAACACTGTTTCAAGCACTCTGCTTCTCTTTAACCATGATTTAATAAGTGTCAAACAGTTCACAAGTCCTTTTACCAAACACAAATCATTGGTGTAAACTAAACCTGCTTCTCTAACCCAAATTAGTTTAAGCCCTTCTGAAGAGTTAACTTTGCACAAACATGCTTTTTCTTGGAAGAGCTGTTATTCTCTGCTTGTAACCAATGCAAACTCATACTGACAGCATCTATAACAGGTAACCCAGCTAATGTAACGTGAGAACCCATCCACACCTGACCACAGCAAACTGGGAGTGCTGGGTAAGGTGGAGTTGAGCAGACTAGGCGTAAATAGCTATGTCTGAAGCCCCAGCCTCACAACTCAGCACTAAGTGTCTGCTATCATTCCCATTCAAGTCAGTTGTAACAGCAGCACTGCGGAGAAAAGTCTCACAATTTATTGAGAAAATTACTGTCACATGAGAGAGTTACAGGACAGAGGGTAGGGAAGGTATGCTGATTTCTCATGTATTTTAAAACACTGTTTCCTGTGAAATATCACATAGAGAGGTAAGTTTGACTGCATTGCAGGCAGGAAATTGAATTTTAAGTAATCTAGATGGATCTTCGTATTCTGATTTTGTTTGTTTTGCAAAATGACAAGTTTAAAAATCAGCTGTTACAATAAAAATTAATTATGCTGGGGCCTGGACCCAGAGAGCACACCTGACAAGAAAGTCTCGTGTGCTGGGCCAGGAGATGCAATTTTAAAAAGTCTTTATTCCTTAGGATACACAAATTAATTCTTCTCCTCTGAGAAAGAAGGGCAAAGTTTTTCCACACTGCTAGCAGTTTTGCATGCTAAACAGCGCTTGCTTCATGTATTGTATACACAGAGGGTCACATTGGCTGCAGAACACACAATTATGCAAACAGAATCATATTAAAGGAGATAATCTCTTTCTTTCAGTTATACTTATGAGCAAATGGACATAAAAGTATTTTTATATTTGTAAATGGGAAGTCTGAAAACACATAAGAAAATACCATGTGGTCAGTAAATTCTCAGTTTCTGCTGAAAATCTTTCCAAGGGCCAATGTGATCTAAAACGTACAAACTTTTTAAAGTTACTTAAAAGCAAATTATGTCAAAGCTAGTTAAAAAGGATGCTACATCTTCTTTTCTTGGGCTTTACGGAGTTGCATAAAATCCAAATGTCTGTGCATTACCCCACAGGTTTATCATAGTTGAGACAAAGCTTCATCATATGCTAATGTTTACATGAGAGCAAAATCTGATTAAAAGCTTCAATTAGACATGTTAAATATTTAATTTACTGCTGGTTCAAAACAAATGAATGAGACTATATGATGTCAGATGCTCTGCTTCCTACCTCACATTCCTCATGTATTGGTCTACTTCTGGAGCACAGGCGTCTCAATAATCTAGTGACTAGAAATTTTCAGGCATCATGGTATTTGCAGGAAGAGCAGCTGTCCCTCAGCTATTTCACATTTACAGAGTTTGTGTGCTAGTAGACACCATTTTAACCTGATGTATGTCTTGCACTCACAGCACCAAGACCATGTAGAACGACTAGGATCCAGCAAAGGTTACATGCCACAAAGAGGGGACCGAAAGGACTGACTAAGTAGGAACACAACACCTCTCACAGAACATGAGTCCTTTAGGTAATACTTGCAGACAGGCACATACCCCTCTTGTAATATCTGGTGACAGAGAAAGCCAAAAGTGATGTGTCTACAAACTTCATTATTAGGAAAAAGTATATTCCCTTTTTTCCATGGCAAAGCAAGAACAGAGAACACATGGCAGTGCCTTTTTCAGAAATGATCAATGTTACTGTAAGGTTCTTTGCTTTCCATGTCTTTATGGGTTAGAAATACTTTCCTAGTACCTACCCTCAGGATAAAGAACAAGGTAAGGTTTTGCACGTTTGGGTAAATGTCATGAGATGTTTTGTGATTTACTGAGAGGACCTGCATGGTGACAACAAAGAGCACCAGGAGGGATTCCTGGGTTTGAAAAAAATATAAATACTCAGCTCTGTGTTAAATGAAAAACATATAAACCCTGAGGCTAGAGGAGAGAGATCCTCTGGCAAAATGAGCTAACCTTCCCATCTCATAATACAAAGTGTCAAATGCTTAAAGAAAAAGAAGGCAACTTTTCTTGATCTGTGATTATTTTCAGATTTAGTAATCTTTACAAGACTGGGTTTAAAATCTCAAACAAATAAATTACACTGGGGAGAGCAGGAAGGCTGGTTAATTTCAAATTTTCAAATTTCCAAATTTCCTTGGGCATTGATTAAACAAACTTCAAGACTAAAAGAAAATATTTACTTTTTTTTTTTTTTAATCAGAATAAATAATAACTGGGAATTTGATCCAAAAATAATCCAGGAAGGCAAATTTCTTCCAAACTAAGACAGCAAAGGAACTGCATGTCACCTGATTTAGAAGTGCAGAGGTAAACTCCAGGGACAGTCTGTGCCTTTAAACATCGATAGTGAAAATCTCTGTCTTCATCATCTACTGTCCATGAAAAAAGAAAGTATTTTTCTCTGTCATTGACTTATAGAAGTGTATGACACCTATTGCTAAGTTTTTCTTTGCAAACAATCTCTGATAAGAAACTAGAAATGGTGATAGGAAACTGAATGACACTGACAAGGTGTGACATTTAAAAATCAGTATTCAATTTTTTTCAGTCTCATTGAAGCACCTTTGATAAAAGACTGTCTCTTTTCTCAGGGAGATGGAAATGCAGCACTTCAGGAGAGCCACCCCCATACAAAACAATGCAACATGAATTTCCTTGGCCTTCTGAACAGGGTCAGGTAAGTCTATACATATTGAAGCTACCTTCCAGAAAGAGCTGGAGGAATTTTTTTACTTCTATGACATATGGTAGACATACTCTTACTTGTTTATCCAGCCTCCTCTATGAAGTCTCTAATATCAGAGCTGGATAGCAAGATTGTTTAAACTGACCAAAATGAAGACTCAATTCTTCTGGAGTGGTTTGAGAACACCTTATCTGCTCTACACCTAATGCATAAAACAAGAACATACTTGCTAACTGTAGGGGTTTGTGAATGCCAATAGCATCAGAGATGATAGGATCATCTGATCCCATACTGACTAAACAGTATAGTGTCCAAGGGAAGAGAGCACTCCAGGAAAATTACTTCTAAAAATAGGGAATAACATGAATATTTCAGAGAATGGATATGGAAGTGAATTCTAGCACAGTTTTCTGAGAATTTCACTATTATCAGAAAGACCTTTTTGCCAACAGGTGAAATGAGAGCATTCTGATGCAGATTTTATTCTTTGCCATGACACAGACATAATAGATTTATTTTTTTACTTCTAACATTTGATGGCCTGAAAATGGTTAACTAATGATACTAAAATCTGTATTTTAAATGCAATTCAGTTATGTGATTATATTTCTTATGCACGGAGACAGAAATAAACTAGAGGAAGAACCTATTAGCCCTTTTGCATGTATAATTGAACACATTTGATATTATTAGGTAACCTTTGTAAGTAACTGGCTTTGAGTTTATGCAAAGAGGTGAACACTTTGAATACATAAATAACAATAAGAACAGATAAGGTTTTGATTTTGTATTCTGTTCTTTTCTTGTTTGTGTCTGCTAGATGCAGTCAGACATCCCAGGCTTTATTTGGCCATCCATAGAAACATCTGATAGATGTGACTTTTGCATCATTTGAGTGCAGTAATGATAAGAACTGACATCAAATATCAATATTATTGGCCCAGCTAAATGGTAGTTGACATCATACTAGACTGCTGAGGAGGTAAACAAAATTGAAATTTTGTTTTTGTTTAAAAACTGTCTGACATTATTTGTCCTTCAGTAAATCAATGGAAGAGTGACCTAAATGTTTGCATTTTGGCTTGGGGAGATAAAATTGGGCAATTGCTATCAAGTGCATTTATTATAGTTTTTTGGTTTTCCTAATATAAACTGTAAACCCAAAACCTACTTTTTTTTTGTTTTAAGTTAACTTGGTAACCTCTGTAATGATTTCTTAACATGCAAGCATCACACAAATATGGTATGGCAGATACAGATAAACGCAGCTGAATGATGATATTCATAGTCTCATTTGAACACAAACACACATAGGCATACACAGAAGGGAGCAAATTTCATTCTACTTTAAATTCACAATGATTCAACCAAGAACATATAGTCTTTATACTTCATAAGCATACAGTGATTTGCTAAGCTGGCAAAATGCTGTCCAAAGTAGCAAAATACATGTAACCAACATGTAATATTACAGAACAGAAAGTTGGTTCTGTTTTACTTCCACCCAGGACAGCACTTTGGTAGCAAAGGGGCTCTCTCCAGTCATACTGAATCCAACAATTAAGTGGGGTACCCTCAAATCCTGGTAACATTCAAAAGCTGGAGGAATTACTGTGCCTCTTAGGTACAGTCTCATTTGGGTTTCTCTAGAGTGTGTATATTTGCTTTCCTAGGTAAGGTATATTCAAATGTATCTTTTACTGTACTCAGAGCCTTTAAAGAGAATTGGAGCACATACAGTAGCCTCTAAAAATACATCCTTACAAGCACACGCACATGTTGCTATTCAAAGGCTTAGTCCTCAGTGGAAAAGAAATACCTGAAACACTTTTCTTTACAAAGTCATTTGCGTTATGAGGACATGAGAGTAAAATGGATGGTAACTTTAACTTTTAGGAGGAAAAATGCATTTTTCTACGTCTTCCAAAGCAGATGTATGGATTTTGCTCAAATCTTCTCAAACTTTCCACAGGCAGAGAACAAACTTGAAAAAATGCAGATTTTAAACACTCCTGAAAGCAGCTGTCCTGACATAACCACAACTACAAAAGTTAGACCAGAGGCATATCAGGACAATATGGTCACCCACCAGATTCTCCTGAGAACTCGTGTCCCAGCCAGGCAGCTTCCAACAAATGGCCACATTTCACGTGCCAAACTGGTCAATATGTTCCATAAAAAAATTTATAATTACAGACTCTGAACATTATTAAGAGTTATGGCTTTAAACGTCACCCACTTAACAAAATACTATTAACTTTTTCAGAAGCATGGTAGAGTAAATAATTCCGATTTAATCAGTTTCACAGAGTTTAATGAGGATTTATTAAATTTGCATACGTGTATAATTCTTTTTTTCTTTCTTCCTCATAGAATACTCCTTGCCTAAAATGTCCATTAATTTTTGGACACACTGCCTGGATCTACCTGGAAAATATGTTCTTTTTTTTTTGTTGTATTTTCATTACAGGACATTGTGTAATTAGAATTTCATGTTCTTTCAAAACTCCTTTGGGCAAGAAGTAGCCTGAGACACAACTATCACAAGTCTACTGAAGTGATTTAGGAGCCTACTTAAACTGATCTATACAATAAGCAGAAAAATGAGTGAACCTCTTGGGACCTTTCACCATTAGAGCATTGCACCCACAGAGCATGACCCTACAGAGCCAAATTCTCATGAAGCATGGGATCTGCAGACCAATAACACTTGGGTATTAAAATTAAATAAATAAATTAAATAAATCCACCTAGGATTCTGTCAGCAATCAGCCTTCTGTTTGGCCATTTCAGACTTAAGAAACCAGACTTTTCCAACAAGTCTTTGCCTGGTTGCAAGGTTTCTCTGGCAAAGTCTAGCCATCAGACTTTCTGTTGACCACTCTGGAAGTGATGTTGCACCTTTGTTCAATTACTCCATGCTAAATCTCCAGAATCATTCCAATGAAACTATTTTTGAGAATACTAATGTTTCTATAAAAATGTTTTTCCTCATAAAACATGCACCTTTCAACAAAAAGAGTTAAATAAATGTCACTCAAAACACCTTAATTATCTGGCTTAGGGTGGAATATTTTAATTTCTTAGTGGGCAAACACTAGAGGGTAAGAAAACGGTTATTTGGTGCTGTATTTGGTTGAAATACAGTACTTGCTTTGCTAGCCTACCAACATGACAACTGTAACTCATACAACTCAGGTCCTAACTTTCCAGTAGTTTTCCAGTACATACAGAGTTAATTTATATCCTGCAATTACAGCTTCTGAAATTATACTCCTCACTCAGTTTAATCAATGCTGCACTGGATGTTTCCATTTTTACTAATTCAATCATTGAGAATGTCAACCAATGATTTTAGTCTAGAGTTTAATGCCAACTGTAATATTCTTTATCAAAATAACATGCTTACCTGGAAGATTATCAGCACACAGTCTTTCAGCTTCCTGTTAATCATTATAGGTCACATTAGAGCATGAGGCTCTTTGTTAATATTCACATTGAAGACAGTGTTATAGTATTGCTATATTATTTCCCTCGCATACTGTTAAATATTCATTGTTCTACACCAAGTTGTTTCAAAATACAGAGTGGCAAGTTGTGCCTGTCAAATATACAGATACACGCATGTGGTCAAGGAATAATTTAGATGCCTTGGGAAGTTCTATGTCCCTTCTTGAAAAATCTTGTCCCATAGTTTCTGCTATATCAACCCCAAGGGTTTACCCTACAAACACATGGGGTTGACATAAGCAGGTTGTAAAGCAGTAGCTGTTACTGATTGAGAGGAGAATATTTAGGATTTCCTATAGTAAAAATTGGGACCTTGCTCTGCAGTGAGAGCCAGAATACTGTTATGGTATTTTTTTCAGAAGATGGAAGAAAGCTGGTCCCTGAGAGAAAAGACTGCAAGCGGTAGCAGCAACTGGCACACACCTCATGACCAATGCATGCCCTACCACCAGCACATGCCTCACCAGTTTTAAAGAGTTGTGTGGCCAGGAGAGCTAGAGGAACCATAGATCAGAAATGTTTTAATAATTTCAGAATATTTCATATCACCTCGAAGAAACATTTTGGAAAAATTACTTCCCTTCTAAAATTAACAGGCATTCAGATTACAGTCTGTCACCAATCCCAATCAAAATGATCCTATTTTGGATAATAACTATAAAATTACCCATCCAGGAAAAGAACGTAACAGCAAATTCCATTTAAGTAACTAAATGGTCGTGACAAAGGAGAATGGCATAGATATCATGCACTGATCAACAGAGAAAGAAGGTAGGTGCAAGGAGGGAGCAGCTTTATTGTAACAGTCTCTGGGACTCTGCTCTGGCTGGCAGGTGTGTGCCACACTGAAGTGCTCTGGAAATCATTACTAATAATGAATTCAGCTGCAGAGGTATCTATTTCACTAAAACGCATGACAGTATTTAACAGTGCAAAGAATGTGATTTAAAAAAAAAAAAAAGAGGAAATACATACATAGAACATTCATGCTGAATGTGGCATGATTACAGGAAGGCAGGTGGCCACAGAATGTGCAAACATGGAGACCCTAGGAATCAAACAGAAAAAGAAAGCAATTAAATAAGGTATGCTGATATAAATTCTTCTATACCCTTGTAAATAGAAAGACCTTAATTTTATGGCTGTGTGCCATAGCAGTTTTTCTGCTAAAAAAGCAGTTGCTAGAAGAGAAATACATTTCTCACAATTACTAAAGATACACATCCTTACTTCACATAATGGCTAGTAAAAAAGGTAGATTCCAGTATCATGAAAAAAGCCGCCTCCCTTGCATGAGGGTTTGAATTAGGAGGTGTAATCACTGCTTCCAAAAGACTGAGCTCTTACTTATAAGCAGTAACTTAATATATGTCTCTTGATATTCCGCACACACCATTAAAGTCTTCCTTAAGGAATCACAAGCATGAAATCAAAATTAATTACCTTTCGTCATCTTCTACATTAGGCCATAAGTGACCTACATAGTGCAGTAACATATGTCAGATGTCATCACTGATATCTGACTTGTTCTCCCAATACAGAAGGCATCCAACCACAGTATCTCCTGTTAAAAAACCCAAAGTCTTCAGACAGAAAGACAGAGGTATTAAAAGTAGATACACTTCTCTGTTTTCATAAAAATCACTGTTTTCATTGTTAACAATAACAAAAATGCTTTTTATTAAAAGTGAAATGCAGCTTTGAACAGTGTAATTATATCCTGAAGAACAAGTTTCCACTCCAAAAAAACGTGTCACTGACACTGGAATTGAAAGACAAATTGTTGCATTTTTCTGGAGAGATGAAAAAGACCCCCTAAGATCTGAAATTCTTTTACTCATCTTAATAGTCCTTCTTTGTACTTATTCCAGCTTGAATCAATCTCTCCAAAGCAGGGGTTACATTGGTTAATCATACCTATGTAGAGTTTATACCATCAGCTTAATTCTATTTTTATTTCCCAATCCACAAGAATTGAATAAAAAAAATCCACTTCTACTCTGACATAAGATATTTGAATTCTCTTTTTCACTGACGGAGATGCCTACATTTTTAACATCAGCATGCTTTAACAGTATATTCTTACTGTTTGCAACAAGTCCTTTCAGGAAAGTAGTTGTCTTGGGTATAAGTAACATGGAACCAACTTTCTGTTCTGTAATTTTACATCTTAGCTAGGCCTCTTCTAACTCTCTGAAATTAATGGCATATTGTGGAGAAAACTGCTCATTCTTAGAGTGGTAAGACCAATGTTTGTACTTCATGCCAAGGAACGGTATGCAGAGGGATGGAGAGTCAGAAATGGAAAAAGCATAAAGGGGTCACAGCTGTAGGGAGGAACGGACAAGACAGGTGACCCAAACATGACCAACTGGAGTATTTCATCCTATCTTCCCCATGCTCAGTATAAAAGCTGAGGGATCAAAGGGTCAACACTCTTTCTTCAGTGGTTGATGCCAAAGAGAACTCTGTCCCTTCATCTGACTTTGATCCTCATCCATGTGTTCCTGACTCCAGATCTGGAATCCAGTTTCCATCTGTAGTTGAGTCCAGTCTGGGACTTCCCCAGTGCCTGCCAGTGATGTGATTGTCATCTTGGGAACTTGATATGGTTTTGTATGTATTGTATCTATCTCATTATTCTTTTCTTTTGTCTTAATATTAGTACTTCATTAAAGTAGTTTAGTTAATTCTAAACTCGTAAATGTCCTTGCGTTTTCCTCCCCTCTCTTTTTTTTTTTTTGGGGGGGGGAGGGAGGGTCAAGGGCCAGCTGTCAGCCTGGTTTTGGTAAATTTGGCTTTACCATGACAGTAGTTAATGAGGTTTGACCACAAAGTAATCCTGGGATGACGGTACTCGATAATACTTTGTAGTTTATATTACATCTCTGAACCATTTAAGAGAACTCAGTCCAACAAATCAGCAGTTAAAGGGGATTAGATTGCTGTTGTAAATATCCCAGGGGTTAAGAGCAAAGAGGGAAAAGAGCTATTGAAGCTGAAGAGCAGTGTTGACGCAGTAACATATGAGTATTCATTATCTGCAGATAAATTTCCATTGGAAATTAGAAGACAGTTCTCAAGCAGTGAGATATGAAAACTCCACTCCAAGTAGTGCGGATAAAAATTCTCATTAATTGTAAGAAGTTGCTTGAAAAGTCTGGAAATAAATTACCTTCTCCTGCATACAATCTTTTGCTTGAACTTGGAGACCAAGGAGACTCTTTCTAGTCTTGTTCATATGGCATTAGAATACAAATTTCTGATGATGCCCAGCTTCCTCAGAAATGCTTCACAGAATTCCTTTTGTTTAAAAAAAAAGGTTACCAAGAAAAGACAGCAGGCTACTTTGGCAAGCACCATTTTTTATCTTACTGTATTTTTCATTTACCTTTCTGTCTTTAAGTAGTCTCTGCTTCGAGGCAGATGAAACTAGGCAGTTAGTATTATTCCTATGGAATGACTGCAAGACAAACATAACAAGAAAAAAAAATCTTTGGACTATTAAAACCAATCCACTATTTTAAAGAGCAAGCATGCCATCCACTTTAAGCATAAAATGGTTGCCAGAAGCACAGTTCTTGAATCCTCCAAAGTTTTCAACAGACCCATTGGAGAAAAGTGCTAAAAAAACTCACCCCAAAAAAACATGTATAGTTACATGATTTCTAAATAATATGAATTAATAAATCACAGAATCACACAGAATCACAGAGATCGGAAGGGACCTTGAAAGATCATCTAGTCCAATCCCCCTGCCAGAGCAGGAACACCTAGATCAGGTCACACAGGAACGCATCCAGGTGGGTTTTGAATGAATCCTAAATATGAATGACTAAATCCTGATAAAAAGAAAATTTAAATAATTATTATTCAAATATAAATTAACTGTTAGAATAGAAATGTGATTACACAAAATTCCCAAGACATTGATGGACAAATTACACTTGATAAAGGTTATGTAATTGGAGACAAAGAAAACCAAACATACACGAGCAATCTAAAAATTTCAAGGACATCAAATCCAACTTGTGGGCTAGCAGCAGTGTCAATTATACCCAGTCTGTAGTAACAAACCGATTGTTGGTCCCTCATTTGCATGCAAAAGTTAGCCCTTGTAAAATAGCTGCTCTTGCTCAGCAGGACATAGTAGTTACCCTCAGACACTCTCAAACACCAATGCATACACACTAACCTTTCCACAAACGGAGAAGTAGTATGCTATCACAATTCAAAAACCTTCCCAAACCCATCAAAAAACCCACATGAATGCTGTGCCACAAAATGAATGCGAACTTTCTGATTTGCCTTCCATAAATAATCTGAAATACATTTTAGTAATAGTAGTAGTAGTAGTAATAATAATAAAAGCTAGACAAAGTTCTATAAAGGATTTCTCAATACTATCACTGCAACTTATTTTCCAAAGTGCCACTTTATTTTTATTGAATGTACAGCTATTGTTTCTTTTACCAACAGCAGGAAATCTGAGTTTTGCAAACAGAGATGCTGTAAGAACAAAACTGGAAAGCTTACTATTTAACTGTAATGTCAGCAAAATCAAACTAATAAATATCCTTTGGATCAGATCGCATGTCAAGATAGCACTGGGCTTTCAGCATCAAAAGCTTACCAGTAAATTAATGATATCCCTTTTGCACATGAATTCTGATTTTCAGTCTTTAATTATAAAATAATTACTATGACACCACCAGGACCCTTGTTTCATTCAATGTGGAATTGAACCAGATGTGAAGAGGGTGTCTAAATCCCAGGCTTAATATCCCTTGGAGTCAAGTTGGGGAATCTCTTCTTCAGCAGAATTTCACTGGATACCCCTGCAAATTGGTCCTTGGCTTACTAACAGCTTAATTTCATCCAGGACCCAACTGTACGCATCTAATATTTAAGTTAATTTCTTTAAGGTTTGAGATGAGCAAAGGTGAACATCTGGGACTTGTATCACAAGGAAGAGCAGAGGAAAAAGGAGGAGCTTGTCTTAATGTCAGGGAAGTTGTCAGTTCGGCAAAATTATGCTCCTTTGCTGCTACTTTCAATGTCTCACTGACCATTACCGCACTGACAGAGATAACATAAGTAAGAGAAACAACAAAACATCAAAGCAGACCTCAGTGGCTGTAAAAAGGTCCATTATTTTCCACATTTAATCCATGAGGTCTATCCAGTCTCCTTGCATATAACCCCATAGTAGTGTAAAGGGCAGTAAATTATGAAGAATACATTATTATTAAGTGAATCATCAGGTTTTGATTGAAATATTAATGGAGGAAATCTCAGTTCTATTTACTCCTTGAACGACTGCCCAATTACAATAATAACCATACAATTTTCCTCTGTGGAAAACACATAGATAATAGCAACGTTCACAGAAAACAAAATATGAAGTGTTCTGCATTGTGAATTTTTTTTTTTTTAATGATAATTCACACATGCACACACCCATATAATTTTCCATTTTGAAACCCACAAATTAACATTAGAATCAGCGGTTAGATACAGCATAGCATTATGTTATGGAACGTATCAGCCTCTCAGCTTCAACTGAGCACAGACATTAATTGCCTGCCTTGGGCTGGAACTATCTAAAAGACTTCAGATAGAGAAAACTTACCTTTTTTTTTAAAATGCAATTCAGTACTGCAAAAAAGCAGACTGACCTTTGGAACTACACACTTGTGAACAGTAACCCTGCTCCAAAAGTAGTTAAACAAGGAACCTGAATTCAAATGATTTTTTGTTCTTGCTTTCACAGGAAAGAATCTCAAGATTTCAGAATCAATAGTGAAATTCTGCTGTAAATCTTCCCAATTGTGTCCGTGTAGATATACAAATACTAGGGCAACACAAGACAGGCTGAAGATAGCCATAATTAGTATACCACAGTTTCTTTGCATCAGTAAATTCAACTGTTAACTATGTAACACAGCAGTTGAATTGCCCTATACTTATTTTAATTACCAATTTAGCAGCAGCAACAACAAAAAGAACTGCAAACATAAACAAGCACCTCTGGAGAAAACACACAGCCCCAAACTGTTGCGTATCATTTTAAAAATACTCAAGTTTTTCTAAATTCTGTTGTTCTGATTATTTTTGTGCCCCGCTGTAAATGAAAGTGTGACATAAACAAACTTACTTTGACAAGTTCAAAAATCAAAATAACATATCCGTTAGATTAAACTGAGTGTAATATACTAGATGCAATATATAATTATCTTTATCAGTTCTATATGATGCAAGCTTTTAGATAACAACATCTGAGTGTGAGATTTATCTAAACAGTGTTCAGATAAAATTTATTTGTAATTCTTGGCTCATTTAGAAATTAAGTCATCGAAATATGTTCATTTAGAAGGACTGAACTAAAAAAAGCATTCAAACCATGAAGCACTCAATAAAGGAACTGTTCAGCTGATTCTCTTTATCAAAAACAAAGAAAACCTCCCAGCAGGTTTTGTGAAAGGTTAAATTTTATTTTGGGGAAAAAATAGTATCTTCAGTGAAATATCTGATTGTACATAGGTAAAATTTTTGTATGAAATCAAATAATCTAATGCTTAGAAATCTCATTTCACTAGACTTGAACATTTCCTAAAAAAAGCATCATGTTAAGCGTACCAGGATTACTAGCTATTGACTCACTAGGGAAGGTCTAACCTTTCTCTCAATCTCCCTTGCTGAATATAGCCAAGGGTTTCACTTTTTACAGCAAAATGAAAAATTAAAACCATGACCCCTACTCAAATCCTTGCCTTATTTGTTATATGGTCTGTCTTCTTAGTCTGCCTGCACTTTGCATCAGCAAGGCACTAGCAAACTCTGAAGGAAACTCCAGGCAGAACTGTGGGCTCTGAAGTCACTCCATGCTGCAGGGGAATTGCCTGCATTGTTGCCTTGAAGTAGGTGCACTGGAAACATCAAAAGGGATTTGGATCTCTTTATTGGAGCACAAGCTCTAACAGGGTAACTTTTAAAAGACAGAAAACTAATTTTCATGGGATATGACAGCTAAACACAAAAACTGGAGGAAAGAGTCTAAAAACACCTATGCTCTCTACTTTTCACAAGACAGTTCCTTTCAGCCCACTCCGTAATAACTCACTTCAGCAATTTCCTGCATCACACGAAGTCTGTGTGTGACCCCCACAAGGCCAGCCCAGCTGCTCGCAGCAAGAGCTGCTCTTCTCCATCTGCCCCATCCCATTTCATCCAGAGGGTACCACTCAAAGCAAGGCAAAAATGCATCCATCTCCCAGCTACTCTCTCAGAGACTTTTATGAGCTCATGACATACAGTATCCGTACAGTAAGCAATGAACAATTTTAGAAAACAATATTACCATCTGTCAGGACAGGTTTTACTCTATAAACTCAGGCACAGAACTTTCATCACAAAGTTTGCTTCTGTTTTCCTGGCTTGGAATAGACCCAGGAGGGAAAAGTCATGTAGGGAATACTGTTTCTTGATGTTAGATCAAGTAGAAGGCCAGGGCATTACTCAGATGTTTTGTAATCCTGTATTTGGGTACAAAATTAACTTGCAATGGTCATTTGTGTGCCTTATTACACAAAGTTTCACAGATGCAGGCAACCAAAACTGAAGTGCATCAGCCCTTGAGTTCTTTCCTATTCTTATGGAGATCTCCCTTTCTCACAGACAGCCCCTACCTGACTTTTTTTTTTTAATCTCTATTCACTACATTTTCCTAAAGAAATGAAAAAGATTTCTGAATCTCTTTAAATGCATGAACTTATATAACAACTTTCATACTGTGAAACATTAAAAACTTGAGAAGCAGCGCTTTTCTAAAGCTGGTAGGTAATAGAAACTAGAAATAGAGCTCTGCCTGCTGGCTAAGCCTAATGCCGTGCTTTTCATCAGACAAGCCTTCCTTTCTCTTCAGAGTTAGTACCACCTGGTATTAAAAATATGGGAAAACCCTAAAGTAATCTTGCTCTGGAACACTCCTGAATTGTCTCATTTTTTTGCATCTGAACTCTCACCTGAATGTAATGTTAATATGTCTTGCACTGATCATGCAGTCACATTCATTTTTCTTAATTGGTAGGAAAAGTATGTTTCTAGGCCAAGACCTTGTCTGTTAAATCTGTTCAAAGTGAACCTCTAAGGCTCTCCTAAAAACTACTAAAACCAGGAGTTTTTAGTAGAAATGCTGACAGATTATATTCTTGCCAGCACAATGTAACCTGACTCTAAGATAAATGTTTCATGAATTGAAAAAGTTGAAAAAAGCTCCTCTGTTCAGCTTTGTTCTCAAGATGAAAGTGAATTATCTTTTTGTCTTATACTGACACTTGGATTTTTGTACTTCAGTTTGTGGAAACCTGTAACCACGGGCAGTATTTAAACAGACAGGAATGTGTGGGATTCTCTCCCCACTAAATTCTCGTAACAGACATCCCACTTCTAACAATATAAGGCGAAAAAAGGTTACAGAACAAACAGATACCTTCCTGTACCTTGTTCTGTGAAGAGAAAGAAAAGTCATCTCTACTTGCAGAGATCACACATAAACACAGTTCCACCTACATGGCCATGACAGACCATTCAGGAACAGGGAGGGACAAATTTCTTTGCTGGACACATCATTCCTTTAAAAAAAAATGAATAGAAAAAAAAAAACCCCAAACAACCAAACCCTCAAAGATATAGAAATTCTTTCACTAAGAGCAGACCTGTATATTATTCTACTGGTTGATATTGGCAGATAGCTTCAGTAAGAGAAGCTAGTGCATCTTAATAAGGATTTGTAAAGCACACATCACCTATCAGCACCAAAAAAGCCGAATTCAGTAACTGCATTCTTCCTGTTCAGTGTAACTCCTGGAGTTTAAATGCTCCAGTGAGGGGAGGATCAGCACTGCAACATCATGGGACAGCCAGGGAAATCCCATATGCTGAAGCCCAATCAGCGTGGGATACGGCCTTTTGCCCCACAATATTAGGCAGCCCATTTTTACCATAACCAGAGCTTACTTTAAATTAACTTGGTATTCTAATACTTTGCAAAACATACCAACTGTTTTCAGAGAGTAATGCCTGAATGAAAGAAACCTAGTAGGACTGTCTAACGTTAAGTGTTATAAGCTCCATTGTTTTAATGTAAAAGAAAAGAAAAATGCAGTATTCCAGTTGTGGCTTCACCAGTGCAGAGTACAGGTGGAACTATGATGCACTATCTTCTGATCTTACCTGAAGATGAAAAGTTGAGTATCAGCCTGAAGGATTTTAGTGCTCTTAAAACCCGAAGCTCATTTTGCCAAACTGTTGACTAATGTAAAGTCATACCTGAACACTGGTTATTGTTCCCAAGAAAGAGATCTAAGAGAAGGGAAAAACTAAATGTTTTTAACTGAAAAAGACAGTCTGAGGCAAAAGCAGGTACATACACACAACTACGATTATTAAGTAAGACCAGTGAGGTGGTCCAAAAGTTTAAATAAAAACCAAAAAAGCTGAAGAATTTTTTCCCTTCAAAGACTCAGTATAAATCAAGAATAAGCCAATAAGATCAGAGTTATTACTTGTCTGGTAGTAATTTGGAGAGTGTTTACTTCTATTGGCATGAACAAATTTGTAAGCCTCCTGCATTCACACTGTGAATTTCGTTCTGGCAGTCATCACGCATCAAATGCATCTCATTGAAATTTAAAGTGGCAGATGCACAGAAAAAAAATACCATCAAAAAAAGGGCTAACTTAACAGAACATGTCTGCAGTTCTTTTGTTAACCTGCAATTACTAAATAGCACTCTTGAAGTCAGGTTCTTCTTTGATCTCCGTTTTCTTCATTAACCAACAGAAATGGATTGACTAGTTCCCAAAGTAGGCACCTTGGCAAAGAAATCAGAGTCTGAACAGAAATGGAAAGCACATCACTTGCTCACCATGATCCAGTTTTGCCAACAACTACCACTTTGGGAATAACAGTATTGCTGACCTGAGGGACCAAGAAGAGAAGAAAATTCAGACTATTTGACTAGATGCATGGAAGAAGTTATCAATTAGAAAAAGAAGCCACTAAAATAAAATAAAATAAAATAAAATAAAATAAAATAAAATAAAATAAAATAGTTAAGTTTAATTTTAAAAAGTCTTTGGATTTCAAAATTTGGAAAGAAAAATACATTATCACTAGTGGAAGAGGAGAAAATGTTGAAATTAGCTCTTATAAAACACTGTCCATAGATTCTATGCACCAGATCCTGTCTATACTCTCTATATGTTCTGAATGAAAAAAATGTTTCCTATTCCTAATGTTCTGCAATTTCAAGTTCAGAATTTTGTAAGTATTCAAAATCAAATTCACGTCAATATTTTCAAAGGTCAGCTTTTCTAGAGAGAAGAGAAGAGGAAGCAAAGCAGGAAGATCTGTGTAGCAATGGAAATAGTTATATTTTTTCAGTAAGTCTGTTGGATGTCTAAGTTTTATTAAGCCTTCAAAGCACAAATAATTACTATGTGAGCATCTCAATAATATGATGGTTAACCACCATTACATTTAGGAACAGGTAAATTTGCTCATAAACTTGCATGCTATGAACCTTACATATTTTTGGCCTCTTTCTTAGCTGAAATAGTGATACCTCGTGAAAAGCCATCAATCTTTTTGTCATTGCCTCACACCACCACAGGGACACATCACAAAATTAAACAGATCTTGAACCTACTGAAGCTAATGACAAAATTCTTTCCACTTTCCTGCACAGAATGAGGACACTTGGTAAGTTTCATTGCATATGAAATTACCCCTGACAATAAATATGCTTATGCTTAGACCAAACATGTGTATACACATAGGACAAGGGGTAATGGTTTTAAACTCAAAAAGGTGAGATTTAGATTAGATACTAGAAGGAAATTCTTTACTGTAACAGTGGTGAGACACCGGTACAGGTTGCCCAGAGAAGTTGTGGATGCCCCAGCCCTGGAAGTTCAAGGCCAGGTTGAATGGGGCTTTGAGCAAACTGGTCTAGTGGGAGGTGTACCTGCCCATGGCAGGGGGTTGAAACTCAATGATCTTTAAGGTCCTTTCCAACCCAAACCATTCTATGATATGATGGCCATACTTTCATAATACAAATCATTCCCATTGGAAGTACCTTGTTGAATCTCAGTCTAAGGATTGCCAATATTACTATTTCACCATAGCTCTCCACACAGTAAAAGCCTGTATTTAGTCTTGGTTGAAAAGGAATTAGGCAAAACACTGATTTGGAAAGTCTCATCTGCTTTATAGAGTTTATTGATCATTTCATAGAAAAAATATTCTAATTGTTCAAAATACAGTCTAGTTGTTTAGTTTTGTTCTGCTTAGCAATATTTCCCAATAAATTTAATGACTTAAATGAAATAGGAATAAATACATTTTTGAATCCATCAGTACTGGCACTGTATCTCGTGACTGGACTTACAGGACTACAGAATATGCAACTACTTAGGTCTCCTTCAAAGAAACATATGCAGTGAGCTGAAGACAGAAAATCCCACAACAAAAGAAATATCATAATAAGGCATACATACATATATACACAAATATATAGTCCTTCATGTGTAAGATCAGCCAAATAATAAAAATATTGAAAATAATTATTCCAAAGCAGTATGAACGCTTTCCGCAAAATGTTTTTGTCTGGTGCTAACAAGATTACAGGGGGCAAGGAGGATAAAAAACATTTAGCATGTGAGAAACAAGAGCTCTTCATCTGTTTTAGTACAATTTTCCCAAGATGCTGACACCATGGCACTAGACCATAGCAATACTGAAGAGAAGGAAAACTCCTGGAAGCCTTTTTGGAGACCTCCTGTAAAATTACAGCATGAATACATTACCTCTTAAATTAAAAAAAAAGTTTCTTACAAAGTTCAGCTTGTCAGACTTGCCAGGATTAGATCTGGGACCAAAGGTATTATGACTAAGCTCAATGCTGTATAAATATTAGATCCGTTATTCAAACAGCTCAAGGGCATCACGAGCCTGATTTTACATTGACAAAAAGTCCCCATGAAATATCTTTCCTGGAATTTTTCCCTAGTAAGGGTTGTAGCATAAGCACATATTTGAGCAAAAAGAAAACGTAAACAGCAGGTTCCATTAAAGGGGTTGTATCACGTACGTAGCCTCAGACAAAAGAATTCCAGCATTCGGGTTTTGTGAGTTATTAATGGCAATCTGCTCTGTAATTGTCGGTGAAATAATCTCATTGACACATACAAGTTAGGAAATAGAGGTCTCATTAACAAAGCCTCTAGCCTTTATTAGATCATATAAATAACCAAGAGAGCCTGCAAAAGATCGATTACAGCCTTTAAACGTTTACAGAATCAGTGTTTAATTAAGACCATTTTAATATGCAAATCAAGCCTAATTATCATCATTTGTTAATGTTAGTCTGCCTGGGCTCTAAACAGCCTCAGCTGCAAATATGGTAACAGTATCATATTTTTGCTGCTTTTTTTTTCCTAGGAAGAATTGCAGAGGAAACAATGAAGTTGTGCTACTAGTACGTATGAAAGCTTTCAAAATCACATTTCCATTTACCATTTGGAGATGAAGGTCAAAAAAGTGCTCAGCGTAGCATAAAATCTAGCTGAAATGTTATGCGTTTCCTCACCCCCTATTTTGTGGAGTGTTTTAATTAATGTATTTCCTTCAAAGTAAGTAACCCCTCCGGGAGTTTCTTTTGATGAAAATCTACCCTTGTTCAACTCAGTGATTGAAGAGATGGGTTTCTAACACAAATCATTGTAACTCAGAAGCTGATATTGGGGTTTGTTTTCTTCCTACCTCCCCCACCCCAGGAATGATAACCCTGCTATGCTGAGAAGCCACAGAATTATGGCAAAGCCCCTGGAAAATAAAGTGTGAGGCAAAACAAGAGAACACAGCCTTCAGCAACATGATGGGAGAAGCAGCCAGGGAGGAATGCAAAGCAGCAGGATAGAAAAGAAATGTCTGTGTTCTGACTCTTGAAGAAGTAAAATTAAAGCCGCAAGGCCCCTGTGAATTTGGTTTTGGGAAAGAGGGTGGGGCAGCTGCAACATTATTCTGGTAAAAAACATTCCCTTTTCCCAACACTGCTGTGCTCCTGCCACCATGATGAGCAGCGCAGATTAAAATAAAGAAAGAGGCCTACTCACTGTTGGGCTGTATTGATTTGTCGTTGAATGCATACACATTGACAGCAGGGAAATATGAAATGCTCCTGTTTGCAACATTTTACAATATAGAAGGTCACTTTATTTTTCTTTGCCATTATCTTTTCTTTCCTCATATTTCCAACACATTGAGCCCTGTAGCTGCCAAGCCCTCAGCTGGTTGAGGGTAAAAGAAAAGTGTTATACTTATTCTGTAATATATTTGGTATTTCTAAGCAAATTAAGTCCTCATAGAAAGAAAAAAAAAATAAAAAAGGACATGCAGTTACAATAGGTCTTTCAAGACAGAATGAATAAAAATGTAATAATCAGAGAAGAAATAAAAGAGATGACTTGAAAAGCTTCCAATTAAAATAGGAGCAGAGAGGCTTTCACCTAGCACCTTGACTGACTACTGGATGAAAGGACTTCATACAGAAACTGCATTTGGGTTACAGCTCAGAGCCATGGTTGGGTAGAGATCTGCCAGGCAGTTACTTCCCAGCTCTTTTTGAAGGGTTCTCTGGAGACGTTCATGGAGAATGGGGTGTGTTCAATAAAATCCCTGCATACTATTGCTGACCTAGCAAGTCCACAAATAGGTTGAGCTAAGCAAGGGGACAAATTTGGGCCAGCGAACAAACCCTTATATAACAGAAGCCTCTAACAGTTGTGAACCTGCAGACAATGAAGAATCAAGCCACAGAATACAAAGGGGCTGCGGAGACAGCTGGCAGGTGCTGAAGCTGGATTTATAGTATGTTCCCACTTAGAGCTGTGTGCAAAAGCACAGGATTTCTGCACAGACTAATAATGACTGCTATAATTTCTGAATGACTATCTGAACCTGAGAAAACCACAAGGATTGGAACTAACCATACATGGAAGGAAGCACCTATAACGTTTAGTTTTCTAAAGCTCTCTATTAACTGTAATGAAAAATGTTGATAATTTCTTACTTATTCCTCATTAGATAAAATGGCTGGCATTTTCACAGAGCCTTGAATTTCAGCGGAATTTTGTATAATGAGTGAAACAAGCACATTTTCAGGAAACACCTACAAGCCCCAGAACAGGGAAAAAGACTGGAAACTAAATGCAAACTAGGACACATATGCAAGGCTTAGTGGAGAAGTTTTGTGTTCAGATGCGGTACACATACAGTTACGCCACTGAGCTCTGAGCTACACCACCAGAGCTAGGACAGGGAAGGAAAGTACAGAGGAGTAATTCAGAAGTTCAATTCATACAGTCGTTTACGATGGTGCTGCGTTGGCTGGTTTTGCTCAATAGATGTTTTGTTAAAAGGGGAAGTCAGCAGCACTGATGCAGTTCAAACAGGCAGTAAACTGTAAAGGAAAGGAAAGGAAACAACCAAGAGAATACTTGAGCCACTAATTTGCAGCTGAAGATTCACAGTCATTTTCCTGGTCACCTCCACACTAGATACAAACAGCAGGTAAGTCCTTTCTATCCCAGATGAAGCTTCCCAAAATGTGGGAAGTGCTGTGCCCCAGTTTATCTGCTACAGTTTTCCTGTCCAGTTGCTCCTTTCCAACCCAACTTCTGAAGAAGGGTCTCTTATGGAACAGGTGGTTCATGTTCTCAAGCCTAAACTTTTTACCCATATTCAATAAATATAGAAATATTTTATGTTTGACATGTTGTATGGTCTCATTATGTATAGAAATGTTAATTCACTTTGGTATCCTGCTAAAGCCTTGCCCTTAGTGTCTCGAACCTGTCTATAGCTCCAGTGATGGAAAGTTAAAAACATTCCCAAACTCCCTTCTATCTCTCTGAGTGTTGTGCTGTGCACTCAGCAATATGAAAGAGTGCCTGAGTCAGACACAGATCTTTCAACTTCCTGAGATATATAGACATGTGTCAGAAAGCAGATATTACTGGCAAAAACTAAAGAGTTTAAAAAATTAATCAGAAAAAAATTGTCTGAATTACACATGCACATCAACAATCCTGCTTCATAACAATATTCAGACATCTACCAAATTAAATGCTACTTCACAGGTAGTGATCTTCTCAGTGTTCAGTCATTTGAATATCCAAGCTTCAAGAATATTGTTATAAGAACTGTCATAAATAAAAAGTACTACTTACACATCATTTTACACCCTGGAACAGACCGAGCCTCTGTTGAAGTCTGACTCTCCAATGCGAATGGAATTAGTGCCCATTTTACAATGTGGAGAAAAGGAATTATGCTGGCATACATGACTGAAAGCTGTGGGAGGAATCCTGCCACTATGTTTAAGCAGAGCAGGGCAAAACAAAATTTCATTCAATTTCTCAGATACAGTGAGAACTCAGCATGATTCTTAGATTACTATATATGCTTTGCAGATCAAAACTTCCAGCCACACGATTTCAACTAGTAAACAATGAAATATTTGTCTTCTCAGAAAACACCATTTATTTATTTTTTAATGAAAAATGTGTTTTACTTTTTTTTTTAAAGTACTTTCAGTGCAATTTGATTATAAAGCCCCCCAAAAATATAAAACTGTTTTCTTTTTTGCTCATTCTTCCTTCCCAACTATTTCATCACAAAGGCCAGTATAAGTTGTTATTCCTCGATCTGAGAAGTAAAGCTCTTTCATTAATTTTATTGGGTTTGTAATTTTTCAGTTTAAACCAAATCTTTCCTGATTATTGAAAGAAAAGTAAGTAAGGATATGCATTTAACAAAAAGAAGCTCAAAAGGAAAACATGGGAAGCACTTTAAATACAAATGATCTATAACTTGCATTCCATTCTGCAAATTTTCAAATAAAAGTTTAAAATCTCAACCAAAGCACTTTGATTTAGCTTGCAGCTAGCTCTGCTGGGCTTGTGTCCTTCTCACCCTGACTCCCTGCAGGGAATTGCAGGAAGCAGGCCGAGCTCCCCCTCCAGCCAGAAGACACTCTTCAGCAGCACAGCGCTTGCAATCCCTGATGTGGGAGGGCTCTGCCCTTTGTGCAAGCCATGCTGCTGTACAGCAGGGTCATTGCAATGACATGGCAGAGCTTGTGTCTGAGCTCAAAAACAAACTCATGCCCTTGTACCTCTTCAAGCCACACACAGGACCTCTTACACACTGTTAAGAATATATGGCCAGAATAGCCTCTCAGGTCTCATCTGGATGTATATCTACCCACTGTACAAGACAAGATGGCACAAGAAGCATTACACTATGAGATATCACGTTATGCTCATTTTCTCTCCAGTGAGCTGAACTACAAATAAATGACTCAGAAACCAGCATGAAATGAGGACATATCACCAACGGGGGTTTATAAACATTATTTGTTAGAAGTAAGTCTCCATACGACCCATGACTAATTTCAGGGGGTCAATGTGATCTTTGCCCTCCACTGTGTAGAGTATTATTCTTCTCTAAAGAAGTTCAGAGGTTAATGAATAAAGTGTCACCAAAGAAGAAATGAGACTAAGCAAGAAAATGCTCGTTCTCGGGCTCTGCTATAAATAATGCTCTCATTAAAATTCTGCCTTGGAAGAAAGGCAAGTCCATTAGTCTAGGAGCTAATTTTTACTGGCTTCTTAGATGTATGCATATTAAAAATTCAGTTTTTATAATTGCCAGCCATCAACCACCTAGTCAGTGCTGTTCTTGGAGTTTTTAATTATTTACTTCATTTGCATAGACACTCCAATTTATGATCAACCATTTAGTTATCAAGGGACAGTTTTAGTAATTCCTCTTTTACATTTTTATTTATTCCTTTTGTATCCCTACCAGGAGCATTGAGAGGGCCCTGCCCAAGCTGCGCAGCAGTGGGACAGGCTCACCCCAGCACCTGCAGCCTGCTGCCATGATACCTGGCCATGCTCCCCTGCACCCTCTCTGCCCGAGCCAGGGCAACATGTATGGTGTGGTTATATGGCATCCACTAAATCCTCACATCCCACCTCAGAGTCCCACAGCAGACTGTAAAGACAGCCCTGCAACCTGATACATTAACCAGATGCTGCAAGCCCTTGCCTGGCACATCAACCTCAAAAGAGGAGGGAAGAGCTCACATCCAGGAATGGGCTGCTTCTTTCCTACAAGTGCTCTAGCACTTTGCCCCAAAGCTGTTCTCTGAGTTTTCAGTTTGGGGCTGGTTTTCCCTCCTCCCACAACCTTGCTCTGTTGTCTGAGGTTACTACTGCTGTGAAACCTACACCTCAACTCCAGCAGGGCCTTTCTGCATTATGAACAGGTCCCAGCCATTTTTGTTCATACTTCTGAGCAGACTGTACATGTTTCTCTTCAAAATGCTGTCTTTGGATGTAGAAAAAGGAGAGAAGATAAAGGAAGATGCAAGCTTTGAAGAGAATGAATTCTGCTGTTGCACAGGAGCTCATCTGTCCCATAGCTCCCCAAGCATATGCCATGGGCAGCCAAGTTCCACCCCCACCAACACACCCTTCAGCTGAACAACATCATCCCCCCCACGCACCACCAGCCCAGAGACAGCAGTGAATCTTGAAAAGCCACCCAATTTTTTTGTTAATCCTTAAAAACAACTAAATTATTGAACGAAAGATGTGTTGTCTGTCTTCAGTGTTCAACAGCAGACTCCAGTAACAATGGGAATGATTGATTTGTAATCCCTGGTATCATTGTGCTCCTCCCTGGGTACCATTTCTGACGGCATTTTGCAGACAGGATACAAGACAGCAAATGCAAGGGGAGCAAAGCAGCCTTGCCTGGCAGGAAGGGAATTGATTACCAATCCCTCTTTCTGCCAGGCGGAATTTCTTTGCTGCAATTCATACTTTTCAATGGGCTGCCTACAGACAGCCTCCAGATGGCTTTAGGGGGAAGTGAGGGCAATGACACTAGAGATTACAAATCAATCACTATTACTGAGCCTTTTATTTGGTAGAAGCTTCCAAGCTACCAAAAATATATAAAATGTCCTGATTTCTTGCTTGATGTTTCCTTTCCTTAAGCACTTGTATGCCTTCTTTTCCTCCTAAAAACCCTGCTTTCTCTTCTTTCACTTTTTTCACTTCCATCTTTCTTAGTACTTATTTCTCATTTATACTTGATTTTATCCTTCTGTCATCTTTCTCAGTGCGTGGGTTACCTGATACGGAAGTAAAACATGAACCTTCTACTCTACAGTGTCATCCTCCTGTTCTTTCCCACCCAGATTCCTCTTCTCAAAAAATGGGACAGTAACACTGACAGAGAATGGAGTGAGATCTACCTAATTTTTATTGTCTTGAAGCCATCTCATATATCATTCTGACTGCTTGTGCTCATAGCAGGATGTCGGGTTTGGTGCGATAGGATCCTCGCAATAATGAGAGAAGGTAACAGAGAGTCTGGCAAAAGATGATAGTAGCCCCTCAGCTACAATATAAAATATCCAGAGAAAGCTCCCCATACGTCAAGGTACGTCCACACTGCTGGGCACTGAAGGCATGGCTGCCATATGTGACACTGCTTATCAGTGCGTTAATTTTTTAAGAGAGATCATGGATGGAGTCCAGTCCAGATGAAATTAGAACTTTCAGCTATTCCAGAGCTTTCACACGAGAACTCTCCTGAACGTGCAGCACACAGGTTTGATTTTACTTCCTTATATGCTTTCTTTCATGTTTTAATTCCTGTTCTCTTACCGACAGAAGTATCGTCAACTGGAATATGTAAGTATTGACAATATGGTTGCTCGGGGCAAATAAATGCTTTTTAAGCAATAAACCTGATTGAGATACAGGTCAGTTTAAATAACTCAACTGACATGCATTTGGTAAAACAAATACCAGAGGTGCTGAAAATCACCTTTTAAAAAACTATAGCTTACTGAGTCAGAAGACCTTTCTGTCCTAAAATGTTAACAAGTTTAATTTTAAGTAGAAACTGAAAAATCATAGAATAATAGAATGATCTTTAAGGTCCGTTCCAAATCTAACCTTCAAGTTCCAACCCCCCTGCCATGGGCAGGGACACCTACAACTAGACCAAGTTGCTCAAAGCCTCATCCAGCCTGGCTGAAAAATAGATCAAAATTCTCAAAGGAGAATATCTCAAAATTCTGGTGACACTACAGCTTGGTTGTTCAGAGCAGAGATTTCATCAATGTATTGATACATAGAAAGTTTTCAAACTATTGACTTTTCATCCTAAACCAAGTAGGAAGTTTTTTTCAAAATCTCAGAAATATGTTTGATTATTAAAAAAACACTTCCTCCCAGGAAGGATGTCACTTTATTGCTGTTCAGAGATCCAAAATTAGGACAGAAACCCTGGATACACCTCTCTCAGAACCAGCATTTCCCCTGCATGAAACCCATTATGAATTTCTAAGTACACCAGCTACTGCAAGCAACATTTCTGAGTTATGAAACAGCTCCTATAAGGTAGACTACAAAACTCAGCTCAAGTCAGCCATGTTCTTCCATCAGATGGATCACTACAGCCAGAGAGTAATCACTTCTGTAGTAACACAAGAGCATAAAGCAGTGGGCTAAAGGCTGCAGATTAAACAGTTTCCAGCTGGGTGTGAAAATGCCATGAAAATAGCGTGGCTTATACAGCAGAGTGAAGTTGAGATTTTATGTGTCTGGCTAAACAATTCAACACTGTGTCCCCTCACACCTCATTCAAACTCTTGAGAAATACAGTGAGATGCTGGAGGATGTGTTTTTTTACTGAAGTTTGTTTCATTTTGGTATGTCTCTAGGTGCACAGTAGCATGCAGAAGTCAAGAAGTGAAAAGAAAAAAAATATTCAAAAAAGACTGCATGACTCATTTTACATATCTAATATAAGATATGGGGAACCAAATTTCTAGTTATGATAAAAATTTTTCACAGTATCAATTCCAGTCAGACACACTTGGGCTTTCCAATTCTTCAGCAGCAAAGCTGCTCTTTTGCACAGCCCATGCCAGCATTGCAGACTCCAAGGTCTGTGCTCAGCCCATTCCAGAAGCACTTTTTGAGGGGCCTGGCACTGCAACCCTCCTGCTCCTTCCCAGGGGATGAAGAAAATTTTTACTGGGACACTGTCTAGCATATAAAAGAAATTTGTAAAATGTAGATTTTTCCATGAAATAGTTGGGTCAATCAGCATTTTATGATTAAATTTTTGTTCATCAGATAATTTTCAAACAATATTAAAAGAAATTTTCTATTTAGGTTTGTAACATATCCTTACTCTATGTTATTATTTGCAAAACTATATACAATGATAATTGCGTTTACTCTATTGATTCAACTATTGGAAATCTTGAGATTTTGACAAAATATTTCTTTTTATTATGCCACTTCTGACAGTGCAGTACTGCTGAAAAAAAAGCAAGGAATTATTTTAATACACTCTTACTGCACATTACTTTAGAAGATTGTTCTAAATTGCTAAATACAGAACCAAGGTATCTAAACAGAATGATTTAATACTAGTATGGATTAGCATTATATAATCCAGTAGGTAGAAACTATGCATAGAAACCACAATCCTTTTTCCATTTTTTGTCTTAAATTAAAAAGGCTGCTCTAGAAGAAGTCAAAACATTGACTTTATACCAGAAAGAATGCATCCTTCTTCAAAATCTCTCATAATTTGTTGATGCTCATAGAGCAATTTGGTGATATTCAGAAAACTTCTATTATTAGATATGTTACTTGCACCTGAAGGCTCGGTCATTTCCTGTAAGCTCATATACACAAGGGAAAAAGATTTATAGAAAAAGAAAACAATTTTTGTGGGTTTTTTGTTGCAAATGCTGGCAGTAAGCCACTGTTTTTCTGAATCCGTAATTTTTATGCCTCTGTTAGGCAGATGTTTACCTAAATCATTTAAATCTCTGTCTTTTCTGTTTTAGACACATTTACTATTAAAGGATGCTCCCTGAGTAACAGCATACATTAAAAGTTAATTAAGAGGAAGTTAAAGGAGAAGGAAAGTAATTACTTTTTTCATACCCTCAACAGACATTTATTTCATTTTGGCAGGTTAAAAATGAGAAAATTTGGAATAAAGGTGTGAAAATTGGCAATACATTTTTTTTGGGAAAAGCTTTATTATCCATTTCCTTACATGTTAATTAGGAAATGCAATCCACTTGCAGCGTTGAGTGAGACTAGTAAGTAATATAAGTTGCTTCATTAATTTAACATCCAAACTTTTCAAAAGTGGCACGTTTAATTCAAATAGCAGGCAGTTGTAGGCTGTCATCACAAAACAAACCCATTTTTACACATTATATTAGCAGACACTATTTACTGGGCTTTTTAGTTATTATGCAATATCAAATAATAAAGTCTTTATCATTACAGGTTTAATACAATTATTTATTCTTGACTATTAACTTATGTTTCTCAGAGAGCAAAATTTGTCTAGAAAAATGTTTGCGCACACACTCCCCCACACTTGTATACACATACTTTTTACTTCACAGAGATGTGATCAAAAATTGTTTAACCCTTATTTACAGCAAGTCACATTCCACTGAAAACCCTAGGATCTAAATTAAAAATAAAATATTGATATGAATATGTGTGTTTTTTCCTCCAGAGAATGAGTAGGGTTTGGATTTAAAAAAAAAAAAAAAAAAGTAGTAACAAAAGAACATCACACAAAACAAAAAATCAGTCTTAGCTACAGCAAAGCTACTCTATTTAAAGTAGGACAATTATTCTTCTAAAATAAAGCCCTCAGGCTCCAAAGATGTTATGTACCCTGATGTCAGGTCCCAGAAAGACTGTACTGGAGAGAAGTGCATACATACCCTTAAGGTTGAATAGCTGTGGGGTGTCCTCAGCCAAGAAAGGCAGTCTCCCATGGGGGAATGTCAGTCCTCTCCCTGCCTATGCTCAGTTGAATCCAGCTGAACTTCATCATCATGGGTCATGTCTGCTGCTGTCGGTGGTGGGTGAATTTGAAATACGAGGCTTTGCATTATACAGAGAGAAACTGACAGAGGGCTAATTTTTAATAACATGATTAGGAGGAAACCAAAAATTGCAACACTCTACAAACCCATAGCAGATCTTGCAAAATCCATTTTCCAGTTTTGGAAAGGAAAGATCTCTAGAAAGAGCCAGATTCACAAAAAACTCACTGCTCCTAAAACAAAATTACTCAAGCATGTTACACAGTTTTTCACAGGATGAAACTGTGGGGGTTCTTTCTTTTGTTTTTTCCCCTCAATGCATCTTGCATTTCCTACCCTATTTCCTATGAACTTGACATTTTTTGAAATTCCCATTATCCTAATTACAAATAAGATTGAAGCCTATTAACACTTTACCTGTGGAAAATAAAATATTTGGGCCCCGAGTTTCTTATGTGATAAGGTCTGACAACCAGCTGCTTGTGCCTTGTATGGACAAGGGTAAAAAACTGTCTGGATGGCCAGGCCCAAAGAGTAGTGGGGAATGGAGTTAAATCCAGTTAGCACTGGGGCCAATTCTTTTTAATATCTTTATCAACGACCCGGACAAGGAGATCAAATCCACCCTCAGTAAGTTCACAGGTTAGGTGGGAGTGTTGATCTGCTTGATGGTAGGATGGCTCACAGAAGGATCTGGACAGGCTGGATACACGAGCTGAGGCCAATGGTACGATGTTCAACAATTCGAGGTGGAGCCAGTGCCAAATACAGAGGGAAGATCACTGCTGGGTCCTGCACTTGGGTCAAAACAACCCCACGCAGTACTATAGGCCTGGAAAGAGTGGCTGTAGAGCTGCCTGGCAGAAAAAGACCTGGAATTGTTGGTCAATTATCAGCTGAACATGAGCCAGCAGTGTGTCCACATGGCCAAGAAGGCCAACAGCATCCTGGCTTGTATCAGGAATAGTGCATCCCCAGCAGGACTAGGGAAGTGATCATCCCTCTGTATTTGGCACTGGTGAGGCTCCACCGCGAATACTGTGTCCAGTTTTTGGGCCTCCCACTACAAGAAAGACATTGAAGTGCTGGAGCATGTCCAAAGAAGAGCAACAAAACTGGTAAAGGGTATAGAGAGAAAGTCCTATGAGGACCAGCTGAGGGAAATGGAGTTGTGTAGCCTGGAGAAAAGAAGGCTAAGGGGATACCTTATCACTCTCTACAACTACCTGAAAGGAGAGTGTAGTGGGGTGGGGATCAGTTTCTCAAGTAACAAGTGACAGGACAAGAGGACATGGGCACAAGTTGCACCAGGGGAGGTTTAGAATGGATATTAGGAAAAATTTCTTCACTGAAAGGATTGTCAGGCATTGGAACAAGTTGCCTAGGGAAGTGATGGAGTCACCATCGCTGGAGGTATTTAAAAGATGTGAAGACATCATGCTTAAGGACATGGTTTAGTGATGGACTTAGCAGTGCTAGGTTAACAATTGGATTCAGTGGTCTTTAAGGTCTTTTCCAACCTAAATGATTCTATTATTCTAAGTTATCCTATAGCCCTTCTCTGTGATAGTGGCACTGTAGGAGAGACACAGAGACAAGTTGGGGGTTGGTGAGAGAACATGCCTGACAAGGAGTGTTCATGAGGTCACCAAAATGCTGCAGAGCCAGTGATAGCAACTCTCTCTATTTCTTACTTAATCAAAGGAGAGAGCATGATGGCCAGGACCAACACAGTTAGGAACACGGTTAAAATATTAACTGTTATTGTACACAAATTTTCACTAAACACAAAAAGCAAACAAGAATTAGAGAAGTGTGTAATTGTCACAATTATAAATTTCAAAATAAGTGGCAAGTAGAGTTAACATAAAGGCATTTGTCAAGAAGTTGCATACTTCCCAAGGCACAGGCTCTGAGACAGGTGGACATGCTACCTGCATTTCCATAACCATAAAGTCCCAGATTCAATGTTCTAGGGCTCCATCTCAACTAGTAAAACCAGTTGCATGCCATTACTAGATGAGGCTGGAAATGAGGGGTGGGTCTGGCAACAGGATTGGGGTAGGCCTTGGAATGCAGTGTACAGAGGGTCCTACCTGGCCTTACTCTAGACCTGAACACTCCCACTCTTCTATGGCTTCTCACTAAAGCAACTCTGTTGCTTTTGCACAAACCTAGTGTTTTATAACAGGAGACATTTAAATAAAAAGTAGGACTCTGGCACAGCATAAATCACCAAGCACCTCCTTTCCTGTGAGCTTGTTCACAGTACAAAATCGGACCACTGATATTTATTCTAGTCACCAACAGGGAAAGATTACGTACAAAGGCTTTGTCATACTGCTAAATTTCGCTTCTCGCCTATCAGTTTTGTCACAGTGTTTCCAATCTGCGTGTGATAAATGTCTTCTTTCTGAAAGATTATTGCTTCTTTATAAAACATTTTTGAGGAGAGAGAGAGCGGAAAGAAACAATCAGCTTAGTAAGGGACTGGCATGTAAAATACTATCATTTGCAAAACACTGGCCTGAAACACACTTGGAGGCAGAGAAGCTGAACTTGAGCCACAAAGGAAGAAAAACAGAAATGCAATAATCACATATTTATTTTTAGAGAAAATGAAAAGCTAAATAAACTGTAAAACCAGTGTTTACCGGTAAATCCTTTTTGTCCTGAAAACCACGCTGAGTGATGCAGGAACAGTCAGTTCTCAGGGGATCAACTGGTGGTACCTTTTTGGCAACATCTCATTCCTGCTGCGTTGGTGCCAGGACACTTTAGGTCCTGAAACAATTAATTTTAGTAGTGCTGCAGCAAACTATTGCCAGAAATCTGAACTTGAGAGACAAGGATGCTGCTGCTGCTCTTTTTTTTCTGTGTTAGCTCTGAAATCACCTTACAATCAAGAGAGCTTTGAGGCTACACTCCTGAAAAGATGCTGATGGACCTCAGCCTGCCAGGAAAGCAAACATAAAGCATCCAAACACACCATTTGCGAAGGGATTAGTGTACTCACAATTGGATTTGGCATAGGATAACATATGTGACTGGGAGTTATGGTAAGGATGAGGAATTTTGTGCTGACTGCTTTGACAAATCTGCATCTGTGAGGTATACCCAATAATTCTAAGAAAACAAACAAGATACCATTAAACACAGGAGGAGAAAACACATTGAGGAAATTCTGTAAGCAATCCCATGGCACTCTGAGGAAAAGCTTCAGAAGGAGCCTGGGCAAATGTTACGATGCAAGAAAACCTGGCTGTTAACTAGCATGACACAGCAATTCACACTACTGATCGGAATACCGTCCTGTTGTTAGGAAAGTCCAGACTGGCATGGTGACAGAGACAGAACTCTTTTCATTGCTTCAAATAAATTACAGTATATAATTAACATTGTATTCATTGCAGGTGAGTGAGGATACTTGGGGTTCTCAGTTCTTCACAAGGTGAGTCACTACTAGTTTTGAAAATTTCACAACTACAACACCATCACATTACCTCATCTGCAAGACAACAAAGGAACATGCACTCCTATTTCTATAGACAATATGAAATCCCATCAGCGCAGTCTACCGGAGAAATTTTAAATAGACCTGTACAACACAAATTACATGCTGCCTCATTGCTTCTCTTCTCCAATAGCCCACGCTAATATCTCCCAACGTCCACATCAAAACACTGTACAACACCTAAAGCTCCTTCTCCAGACAACTGCCATATATTTTTTCATTCTATCTCCACCAGTTTAGCAACAAGATCTCTTATTTGTATCCTTTTTATCCCTTTTGTATTGTAAATTAATCCTTTCTACAGAATAACCCAAAACACGAGTAGAAAAAAAGATCCCAGAGAGAATTGAGTATGTTCATATTTCAGGACCTCAGCTGAATCATCCTTAGTTTATCAGTACAGCACACTCTGAGACAACAAGACTACTACTTTTTAATGCATTTTCGTCACACCCTTTGCTGCAGTTTACATCAACAAGAAAGGGTGAAAGGGGAGATGGAAAAGAGGTGAAGTGATATGCCTGCTCCTCATAAGCTGCGTGAGAAAGAGAAGAAGCACCTGCCAAATTTCATATCCCTGTCATATTAGACCAACCATGCTGCCTCTTAACATAAAATGTCCTCAAATATTTATCATGCTTATAAATGAGGAAGCTGAATTCAATTATAATCAAAGAGTTGCATTTTGGCCTTGGACCATAAAATGCGAAAAACCCTGCCCTGTGCTATTGCCTTGGGGGTATCAGAGCATAAAACCTGTGTCTGCCTGGCAGTCCTCTGTCATTAAATATGTACTACAAAAAAAAAACTATCATATGGAAAATATTCTGAGTACGAATTACTACTGCAAACTATCCATTGACGCTGCAAGGGACATTCTACTCAAAACCAATTAGACAGTCTACAGCCATTCCTTCAAAACTAGGACCCTCAACTGTGTTGCAGGTGACACTTAAAACCAACTACTTAAGCTTTGTTGAAGGATCAAGAAAATATTTTTAAGCAAATCTCTTGCAAGCTCTGAAATTCCAGTTTTTTTGAACACACAGCTTAAGTCATCCTAAAGGTTTGCCTGCTTTTCAGTTCAAGCCGATTCCAAGACAGGACCTCTTTTTCTATTATGAAAAGGACACAGGAGCGGAAAGTCTAAAGAAGTCACCCACTGAGGCTGTGGGAAACCAGAATGGAAATATATCTAAACACAAGCAGTAGCAGTTATAAGAGAGTAATCTATACAAAGAAACAGATTGATTCACCACGACCATTTTAATTCAGTATTTACCAAACTGGAAAGCTATTTATTGAAAATATATTGCTTACCTCACAATGTTATTGTTAGTAGAAAGGAAATTGATTTGTAAGGTTTAGGGTTTATTTGATTTTTAATAGATCTTTTCGAGAATGCGTACCCACAACCACCACGTCATTAGACTTCTGAAACTTAAGTTCTTACAGCTACAGAGAAGGGACAGTGGAATGCATGGCTTGATATATAACTAGACTAGAGAGTCTAATGTAATCTTTGAATTTAAAAAGTAAAAAGCCATCATAGCACATTTTGTGTAGCCAAGTGTTTCCAGATGCCTTACTTCAACCTAACAGAATGGCAAGTCTGTACTTAGTAGTACAGACATAAAAACAGCTCATGGGGAAGCCAGATAAAAGGAAAGGTAGCAAACTATCTACTCCTTCAGCATAACATGGTGAATAGGCTTGCAGGTGGAGAGGCAGGCACTAAAAGGACATTTCATAAAAAGGTATGTCTATAATCTGCTTTCTTCAATTAGTATGTGAGGAAAAAAGATTCCACAATTAACTGTGGCAAGGAAAAAGAGCATTTAAGATACAATGCCTTTAACTTAACAAACTAACAGATTTATATATTTCTTGTACAACCTGAATGGCATAGTAATTTCCCCCCCACACTACTGCCTCATCAAGAATAGGATTTGCTTCTGAGCAGTAACTATTAATGGGAGCTCAATTCCCAAAATGTCTATAAAGCTCACAATATTAGATGACTCTTACATAGGTCTCACCTATATTTCTTTGATGGACACGCTTGTCTGAATTCAGTCTCCCTTGGTTTAATGAACTTCCCTGTGCACAGAAATACACCTGTTCTACAGGCACAGGAGGTGCTAACTATGGCAGGTGTTTGCTTAGCAAATTTCCCCATGCATGCCTCAAAGTTTGGCTAAGTTTCCAGTTAGCTTGCACATGCAAGCAGGATGGCGATATTGAACTACATTTATAACAGGCTGCAGAACACACTGTTTTCATACCTATGAACTATTGCACCAATTAGCTACCTTTGCAGTCATATGTAAGTTAGACAGTTCATACTGAAAGATCTGTGGCAGGGGGTAAAGTATTTGTAATAGAGCTTTCATCTCAAATACGTTTCCTTCTCTGGCTTGTCAGGACATGGTAACTAAATTTCAGAGATGATGTGAGAGCTGTGACTGATTTTACTTCCTATAGCGTTATGAGCACCTTGTGAAAAGCCTGCAGTACAGAATACAATCAGTACAAAACTCGGTACTTCTCCATCCAGGGGAAGGCAAACATTGCTTATCTGTGTACGTTGTTTACAAGGGGCTATTTTTTGGCTTGTAGATTCCAACTTCCTATCAATTCTTAGAATTCCAAACTTCCTATCAGTTCTTTCAGTGGTTCCCAGTGACAGGACAAGGGACAACAGGCACAAACTGGAACACAGGAAGTTTCATTTAAATATGAGGAAAAACTTCTTTACAGTAAGGGCGACAGAGCACTGGAAGAGGCTACCCAGGGAGGTTGTGGAGTCCCCTCTTCTGGAGATCTTCAAGACCCACCTGTATGCAGTACTGAGTAATGTGCTCCAGACAATCTGCTTTAGCAGGGGAGTTGGACTAGATGATCTAGGTATCTAATAGCAACCTTCCAGTACCTGAAAGGGGCCTACAGGAAGGCTGGAGAGAGTCCATTTACAAAGACCTGCAGGGACGGGATGAGGGGCCATGGCTTCAAGCTGGAGAAGAGCAGATTTAGTCTGGATCTTAGGAATAGGTTCTTTACTATGAGGGTGGTGGAATACTGGAACAGGTTGCCCAGGGAGGCGGTTGAAGCCCCTTCCCTGGAGATATTCAAGATGGAGCTCAATGAGGCCCTGGGCAACATGGTCTAGTTGGGGGTGTCCCTGCTGACTGCAGAGAAGTCAGACTAGATGACCCTAAAGGTCCCTTCTGGCCTGGACCATTCTATGATTCTATGGTCTCTAGAGGTACCTTCCAACTCTGACAATTCTGTGATTCCATAAATCCTCTGGCATCACCTCTCATTTCTGCTCTGTCAAAGGCAACAGTGTTAAGTGTCTTTTGAAAATTTTCTAGTAAACACCTTTGTACTTTCCTCACCGCTGCCTTTCACACCTATAAGCATCCATGAACCAACCTGACCTCTAAAAATTTTCCTTTACTTCTCATGCTTATAAGAAAGTTGACATTAAATGGTCTGTGTAGTACAAAGCATTGTTTTTGATGTCAAATAGTAACATAGCATTTTCACCAAAATTTTGTGCTCTCTTTGGATGAAGCTTCTGGCTTCTGCCTTGGTTATCAGCTGTCTGGAGTAGAAGCATGTCTATAGTTATGTACCTGCTACTGCACTTTACACAATGAAAGCCTGCTCTCGAGAAAGAGGTGTTAATATAATATCAACTAAGTAAATTTAGCCATTATTTTTAATTCATTGAGGTATTGTGTGGCCAATCGTCATCTGGTAGGAACATTATTACACACATGCACACACTAAATGGCTTTTTTACTAATGACTCATTTGTTTTATACTTGCTTCTTTCAAAAAAAGAGATTAAGTTGAAAATGACCTTTTGAAGATCATACTTGTGGACCGATCTTTTAATTTTTAATTACCTTCTTTGCTTTAATTGTTACATTAGGAACTATTAAGAAAGCAGCCAGCTTCATATTCAATAATTTAATTAGAATTTTAGGACCAAGAAGTCAATGCAAATGTTATTCTGTAGTCAGGCCTTTCCCAAAGCCTTTGAAAGAACTTTACTCCCATTTTGTTTCAAAGTGACATTGGCGACATAAAAATTAAATTCATACTTACTGCAATATATCATGCACACACATTATAGATATACACAGGCAGCTGGCAAGAAGTTCAGATTCAGGTCAATCTATTTAGTGTCCAGACAGGAATACAGCCTGCTTACCTGACTTCATTTCTAAACAATCAGTGACACAGCCAAATACCAATACACTGCACACTCCGACAGAACCCACTCTCTGTACAGCACACCAGAAGCTACACTATCTAAGTACTTACTGAAATCTATAGCCAGACTTTTCCCCTGGCTAAAACTTAAAATATTTTAAATTAATCTATTTTAAGGTCTCTAATTGCTATTAATATTCTAAGATAACCAGCAGCAACCGAAAACTGATCCACTCTAATTTTAGAACTGATGAAATCTGATTCAGTGACGAATTAACATCCTCCTCCATTCCACTGTTGCCTCTCTGCTCTTGCCAGTTTACACCACTTGAGCACCAGCGATCCACCACAGGGAGCCTTCAGTGGAGCTGTGAATTGCATGGCCTCCTGCCTAGAATATGGACATCTCTCATTTGTAATTAGAGGTATGTGTTTCACATGACTGCATCACTCCAAAATGCCTTGCCCAGAAGCAACCCCCTAGCTAGTAAGGCATGAGTAAATACAAACTAGTGCACTGAGTTGCACAGGGCCAAAACACCTCACCACATCAAGGCCATGCTGGATGGGGTTTTGAGCAACCTGATCTCATGGGAGGTGTCCCTGCCCATGGCATGGCATTGGAACTCGATGATCTTCCAACCTAAACCCCACTATGATTCTATTACCATCATTAGATTAGGTGGGACCATCCTGAGGAATGTGAAGGAACCCTGTCACATGCATGAAAGAAATCCTTGAATCAGAAAAGAAGCTTTAGTGAAAGAGGTCCTTGAATCAGAAAAGAAGCTTTAGTGAAAGACACGAAAAACTTGCAGAGAGGAAGGGTGGCTGCAGTGACCTGCTGGAAGGTAAGAGGGCAATCAGGAGTGCTGGGAGGTTCATAAGCTTGGCAGCAAAGAGGAACTCAATGGCAGGTACACCTACAACTTGCTAGGGAAGGATCAGGGGACTACTCTGACCACGGGAAAGGCAGCAATACAAGAAAGGAGCCAAGATTTACTCTAAAACGCAGCAAGTTAAGACTAGGCCAAGCTGTACTGCAAGAAGCCTTGCCTGAAGGGTGTGATGGCACTTCTAGCTACAGGAGGAAACTCAGGCAGAGCCCCTGGGGAAACTGCAACTATACAGGAACAGAAGCAACAGGCTGCTGAGGACCCTGTCGCTTTCTTCTCTAGAAGCAGCTTAAATGACTGTGAACACCATGATGAAAACGTATTACTTTAGTCTACCTAAATAACTACATCACTGCCAATATAAAGCCATTTATACGTTTCACATGAATTAGGAATCAAGATGAAAATTAAGCTTTAACTTACATAACTGTCTTGTCTTCTAAAAGACTTACCCTTGAAATGAAGTAATAATGTGGCTTTTCTATGTTGAAAGAAAGTGTTAAAAGGGGCTGCCTTCCCAAGGGCAAAAATACGCTGATGTCCAGTGGACAGGCCCAGGCACATCAATGAACAGTAACAGCTTTATAAAACAGTAATTATAACCTCTTAAGATCCACTTATTCACCTGGAGCTTTGCGGAACAAGGCAACTTGTCTGATCTAAAATGTTTAGAGTCTAATTTAAACCTAGTTTAACAGGGAAAAAAGCCCATGAGATCAACTGATCATACAGTTTATTAAATTTTGGATTTAATGGTTTGATTTGGGAGGAAAGTCAGGAAGGCAAGAAAAAGGAGGGACAAGTCACTAGTGGTAGGCCAAATGAAATTCAAAGTCATAGTTCCAGTCTGAGGTTTCAGGCACAGACAGATTGAAGGGCAATGGTTTTCTTGCCTCTCAGGAGGAAAAAAACAAGCAGCACACCAAGAACAGAGGATACTTTCTTGCTTGCATCTGGATGAACTGATCCAAATTCCAGAGTTACATGCTCATTATTTGAAATATTTTATTTTAATCCACGTTTCCACAGAAGTTGTTTTGGAGGAAAGTAAGAATGTTGCATTTTAAAAAAGGACGGTGACCGTATCAGCTTTTTTCCCAATTATTTTTCATGATTAGAAAGAAATTAAGACATTTTTCCACAGCCATTATTTTTGGTTTTGAAAAAAATTGCACTAGCCTCTAGGAAAACGGCCCAAACATAAACCTCTTCAAGTTTTACTTTTGTCTTTCTTAAGACATAACCCTTATTCATAGATATTTGTTCTAGATTTCCTATTTTACTAGGACACATACATTGATTTTCACATTAAGATAGGGACTTTTAAAATATGAACCAATTACTTACAAATACGTACAACAGGATAAGGACACATAATTTGTTATACTTCATGCCAGAAGGAGGACTTATCCTTGCATGTCCCTTACTTGCAGCAAAATAATTCAATTACACTAAGAGATTAATAGTTTGCATGGAAGATCTCTTAATCTCCACTACTGATGACTTCAATCTTCCACGTACTTTTGAAGAGGATTGACTTAAGCCATAAACTGCCTGTCAAAGATTTTTTTTAAATGACCCATCCTGTCTATCCACGCAGCTCTTGAATTCATTCCTCAGACGTTCAAAAGGGTTCAAATGAAACCGACAAATTCAATACCTGGAGGATATTCTGACTGATAATTTTGTGTCTACAGTGTTTACTCAGGGATAAATCAACTGGACTAGGCCAAAAAACATAAAGACGACCAGATTAGCATTCAAAATAACTCCCTGTGGCTGCTCTCAGCTTGCCTCATATGCCTAATCCTTTAACACTCTGACATTTTTCCTGAATTTGCTTTGTGAACACCTACTCCAAATAAATATGAGCATAAAAGCCTCCATCACAGATAAGGAGTGTTCCTACAAAGATCTGGGAGTTCCCATATACTCCAAACCTGACAAAAAAGTTCTGGCAAAGTCCATGTTAAAAAACACGTAGTCCAAAGGATAAAATATATAGTTCTCTGGAAGAAACAAAAATAGGACAGGTTATTTTAGGGAATTACCAATTTGAAAATTACTAAGTTCTGACAAAACCAATACTGAAAAATAAGTGGTCTAAGAGATAATTTCATTAGAAGAAAGAAAATGGTTATCTGAGGGAATTACTATTTTGGAACAATTCCATCAAATTTAGTCAAACTAGCTAGCTTTCAGGCACAATCCAGTTGTAACAAGAACCACAGTAGGGATGTCCTGTGCCATAGACATCATGCAGTGCAGAATGATGGGCTATACTGTGAAGGAAAAAACTACAAGACTGGAGCTTAGATCAGCATCGTTGTAATTATTCCACATCCATATGAAACACGTAAGCAGCTAAGCCTTCATCATTAAAATGCTGCACCACAGGTGGGAACCTTAGCAGAGAGATGAAAAACTGGTGTACCTAAGTATTTATTTTCTGGTAGGACAAAGTGTGAAAAGCCCTTTTAAATAGCCAGTGTCCTTAAATGATCTGTGTGCCTTAAACGCAAGACTACAAGAATGCAAATTACACCATCCCAAATTCCTGGGGATTTGCTTTGCTATTATTTTGAACTCACAGACAGATCATTTTGGGATCTAAGACTCCACTGGGCAGATCATGAAAAATCAAGAAATAAAAGTCCCAGCTTTTTTCTTAACGCCATCATCGTTAAGCCCTCTGAAAAACAAAAGTAGTGGCATTGCTGTGGATGACAGGAAAAGTGGAGCCTGATGGGAGGGCTGAGCACCCACTGCCACTTTTCCTACCAGATAGGGCATTCATTGGGTTTTCTCTGCTGTTGCCCAGAGACCCGATTGCATGGAAACTTATACTCTATCAAACCTTGGCCAACATTCAAAAGCCATTGGCAGAAAATGATAAGCGGACACCATGAGTACAGAAGTCTCCATTTATTAGGAAATAATGCTGTAGAACAGGCTGTACATAAGACTCTATTTTATCCAATGCCACATTTAAAGAAAAAGGACCCCTGCCCTAAAGGAACACCTATCTACCTCTCATTCTTTTCACTGACTGCTTCTTCGTAATGTCTTTAAGTGTAATGTGGCCACAAAAGTCCAGTCTGCCCTACTGTATAAAGTGTGGCTGTTCCACACTCACGAATGATTTCAAGGAGCTAAGAGAGAACAAATTCCTTCATGCCCATGAAGAGACATACCTGGATTCCCACTCCGCTCCCTCGCTTTGGGGTAGGCTGAAACTTTACAGCTGTCTCTGAGGAGTATGATGGCCTCAGCCAGGTTCTGGCTCAATGAGAATGAGTTATCTGTTTGCTGCTTTCAAGGTAGATTTTGGACGATCTTGTTCTGTTTTTCCTCTTTCCTCTGAGATCGGTTTCATTGAAGACCATGCTGTCTCAGAACTTCTAACATTTGACTGGGCTGTACATGCCACAAATTACTGTCAAGAATAAAATTTGATGCACAGAGCTAGAAGTTGCATTTGGTCACTGTTCTGCTGTGCTGTCTTATCCGTAGTTAAGTCATCTTTGACCCAAACCGTAAAAAGCTGACATGCCTGATACTTTCCTGTCTGGATGTCAGGGATATTAGTTTGACTGAAGGGTGGGAATGGGATCTTTTCATTTGTGTTATATGCCAGCAGTCTTCTGCAAAAGGAATGCAGAAAAATAGGGCTCATCTCAAATCACTAGGAAACACTGCATAAAGTCAGGAATATATCCTGGATAATTAAAAAATGAAATTACAAGCCTTTGAATATCAGTGATCAGTAGAGACCAAAATGGACAACAATTATCAAACAGTATCTCAAATACTATTTCACAGAATTAAATAGAAAAATAGAGCACTGTAGAAATCTAACTTTTTACAGAGCTGTGCATGTGCTGATCTTAATTCACAAGAATAGTGTCACTGATATGAATGGGACTGTCCAGTTAAGTACACACAGTCTTTCCAAGTCCTTGTCAAACACGTTCCTTAGGGCATTGCTACTGAATGCTGACTTCTAAATGACAGTCACTGCACTAACTTTTTGAAAAATGAAACATCCAGTTATAGAACCTGACATTTCAAAAATCAGAAAGCAGACAGGATAGTTACTAAATCAATACATTTCAAACATGTAGAATGAAAAATGTGAGTACTTTTTTCCCCTATTTAATTATTTAAGTGTATAAATATTTGGCATTTTATCTGAGAAAGAGCAAAGATTCAGCTTGGCTCAAGTGTTATCCAGACAAATCTGACTAGCCCCCCAAAATTACTCACCAGAACATGTGGGATGCAGATGAATAGCAGACCGCTTATCATGACAATTAACCCAGGCAGGTGAACTCGTACTCTTGGGGTCTTATGTTCATTTGCACCTCTCACATTTATCACTGGACACACTTTGCAATTCATGAGTAGAGATGCTCACTCTGATGTGTCAGTAAGAAAATATTCTGGTGAAAAGCCACCATATGCTTGTCTTTCTATGAAACTGGCATAAACAGAAATAAATTCTGCAGCTTATCTTGGCATGAGAGCCATCAGCTTTACTGGCAAGAAATTCCTACCAATGAATTGCAGCTTTAGACTCATACATCTTATTACTGGGTGTCTAGCATGGCATGAGGATGGTTCCCATCCAAATCCAACACCAAGTCTATATTTTCTCTCAGAGTGCTTGGAAAGAGCCATGAATCTAAATTCTATTGATCCTTCCGTGTACTAATTTCCCTATAGGCAAAAACTATATCTTAGTTTTAAAATTGCAATGTCCTGTAGATTGTTTTTTAACCACTAGATCTGACCCTATCTTATCCAGAAAAAAAAAAAAAAAAAAGAAAAAAAAAACAGAAAAAAAGAGAAAAAGTAATGTGTTTCCAATGTCTGAAGGCTGCATTATAGCTTCATCTTAGTAATTACAAAGGTTTATGTCCCATTCTGCCCCAAATCCAGAGCTCATTGTCCATTCAACTTGCACTGCTTTGACTTACAGTTCTCTGTATCCATTATCTTTAATAATAAAGAGCTGACTAAAGTTAATGATTGAAGAGCAAGATGTGATTAATAATATGAATCTAATTTATGAGAAAACAAACTGGAGTATGATTTTCATGTTTCAGTAAAATTATCTTAAATGTACTCCTTAATGCTAATTGATCTCACAGAGGTGAAAAAAATATTCTGTTTTAAATTAATGGGAGAATATCATTCATCTTTCTGGAGTGAACATTTAATATCATTCAGTATTTAGAGGGAGACAGCATCTTCACAGGGATTTCACCACTTAAAATCATGCTTCGATGTGGGCACATATCTGAAATCTGCAAGATTTCCCACTGAACAGGGACAACAATTCAGCAGAATAAATACAAAACAAAGTGACATGTGAAATGTTTCCTTTTCACACAAGACCTTTCCTATCTTACCAAAATTAGCCAAAGCTGAAAAGCACTGCTGGTGAACAAAAATTGGGTAGGATATTTCCATTAGTTTATGAAAGAAAAACTCTCTTATAATTCTGTTAATTTGTTATGAGCAGGAGATTACTGAGATATTTGCAATAGAAAGTTCCTTGCAGGATTTATTTAAAATAAAACAAAGCAGAAATATATTTTTCCATCGAGTTTTTCACTTTTGTTTGTATTTCAATATTTGTTTCTCTTTTTGAATTATTCATATTCGGATATCAAATATTCTTACAAACTAACACATTTAAGAATAATGAGTCTTGCCTGGCTTCATTTTAACTTGTTTTGTTTTATGCCCAGGATTATTCAGTCTGTTTCTATGATCCATAAATAGAAATTGCCTAATGAGCATCTCAAATATCCCACTGTCATTTTCATGTCAGTTTTTGTTACTCTATGTTTGTATAGCTCTGACGACAATACCTATTAATACACAGCAATAGCTCTTTGCCTCCTTCCTCCCAAATCCCTTCCATGTATACATATACAGCTTTCTCTAATCTGGGCTGGGTTCTTGCATCTTTACACTGTTTGAGAAATGCAAAGTGACCATAATACCTACTGAAGTAGCAACTTGAGAGGAGTTGCTCTATAAGAAATATGACAGCAGCAGCAATAATTATTGAATTTTCAGATGAAAGAAATTCCTCTTGCATTGTTCTTGTCTTCTACTTGAACAGGATTTGCATATTTGGTCTGCAAAACAGCAGGGACAAATGCATTCTCCAATACACCAAATCCATTTATAACTATACAAAAGAGTGAAGGTAGTGAACAATAAAGGAAGAGATGCAGAGTTTCTGACACCACCTATAGTGGTATATTAAGGAGAAAGTAATACACATTCCATGAGACAACAGCAGTGAGTTCTGGGGCTGGAGGGAGGGGGAAGCCCTTCTACAGGAAAAATAAATATATTAGACTTCTATGCAGCTTGTGTCACTTCTGTGGCATTTTCCCCCATTACTTTTGTATGTACCTAAAAGCACACGCCAGTACTTACAAAAGAAGCCTGACAAAACTGACCTTGAGTTGCTCTATCTATTGAACTGACACAGCACAGTGTAAAGCAATGCAGTCTTCCAGACCCAGACCATCAGTTGCTAAAATCATCACCACCTAATTAAGTCCTCCAGTTAGTCAATGATCTTGGTGCATGTCCATTTGCTGCACTGTAAGGATCCAGTCATTTCAGATGTCAAGGAAGTGTTATATGGTGATATTTTTAATCAGAAGATAATAACTGTGTTAATGAATATTTTATTGCCAAATCACCCTTAATTTCCATTTTGATTTTACATGGACTTTCATTTTTCTCACGCTGAACACACCATCGCTTTTCTTGAATTCAAGAAAGACCAAGAAAAAGACTGTTTACTGTTCTGGCATCCCAGAGAGATAAAGTTTTGTCAGTAGAGCTAATGAGAACAGTGTGGGAGAATGGAAGAAACTTAATGCAGTTAACCGAATCCTTATGGCAACACATTGTGTACCTGCATCTCTTACTGCAAAAGAAAATAACAGAAATACAGCACTTGCCATTCAGGGTAATAAGAACAAGAGAAAAGTTTAGGTAAATTAGTAACGCATTTCATTTATCTTCCCTAGCTACTCTTTAGAAAAAATGAGCTATGACAGCTATTCATCACCCAAGCAGTACACCACAGAGAAAAATAAAAAACCCAAATGAAATAGTGGTTGCTTCCCAGTAACGAAAGCTATGGCGGGAAGGTAAAAAGAAATGGACAATTTTAAGGACTAACTAAGTAAACACCACTTTATGCTTCCTGGGTGCATCCTCAAAAGCCTTCAAGATACAGAATTTAAAAGGAACATGGGTGAAAATGTAGGACAGGGACAGCATCATGTCCTTCCTGCTTATAAAGGGAGGGTCTAAGAAATCGATACCACCATACTGTAGAATGCACCTTGAAGAAAGCCAGAGTGCTGGCAGCCTGACATTATTCTCAAGACCTGAAGAAAGACTTACAGAAACTAAGTGATGTTTGGCGGTCCTTCAGTGAGGGTAAAGTCTTGTCATTGTGGACACCCTAAGAGGCCTTTTCCCTGAAGAAAGTCCTTTACTGTGGGTGAGCCCCTAGCCAGTATAAGCTGTAAGTTCTTAAAGCAGATGTGAGAAAACAGAGGTGAACCCCAAGCACCGAGGTCTTCACCATGAACTGACCACAGGTCTGACAGAATTACGCTATGACATGGTTCTGAGAGTTGTTTCAATGCTGAAGACTTCCAACTATCCCAATTTCTCCCAGCTGATCAGCTATGCAGCAATACCCTAGAAATATTTTGTTTTCTTAAGTTTTAATGAGTTAATTTCTGAGACAACATTACTGATCATTCTCAATGTAGGGTATTAACCTGATACAGATGGAACACAAGACAGAAGGTTTTCCCATTGTAAGGAATACAATGGCTTTTATTTTGTTTTCAGCATGCACACCAGAGAAGAATGTTCCTTAAACCAGAGTCCAGGAGAAGAGAAGGAAGAGCCCAAGGATGCCTCACCAGGATGACACAGAAGGTAACAAACAAATCTGGGATTATTAAAGCTGAATAGAACTGCAAAGTCTTAACTCCCAGACAAGCATGTCAAGAGGGGAGACAACTGAAATGAACCAGCAATCACCACTCATTATGGCTGTATACAAGAATCATCCATGCTGATACAAGTTTCAGTGTATAATTTCTTTAGATATATGTGAAACTTCATGAATTTGCAGTGTTTGTAATGTTATATCCCGTGAAAACATTCAGGTATGTGAGCATACTATAGAAAAACCTAATCAATGTAAAGTCAGTAGTAGTTCTAGTCTCTTTGTTCAGCTGAGTCAAAAATAGTATGAAAAAATAAAAGCCAACAACTCATCATAAATATCATAAATTATTACAGCTTTCAGTGACAGCTCAGAATTTTATTCCCTGCTCATGTGATTCTGACAGTAGAAACACACCTCCCCTGAGCTGGCTGCTGAATATATCATTGGGGCTTGCAAATTAGATTACTGGGTGGCTCTTAACTGAAAAATTTCTTACAATATTTATTAAGGAAGCTGTCAGCAGAGGGAATTAAATATGTGATTTTTTTTTTTCTTTCTTCCTGCCTGTATGTGTCCAGAAGACTCTCAGAGCTCTTGCAGGTTTTGTATCAACAGCACAGATCAGTATTTGCAGATCAGATACAGGCCAATAAAGCTAAAGGGTTTTGATGGATACTACCCTGATCACCAGTCTAACAAAGTGACTCTCAGACATCTTTTAATGCATTTCCTTTTCCCAGACTGAAATGCATATGCTGCACTGAACTGAATACCAAGCCTGTCCCCACAGAAGGGATAGTAGAAGGGAGATAAGTCACTTCTGAATAGAAATATTATCCAAGAGATATTATTTCAAAGGAATATTAGATTCCATTGGTATCATTTTACAGAATCTATGTTTTTTCTATTATAGATAATACATTATACCATTCAGTATTATCTGTTATATAGAATACATATGTTATTTTATCACAAGGGCTCATTTTACACTAGTCATAAAGTGTTGTGGCTGTTAGAGCATGGTGCACAAGATATCTGGTATTCATGATCACTTGATATAAGACAATAAAATAATTTCAATAAAATATTTTTTTGTTTCAAAGTTTTACACCACAAAATAGGCCTTTTTCACCTCAGTTCATATACTTTCATTTGTGTGTAGGTATACAGTTTTTAAGAAGTGACCAACGTTTTCCTGCTTCCCTTGTACACCGTAAGGACTTTGAATTGCTGAACAGTTCCTGACAAGCAAAATCGTGCTCTGTATTTTGTTGGCACTTACTAGTTTTGAAAACAAAGAACTTTACATACCACAGTGTGACAGTGTTCCACCAGAAGAAAAGGAGGGTATTTTCCTGTAATAACAGGATGTATATAGTTCCTTGTCAAAGGCAGGGGGAGAACAACATCTTCAACCTGCTTGGGGGGGCTTGGGTGAAAGAACACAGAAAAATGAAGGAACATAAAGTAAGAAAGAATATTTTGTTTGAGTCACTGACATAAGATATAGACCATCCCAGGCAGACAGGCTGCAAGAACAGACTTGTGAGAGATTAATTAGGTGCCAAAGCAGGAAGGCCCATTCAGAATCCCTTAGCTAGGTGAAAATGGACTAAAGTGATGGACCATGACAGCAGCAGAAGGGAAGGAAATGATTTGTACTTTTCCATCAAGAACATAAACACCCAGACCTGATGCAGTTGTCTGACTCTCTCCTTGCCACTTCCGTATCATTGCGTACTGATGAGTAAGCTCTGGCTCTCAAGATTTAATTTACCACTCTGGTAACTGACTGACTGATATTTCTAAGAACCTCCAACTGCTACATAAAATAAACTCATCTTTCCTTCCAGCTGAGATATAATTTCAGCAAGACTGTCTTGTATACAAGCTATCTTTTGGTCGGAGAGGGGAACATTTTATTTAGATGTTCTTTTTCCACAAAAAAGAAGTTGATATGAAGGGCAGAGCATCATCCTGTTTTTCATGGGAGCTTATATTTCTATCCAATGGTTCAAGTTTGTTTACATTAGAATAAATCTGTAGTAACATTAGTAATCTAGTGGTGTTTTTTTCTCCTTATGATTAGAGTCTCATGGATATAAGCTTCACCTTCTCTGAACATTTTTGTTCAGGAGAGAGAGGAAACCATCTAGCTGATTAGGCATCTGCAGTACAATTGCTGCTTACATCCAGAGACAGAAAAAGAGGTCCTGAATAAATGATGCCACTGTAGAAATACTGCTCAGTAGTTCAGTACTTTGCAGATTGCATTCTGAACCTCATCTGAGACACCGATTCCAACCTTCATCCTATACCTGTGTTATTACTACTTTTTCAACTTAAAATATCAGCTACCACATGTTCTTGACTATCCTTGGTGCTCTCTTTTTCTCTACAAAGTCATTTTCCCTTCCCTGAAATGCAGATAAGGTAAAGACATCAATCAACAAATCAGCCTTTATTCTACTTCACCAAGTTTACCAGGTTTTGATTTTTCTTCATGGATTCAAACATGGACAGACAGTTACAGTTACAAGAAGCACACCTATGCTATTAATGTTGGCATTTAAATTAATCATGCTATTATCTACATCACTAGCCAATGGTTATGGGAAAATGTTACCTGCTCAGTTTCCAGAGACCTGTCTTTTATGAATCGCATTCCAGAATGGCTCATTCAAATTCAAAAGGGCTTTCAGTAATACTGCACTGAAAACAGAAGATATGAAACACTTCTACTTACATAAGACTTCACTGAATATTAACAGGCTGCCATCTCTACACTAACATACCATAGCAGTGAAATAATGCACTCGTTAGATATTTCATCAACTGTACAATAATTGAAACAAAAGTACAAATACTGGGTAGATTTTTCTTACCTTGTATACTTTCCTGTCTGCACAGAGATAAAACTCAGTAAGGACAACAAGCTGATAGGAACATTTTAAAATTGCCTTGTACATGTTTATTGCTAAAGGGCAATATAGGACCCTTTAGCAATGCTTTGTGGACATTTATAGAGCACAAAGCATTGGATGATCTGCAGTGCTCCACACTATCTTAGTACTAATTTCCATAGACACACAGCAAACCAGAGCAACAAGTGAGATTATATGTTGATAATGCTTTTGCTACTTAAATGTGTTTTTTTAAAAAAAACACCAAACACTCAACATATGCTTACTAGTAATCCTATGAAAACAAGACAAGCTCTGCCTCCTTTCCTTATTTTTTTTTTTAATTATATGGCTTCTATGTTAAGATCCAGTTGGAAAAATTGAGGTGATACCATTTCAATTACTAGTTTGGTAGTCATAGTTACTTATTTTATTGCCGTGCCATATTAAATCTCATTTCAAGCATGGTAAGTAAAAGCACCTCCACTGTCAATCTAAATTAATGAGATTTTAAACACATACTTTTGAATAAGTGCCTCTACCAAATATCTTTTTACATGCCTTCCGAAGGAATATATCAAATGCACAAACACTCTCAAACCGTACTATCTTTCCCAACAACTCCTCTCTCAAATCATGCCACAGAACAAACACTGTGGTGTGACCTGCAAGCACTAGCAGGTAAAACATCAAGGTAACTTACACCAGAAAGTCACCTGCTATGAAGGTGGACACAACATTTCTGAGGAAGTTTTGTAAGGTCACATAACGACATGCTTCCAAGCCTGTTACAACGATATAATTATAACATTGTAAAGGAGAATATCATTAACAAAACCAAGTCCTATCCCTTTCCCATTATAAGACTTTATCTCCAAAGTCTATTTAAATCAGGCGCACAACTTTTTCATCCAAGATCAATGGGCAAGTATAGCAAATGGGCTGACTTAAGACATTAAAATGCCAGTTTGGTTTATGCTGTTATAAATGCATCCTATCGTGTCTTTACATTTTATGACCTATATTTTATTTCTAGGTAGCTTCACATATGACACACACAATTATTCATGTCAAGAATGTAAAACTACCAGTATTTCAGTAAAAAGTGCCTACCATCATTTATGACAATGATTTTTTTCTTGACCCATTATTTCACTAAATGTAACACATTTTATAAGACATTGACATGCGAGGACACTTCCTCCATAAAGTACATATGTCTCTGAAAATAAATATGCCAATATGAAGCTGTCAATATGTGCCATTTTCTTTACTTACTATTTAACTTCAATAAAATTAAGCTCTCTTCAAACTGTGTACATTAATTTGTGCCCTCTTTCAAAACAGGGTTTGATGATTTGAAAATGCAGTGCTAAAGTATATGCTGCTACTATTTCTGTGAAAATGTAAACATTCCTTCTCCAGTATTTACATATTTAGAAAGAAAATACAAATCCAACCTTCTCTGTATAATTTATCTTCATACTCAGTACTTTGGGAATACAGTCTGAGTGCTCTGCAAAACAAAGAGCAATTCCCCAATATAAAAGAGTCTATAAGTCAGGGTTTCTTTAGCAAGGGTCAGTTTGCAGAGTTACTCCTGAGTTATTCAATCATGTAAAATCACTTTATATTATTGTTTTCAGATAATTTTAATTGTTATACTTTTTAAATTCACAGTGAGAAGAAACAGGATTAAGTATTAAATCTTCCTGTCATCACTCACATCAGAGGCTTCTTTCAGCTCAGCCAGATAAGACTGGCTGAATCAACAAGCATGGTGTATATAAGCCCTGCTCCTACTGAAAGCAACACAAGGTTTGCCACTGATGTCAGTAGGAGCAGGATTAGATCCAGGTTTATCACCACAGGAGCCTGACAGCTCGCACTTTTGGTCTAGTGCACAGTAAATTGAGCATGTAAAAGGAAACTGATCTCTGAAGCGGTATGGATTTAACTGGTAAGTTCAAGGGTGTAATTCTTGCCCTTCCTCTGTCCTTTTCCTCCTCCTTCTGCCAAAAGCAAAGCGAAGTCTTGGCAACTAGGAAGGTTTAGCCAAGCAAGAAAGAACCTCAAACATGATATAAATTTTTTATTAAGATTTTCTAGGTATATAGACAAATATTAGTCATCTGACTCATCAAGTTTGCAAGTCTGCAATAAAACACCTTAGATGAAGATAGTTATTGAAACCTTAAGTCATGCAAAAATCATATCTTGGATATCCTTGAGAAATATGAGAACTCAGGATTTGTACTGTTAAAACATGGAGGTTCTGAAATGGATCAAATTGCTTCTCTTAATTAAAAGGACCTAAGTTGACTTTAATAGTTACATTTTTGTCTTGTTTCATAGGCTTTGAAAGGCTGCAGCAGTTTATTTTTCAGACTGCAGATTTCTTCCCGAAATTTAGCAAAGTTCTTTCCCCCTCTACTTTTCAGGAGCTGATCTGAGCATGACAGCTTTCCTTTAACACCAATTTATAAAGACGCAACAAGATTGCCACCAGCCCTGCTTCAGTTCCTGCTGAAACCAGTAATAAAAACTACAGTGATTTAGTAAGTGAACAAACCACACCATGCTGCAAGTAGGAATTGTAGTCGCAATCCTTTTCTGGCTCTACTTGTATAAGGAACACCTTGCACGCATAGGGCAAGCTTTTGTGCTCACACAAGGTGCTACTACACTTACAGGTAAGACCCAGGTCCAAACCATATTTTTCTAACATATATTGCAATGGAATTTTAGCATGAAAGGCAACATTTGAGCATGACGGGCCCCTAACTTTGGATCTCATTTTATGAGATCAGTGCACACTAAATATTCCCCAGCCCAGTCTAGTCTCACATATTTTGGGGGTCAATCTTCGCAAGCACCACATAAGCATTAAAATCTACGTACAGCAGGAATGTGGGCCAAAAGCAAGATCATCACAGCATGGCCACAAGCTTGTCTGCAAACCCTTCCTCCAACTCAAAATGCAAATATGGCCTTCCTTTATTCTGTGGCTCCATTTCCAGTAGTGGTGCACCATGGTGTTACCATTTATGCATTTGTGTGCTGCTAACAAACTACTCAGTCAACAGCAGCACCCAAACAGAACAGGAAAGCTATTTTGTTGTGTTGTGTTGGAAATTTATTTCATCTCTAGGGACCTTGCCTCCTTACATATTTTGCTGTTCTAAAAATTACTTTGTCCTATTTCTATAACTTGAAAGAGCCTCTTTGGCAAATACTCAGAAAGGGAAAATTGAACATACCTGAAAACACACAAAAACATACAAAAAAGCACATGCAGAACAGAAAAAGAGCACAATGCATTACATTAAAAGAAGTCTAATTGTTTGAACTTCAGATTCAGTGAGGACTAATAGTAAGGGACTTGCCTAATAAGTTTATAATTACCCAGCAGAAAGCAATGCTCCAGTCAGATTCCTATTCTGCAGTGAAATTAGATAACAGCCAAATAATCACAGTCCTTGAAAACAGTCTTCTATAAATGCAAGAGAAAGAGGTTACAAACCTCATGGCTTACCTTTGGGATTAAAATGCTTATTTGTCTCAATTTCTTGTAATTTATGTAACATTATATGTATGACTGGAAAGTAGCCAATTATAACACCATATTTATTTTTCTGGAAGGCTTCTACTACGCGTATTTTAGTAGAAGCTGTGTATTTATTGAGTGTGTGGAAACTTCCACTACTAGTGAGATACTAATCAGCTTACTAAGACACATCACTAAGAAAAAAAAACACTCTCAGACAGAAAGCACAAAGGCAAAGTTTTAAGGACACACTGGTTGCTATGGTGTTGAACATAGACCTGACTACCTGATGCTAGCCTGGGAAATAATAAGAACACATATTTTCTACTATTGATTATTGAGCATGTTTCTGCCTAGAACATACACAGATAGTGGTTGGTTGGGTTTTCCTGAACAAAAGACTTTCACAAGTATCATGTTCGGTTAGACTTATCAGACAACAGCAGACAAAAAAGAAATGTAAGTTACTACATTATGTTCTTCAGGTTATTCAAATACTACTCAAAAATGGGATCTATTTTGACAAACACTGACAATAATAAATATGATTGCCAATAGATCTATATTTTTTTTAAGCGAAGAGCACAAATTATTAAATTAGTAATATTCTACTTAAGGTTTCACTAGAAGGATTTTGGTTGTTTTTTTTTTTTTTCCTCAAAACTAATAGTATATGTCAATAAGCTATTTCCTTTTTTATTGGCTTGAAACATCAATAATAAATCTCCTCAGTATTATACTGAAGATTTAGCCTCTTTACATCTTACATTTCTTTGAACACATGAAGTGTTGTGTAAGAGGTAGTATTACTTGCATTATTTTCTGCTTCCAGACAAAGGCTTTTTGGTATGAAGCTTAATTTTTTGAAAAGGAAAGATAAAACAATAACATGTAAGATGTCTAATTAACAATGCTTTACAGTCTTTTTATTCTAACTTCCCCTTTTAACAGTATGATTTAATATCAATATAATTAAAGCTATATAATCACAGCGCGCATCTAAAGTAAGCATCATTGTACAGGAAGAACAGTATCCACAAGTACAAGATCAGACTGATTTCTAAAGCAATACAGTGATGCTGTGGAATCCTTTACAAATGCTATCTGGAACTAAGCATGTAATTAAATTATTTTCTTAAATGTTCAGCTGAACCAGGACCAGAAGAACATCACTTGTCAAACTTATCCTAAAAGTAGCAACAGAAATTAGTACTTCCATAACTTTCTCAACAGAGACACCTACAAGTGATCACCATACATTGAATCAACCATGTTTTTCATACGTAGGGGTTCTGGACTAAGTCACTGTAGCAAGGGAGCCCAGAGAAGCCTGAATGCCTTGGCAGCCAACCATGCCCACCCTAACAGCAGAAAAAAAGGGTTGCAGTCACCAGGTTTGACTTCAGGGGGGATGAGGGGTACTTTTGAGTTCCAAGAGAACATCTCCCAACATTAAAAAATTTGCAATATAGTGCATATATTTTCATACCGGATTGCAACGTATTCTTCATTACCTTTCACTATGTAGGCTCAGTTGAACTCTGTACCTTGTCAAGGTTTCTTTAAAATCTCACTAGTCAACACCTAATCATTGGCAGCACCAGACATTATTCAGTTCATGGCAACAGCTGTTGCAAAAGCTCACTTTCCATTGAAACTGGGCTCCAAATCAACTTTGACAATTTATTTCAGCTACTTTAGTTTGAACAGCATGTTACTTACCATCCAAATTTTCAGAAGTGAGATGCATCTTTATAAGCAACTTCAGATTACTTAGCATTTGAAAAGGGCCACATTTTCCCAAGCTTAGAATCAGGTCATTTAAAATTACTTTGAAAGTCATGGGACAGAAACAAGATTTAGGTAACCTATACCTCAAATCTAGGTCTTAATAAGTGCCCTTTTCAAGGAGTATCTTGGCCATACACAGAGTCTTGGTCTTGCTTGTAAGTATTAGTAAAAGACTGATGGCTGGGAACAGTCCAAAGTATTTTTATCCCGACAATATTTAGCAATTTGTAATCTCTCTTACCTTGAACTCAGTCAGGATCAATGGATTTGTTAACACTATTCTAACACACTCAACCTTCCCATAACATCTGTAACATACAAATGGGTTTTGGACCCCACATGAACTGCATTGGTACCCACTCCTAATGTGATGCAGGAGAGCACAGCTTAGATTCCTCGATCCAATTTCAAAATCTCAGTTTAATTCTTCTCTCTGCCTGAGGAAAGTCAACATTCATGTAATAAACCCTCTGTTCATGGCTATAACTTTTTAACTTTTTCATCGAGTCTGACTATGTGCAGAAGATAAATTCAATCAGCTGAAGAAAAAAATTCTGCAGACCAGCGGTCCCAGAAATCAGAGTGACAAGAACTGAAGAGGTCCCCCTCCAAGGTCAGCTCTTGTATTTCATAGTTATTGAATAAAATGCCATTTCAGTCCTTAGGACAGGAACTATAACACAATCTTGTCTTCCTCTGAGATGCCTGGGTTTCCCTTGCAGTTTACAGAAAGAATAATCATCTGTCCCAGAATTATTGACATCAGTCCAGGTACAAGGCGCACTTGGGTTCAGGCAGGTACACGGTGGTGCTTATATTATTTTTTCACTCTAACTCTTGCTCAGCACTTTCTGCTACTCAAGCTTCCTTAAGGGATTATTTTTTTTTGGACAGTTAAAGACAGAAGCACTAGGAAACACTTATTGAAAACCATAGCTTTATTTTATTAAACAATTATCTCTTACTCCCCAAAGGCATATGGGTACTAGATAATCAGATAAGCACAATCGCAGTAATAATAAAATATATCTAAAGCATTTAAGCCAACATTAAACACTGCAGAACCAGTACAAACATGTTTTTTGCTCAGCAGTTCTGCAGCCGAATAAGCAGTCTTGTTCCCTGGTGACAGGGGGTTATCCTCAATTACCATATCAGCTGACATCAGCATTGAACTGAAGTCTTGTTTTCACAGTCAGAGTGGAAGCTGTCGTGTTTTTATTATTTTTGCCTTTTTTTTTAACACAAAAATTTTACAGGTAAAACTTTTGCCTTTTCTGGCCAACCCGGAACAACTAAATCCAGATGTCTCTTAATTCACATAAGAATGTACTGATGTTGATTTTGAAAGGTATACATGTATTTTGATGGATCCCTAATAAATGATTTAATTGTATGTGCATGTATACTAATGCTTATGTTAGAACTGTTCTATTCAAACATGTTATTGTACAGTTTTAGGCTTCTGCTTTTCAAATAAAACATTGGGGAAAATTCAATCTAAATAAATTAATCTAAATTCAATATTCAGACCTCCTTTACAGTTCATTTCAAGCACCTTGAATAATTTATTTAATCACTTCTTTCATTGTCTTCTTTTCCCTCATTTATTTCACTTTTCTGTCAGAATGATTTGGGTTGGAAAGGACCTTAAAGATCATCGAGTTCCAACCCCTCTGGATATAGCACTCCAGGCAGGGTCTTACCAAAACAGAGTAGAGGGGCAGAATCACCTCCCTCGATCTGCTGGCCATGCTTCTTTTGATGCAGCCCAGGATATGCCTGGGCTGTGAGTGCACATTTCCAGGTCATCTACATGATTACATGAATAGATAAAAGAATATGGCATCACATGCACACATACTGGCTGGTCACAGATAACCCAGAAAATTAAAAGTGTGACAATGAAAAATAAAATTTGAAATATCTTTACACCAGAATACCAGATAAACTTACTAGGCTATACTGGAATACACATTTTCTGTTGAATCCTGGTATCTGACCGTGAGGCTGATCAAATCTATTTCTTCTGAGAAGTCACTGACATATATAATAAATAATTGCTTTTTATAGGATTTTAAGTCTATAACAATATATAATAGCATGTTTGTTTTTTTTAAAAAAAAGCTACTCCTCTCTAAAATACCTTGCCAAAGCCTACCCTGAGTTCATCCTGTAGAGATCTATCATACCATATTGTCTATAAATTTTAACATTTAGGATGAGATTTCTAAAATTCCCTGGCAACGCAGTTTCAGATTCATATAGCTTTTGGGTGCTTACATAATCACTTAGATCCTTAATGGGATTTTCAAAAGTCACAATGTGCCTGCTCCAACAGCTTTTCAATCAACCCTTCAGGCACTTTCGAAGATCCAGTTTTTCATGCATATTAAAGAAGGGAACCCACCCTCCAACATCTTCTTAGGTGACAACTTTTTTACATGGCTTTACCAGAATCAGGCAGAAACTGACAGAAAGACTTGTCTTACTGAAGAATAAGAAGTCACTGTTGTGGCTTCTGTTTGCTGAGTCGACATTAAACTGCATCAAGGATGACCTAGGTTTTCACTGTTTCTAAAACAGAATTCTTGTCTTGCTTCAAAAAAAAAAAAAAAAAAAAAAAAAAAAATCAACTGTTGTAAAACTACTGACCAAAGGGGAAAACTGAAACAAGAACTATACAGGAGATGAGATAAGCAAAATAAAGCTAGAGAACTCAACTACATCCACACAGTTTTTATAAAACAGACTTAATTAAGCTATCAGCCTTCCAAAAAACTCCCCAAACAAATAAAAACTCCACCATTAGTTTACCTCAGAACCCATTTGCTGGTCTTGCTTTGTAGTGATGAAATTCCATATACAATAGAGAAAACAGTACCAGTACTTCATAATTTCACCAGCTTCTTTACTTTTTTATATGACATTAGACTAACATCTGAATATCTTAATCCCAAGGCATATTCAGGAAAACTCACGTAAGCAACATGGATAACTTACACTGTTCAATGCGCACGTAAAGGGACTTCTGCAGGTTGTGCTCACTGAACACGGCATACAAATGAATTAGGTACCAAAACCATACACACACTATGAACTACCAGAAGGTGTCTTGCTGCTTTCTGATATATATAGAAGAAAATGACATTATCAAGAGAGTCAGATAAAGTAAAACTAACAGTTTCAAATTCAAAAATTCAGTGACAAGTGAATGTTAGAAGCCCCTCTTTATTTATTACTGTATTACAAACCAGGAGCTTTAGTCCTTCTCATTTTTCAAATAAAAAACTTTTTTATTAAAATAAAAAACCCAACAAAAACCCAGTCAATTGCAACAGTGCAGAGAACCATGAGAGCCCGGGTCAGTGCTGTGGTATTGTAAATTAGTATGCAGTTACACAGAATATTAATGTACGGGTTTAATTCACAGAGTGCAGATTCACTGCATAAGAAGCAGTGTTACTCTTGTCATATGTTAGTTCATTTTCTTTCATATTTTAAATTTACCGAAATTCCTTTAGACCTATTAAATGAGCAAATCCTTTTTGAAAACAGTACAACATGGTTGAAATGCAATAAATATAAGCACTTTAATATTTAAGTGAGGAAAATGAATTTCAGTGTGTTTTCAAATTGGTTTTCTTCAGTGCAGAGTTTCTTTATTTGTCCAAATAAAATGGATTTGAGTAAGTGGGGGCTTTAAGGAGATATGCAGCACTATTCAATGGCTTTGTGAACTTGGGAAGATATTATGAATAATGGATTTGCTGTGCTCTTAGACATGGAACCACAACAAAAACAATATCATTCTAGGTTTTCTAATAAGCAGATGCTGGAGTAAGGAATAAAAAGCCTGGCCTAGTGATTTAAGCTACAGGTACTAGAATTTTTGTTCAGATCATTGTAGCAAACTATGGGACTGGCTCGGTGTTTTCAGCAGGAAAACTATTCAAACGCAGAGCGTGAAGGGCTAAATTCCAAGGGCTCCTCCCACCACAGATAGATTTGCTGCCATCTTCTTACAAGTCTGCTTTTATATTGTACACTACCCCACACCTCCCCAACAAAACTGGACAAGGGATCTATTTCCTCCTGTCAACAGCTGGAGAAAAAGGTTAGTTTGAGACACATGAAGAAAATAGAATAGTACTATTTCCTCCTTTTATTGATCTAAATGTATATCCCCTTTCTCAAGGTGAGAGAGTCCTTTGTAAAAAGAAGGACTTTTTACAATCTGAAGCCATGAGGCCTGCGTGGATAAATAAGGAGCTTCTGGATACCCTCAAAACAAAAACGAGGCTTACAGAAGGTGGAAGCAAGGACAGGTAGACTGCGTGGAATACAGAGAAATTGTCTGAGTGGCCAGGAATACAATTAGGCAAACTACTGCCCAGACAGAATTGAATCTGGCCAGGGACATCAAGAAATATTTCTATAGATATGTCTGGCATAAAGGCAAGACTAGGGAAGATATGGGCCCTCTCTGGAAGGAAACGGGAGGCCTTGTCACCCAAGACATGGAAAAGGAAGTACTGAATGACTTTTTCACCTCAGTCTCCACTGGCAAGGGCTCTAACCACACCACCCAAGTCACAGAAGGGAAAAGCAGGGGCTATGAGAATGAAGAACTGCCCACTGTAGGAGAAGATCAGATTCAAGATCATCTAAGGAACCTGAGGGCGCATAAGTCCATGGGACCTGATGAAATCCATCCATGGGTTCTGAGGGTGCTGGCGGATGAAGTTGCTAAGCTGCCTGCCATCATATTTGAAAAGCTGTGGCAGTCTGGAGAAGTTCCCACTGACTGGAAAAGGGGAAATATAATGCCCATCTTCAAAAAGGCAAAAGAGGAAGACACGGGGAACTACAGGCCCCTCAGTCTCACCTTTGTGGCCACCAAGATCATGGAGCAGATCCTCCTGGAATCTCTGCTAAGGCACACGGAAAATGAGGTGACTGACAAATTTGATGGCCTTTTACGATATTGTCACAGCATCAGTAGACAAGGGCAGAGCAACAGACATCATCTACCTAGACTTATGCAAAGCATTCAACACTGTTCCACATGACATCCCGGTCTCAAAAGGAGAAAGTGTCCAAGTGGAGACCAGTGACAAGTAGTGTTCCTCAGGGGATGGTACTGGGACCAGTGCTGTTTAACATTTTTGCTGGTAGACATTGGAATAGAGTGCACCCTCAGCAAGTTTGCCAATGACACCGAGGAGTGTGGCATGTTCGACATGCGGGAGGGAAGGGATGCCATCCAGAGGGACTTGGACAGGCTTGAGAGGTGGGGCCATGCAAACCTCATGAAGTTCAACCAATCCAAATTCATAATTCTGCACCTGGGACATGGCAATCACAAACACAAACACAAGCCTGGAAGGAGAATGGATAGAGAGCAGCTCTGAGGAGAAGGACCAGGGGCTGTTGGTGGATGAGAAGCTCAACAAGCACCGACAGTGTGCACTGGCAGCCCAGAAGGCCAAAGAGAAAGCATCAGAAGCAGCATGGCCAGCAGGGTGGGGGAGGTGATTCTACCCCTCTACACTGTTTTGGTGAGACCCCACCTGGAGTACTGTGTCCAGCTCTGGAGTCCTCAACACAGGAAAAGTATGGACCTGTTGGAACACGTCCAGCAGAGGGCCATGAAAACGATCAGAGGGCTGGAGCCTGGAGAAGAGAAGGCTCCAGGGAAGACCTTATAACAGCCTTCCAGTACCTGAAGGGGGCTATGGGAGAGATGAGGAGGAACTTTCTATCAGGGAGTGTAGTGATAGGACGAGAGGTAGTGGTTTTAAATTGAAAGAAGGGAGATTTATATTAGATACTAGGAAGAAATTCTTTACTGTGAGGGTGGTGAGGCACTGGAACAGGATGCCCAGAGAAGTTGTGGCTGCCCCATCCCTGGAGGTGTTCGAGGCCAGGCTGGATGGGGCTTTGAGCAATCTGGTCTAGTGAGAGGTGCCACTGCCTATGGCAGGGGGGATTGGAACTCCACGATCTTTAAGGTCCCTTCCAACTCTAATCATTCCATTATTCCATTTTTTAGTTCATAACTAATTTAAAAAACTTGAATTTCATCAGCAAATTACTCTTAAGCATGAATGGAAAAAAACAAGCAACGTTTTTTAATATAGACAGATTTGACCAAGATAAGTTTGAGAAGTGTATCTCCTTGTCCTTTTGAAAAGAATCTGATCTAAGGCTGATAGAAAATCAGAACATTTTGGGACATCTAATCCATTCCTAACCTTGCAAGTTTTCAGTGCTAGGCACCACAGGACTAGAAAACGTAGTGACTTCACTGAGGACTGGACACTTCAGAGTAGGAAGTAGTAGGATATCCACCTATTGTGATCTCATTCATATTTTCTTCCCAAACTTGCAAATGCAAAAAACTATTCACCTTACCCGCATAGGAACATGAAGTAGTTTCTGATATTAATATACCTAAAAGCATATTGAAGAGAAGCTCAATAATGGGGACCTCAAATTATCGTCCCAAGCCCACAACTGGTATAGTTGATAGCCAACAGATGGGTACTTGCCAAGACTTCATAATTGGAATTGTAATTCTAGAAGTTGTGACATCTTATCTTGTTGATAAATGTATCTCCAGTAAGTCACTGCTAAAAATATTCAATTGCATAATCTAAAGCTTAGCTTATACTATTGTTGTAGGTGCTGGATATGTAATCAAAGTATTGTCAACCCATGAATGATAACCTGATAAGGATTACTTAAAAGGCTGACACAGTTCAAATTAAGTTTTCAAAAACCTACACTGCTAGCTCCTAACTTCACACCCAGTATTGCACACTGCATCCTCAAGCCCTTATTTTCATCTTACCCTTCCAAACACAGTTTGCTCCGATCTGTATTACTATGAAAAAAAACCTGATATGGAAAAAAAATAATCTATGAAAATGGCTTTCTAACTGGCAGAACTGCAGAAGTTCACATAGAGTATTTTTATTTTTTTCTTAAGCCTTCAGAGGAGAGATACGAGTATAACTTTAACTATGTTCACTCTGTGCAGCTAACTGGCATGCCCTTTATGCAACATAAATGGTCCATGACTATCCGCTCTGTATTAAATAATTCACAATTTTTGTTGACATTTTACTGCAGTCTTGATATTAAGACTCTATTATCTAGAATTTTTGTTTTGGTGACAGAAATATGTTTGAAAAAGATACTAAAATATAAAAAAAACTCATTGGTTTTGCATCAATGGGATCATTCCAATACATGTTTAATAGGTTTCCCACAGATACACGAGCCTTTGCAGGCTCCGAGTTCAGTAAATAGATGCATAAAGATTGTCTTTCAGCTGGTGAACTGATTCCTAGCTGGGGAAGATATTGGCCAGTCTAGAACAAGATTTTTCTGTCGTGTCTCAATTCACATCAGAAAACCTCCTCTGAACATTGGAAGCACAGAAGAAAAATTGCCATCATCTTTGCTTTCTTCATCTTGATATTTACCTCCATTGTGGCAAAACCTGCCCCTTATTTTCATAAGAAGCATCAGACTGGCTATATAAACAGTTAAAAAACTGAACCACTTCTGTCAGGTAGATATAAGCTTTATAGCTTTCAAAGTCTGCTCTGAAGATTCTGAGATAAAGCTCAAAGAAAAATGTGCACAGGGTACCAGATAAATTGTATTATACATATGTGGTCCTACTATTTGGGTAAATTTAAGATTTAGGACAGAAATGAGCCACAAGTTTTTGAAACCTGTCACTGAGAAAGAGACCGTGGCTGGGCTGAAAACAATATTCATTCAAATTTTAAGGAGGTATAAACAAAATTCAATGTCTTCCAACTTCAGTAAAAGACCCAGGAGGCTTGTTTTTTATGTAAAAAGTCATTGTTTAAGGACTAAGATGTGACTTGTGGTCACATTCCAGCTGAGACTAATCAAAGATGAGTGTAGTTTGTTTGAACAGGATATACACAGTAGACAGCTAGAGTTCTAGCATTTGGGAGAGAAAATAATCTGGTGATACAAGATTTTGTGTAAAGTCTGAACTCTTAAAAAACAAACAAACAAAACAAACATTAAAACCCCCAAAAAGCATCAACACGCACACACCTCTGAAGACTGCCTAAAGAACAAGAATTCAAATAATAGGAATTTATATGTATAAAGGCATCCATTATAGCAGACATTTCACTTTGAAATCAAATAACCAACTCATCTAACTTCAAACTAGAAGACATTACCAGCTACAGATAGGTCAACATTTAGGTGGATATGCCTATCAAAGTGAACAGAAAGACATACTTATGTTCTTGTTAATTCACTAAAGATACAAGCAAGGAAACAATCTACAATTACTTGTGCTGCTGCAGCACTCCACTTTTAACGTGTATCACAGACCACACATGTAACATTTGCTCTAACTGGTACTGACAGAATATGGTTGTGATGATTGAAATACATCATTTCAATGAACTGTTGTCTTCACTGAGTTCTATAATAATATTTGACAGCTTCCACTGCTGCATGAATGACTCTCTATTGGTACAATTCATTTTTGTTTTGTCTGAGATACTATAAGGCAATATTTCCAGGAAAACAAGTTAGGTAAAGAAAAATCCAGCCAGTGAGTGAATGTAACATGAAGGATAAAGAAAACAACTGGATAATGAGCCTGTATACATAGTAAAAGACTACACTATGACTTAAAGTGTGCTGAATGTCTGAAGTGCTGATTCTTTGCATTTGAATACTGAATGTAGGACAGTGAAAACACCCTGTCAAGATCTAAACAATATTTTGCAGAAGCCATAGTTCTAATATCTGCACACTTGCAAATAAGACGTGGAGTTCAACTTGCAGATTGTCAAAGATAGAAAAAAAAACTCAAACCAAACAACAACTGAGCCTGCTGTAGTATATACAATCAAAGCAGCTTGACTTGCCAGCTGGTTTGGTTAGGATTTGATGGAAGGAAGCATAAGTATTACATTCATAATTCATCCTGCTCTTGAACTAGGTGTCAGGGAATCTAGGAGGCATTTTGACAAGTAGAAAGGTGTCCAACTTGCAGAAGATCACATTACCTTAGCCGTTCAAATAAATAAAGCATTCTGCTGTCCAACAGAAATCTCTCAGCCAACTATACATAATTTAGGAAATTTGTGCATCCCTGGACTGACAGAGAGCAACTAGGACATAAAGAAACCCCAACCATATCTAATAGGCTTTTCCAAGTGATACTCGATGCTGAACTAATGGAAACAAGGAAACTGTTTATGTAGGAAAAGGATACATCCTTTTATGCAAATCAAGTGCAATTTTCTCTCTATTTTCAATAAAGAAGATAGAAATCTTATTTAGGTAACTGATTGTAGAGTTCAGATAAGCTTACTAGAAATATTTGCAGAGAAAAAATTTGGACAATTTAGAAAGCAGATCCATTCACCACACCCTAGCTTAAAAAAATAAAACCCCACATAGTAGTAAGGTGATTTTTTTCACCCCTCCCTTAATCAAAAACAGTGCTGTATATTTCAATACCAGCTCCTATATTTCTGTCTTTTCAATGCTTTAGGGAAAAAAAAAAAAAAAAAAAAAAAACTAAAATATTTTTGGTACTTAAAAAAAAATAAATATTGTCATTTTGCCTACTAAGAAATGTAAATATGCTTTCTATGTACAAGCTAAATTGCCACAGACAGTTCCAGTAAAAACCACAGAGAGCATAGATTTATCTAGACCTGTAGTCAACAACCACCAATACAAACATTGCAGTGGAAGCTGCACAATTCCTCTAATGTTTAACAGTGTAATTCCACAGAGACAAGTGTGTCTACTGTGTTGCAAATGGGGATTAGCTATGTCACAAAGTGTGAAGGCAATATTGCTAAGTTAATGCAATATTGCTAACAGCATACACCTTTAATTTCTCTGAGTACACGTGTGCTTTGAACATTGCTATACAACTGCAAACAAGTCCAGCATCGCTTTATTACTGTAACTTTTAAGTGACAAAGAATTAACAATCATATGAACATTTGTTTCTCATGAATCTGCATTCATAGAATCACAGAATCATTCAGGTTGGAAGAGACCCTTGGGATCATTAAGTCCAACCATCAGCCCTACTCTACAAATTCCTCCCCTACACCAAATCTCTCAACATCACATCTAAATGACCCTTAAACACATTCAGGGATGGGGACTCAACCACCTCCCTGGGCAGCCTATTCCAGTGTCTGACCACCCTTTCTGTGAAAAATTCTTTCCTAATGTTCAGCCTAAACCTACCCTGTTGTAGCTTGAAGCCATTCCTTCTCGTTCTATTGCTAATCACCTGTGAGAAGAGACCTCTCTACAATGGAAAATCCAATTCTGATTTTCCTTCTTTCCCCCTGTAGGAAGATTTGAAGACAATTCTTTTTGACATTATTTTAATGCTACCAAGGAATGGAAAGTTAGGTTCTTAATGATGGCTTCACTAGTAACTGACTCTTGAGTAATTCACCTCTTTGCTGAGTTTCACCAAATGTAATTAATTGTATCACTTGCCGAATTTAGGCATTCCATGAGAATTAGGTAAAATTAATCTGGTTTTTTGGACTCACAAATATGTGACCAGATTAAGCGTTTCTCATTATTAATATATATTGTCTTGTAATAACTTTGTATCGTGATTTAAATAAGTTTACAATATGTAGTTCAGCTATACTTCTTGATTAAGTTTTTTACTTCAAGATTCACCTTTGTCAGTAATATGAAGATGAAGCCATATTTTCCCCTTAACTGAACACCTATGCTTTGGATACCTTTTTTTCCCTGATAATTCACATCTTCAAATTAATTTTTACCATTGGCTTTCTGGGAATTTCTTTGGTCCTGAAAAATGCATTATGGAACTCTAGCATAATTATAAATTTGGGGACTTAGGCATAGGCTTCATTTTGATTTGAGGGATTAATAGCAGATTGTCTCTCCAGTACTCCTCAGAGGATTCCAAAGGGAATTCTCCTTTATCAAAATGGCAAGCATTTTCCGATGTGCTGTCAGACCAACATTACAAACTACTCAAAGATGGTCCTTCCACATTTCCTCTGGGTTCTTCTACTTGCCTTCTAATTTCCTGGAGGACATTTGTCTTTCCTGAAAATAGATTAGCTTCACTTTTACTGGAATCAATTAAACACGTTATCTGGCGAGAAGAGCTTGTGGCTTCTGTCCCACTGAAAAGCAACTCAGATAAGCGTCATCTGAAAAGGGGTATTTTGACAAGGGCTGGTTACATTCCTCCATTCTGATTCAAAAATGTGAAAGTATGGCTCCATTTTGAAACTAGGCTATCTTTATGAGTTTCTCCAAAGGAGATTTTATAGAGTCCCGATAGGGATACATTTGGTGTGGCGAATAATGTCTACAAATCTGAGAGCAAATGTTTCATTTAAAAAGCTGTCCACTGCCTAAGAGAAAAAGGAAGAAAAAGAAACAGAGTATGAATGTGAAAGATGCCAGAAGAAGTTAGACTAAAGTCTATGCTTTTTCACATTGCTCTGATGGTACAAAGCAAGTGGTTTGAGTAGCCAACTTGGCAACCCAGACAATATTAAACAACTTCTTTATTAAGACTAAAGAAAAAAAAAACAAAAACAAAACCACAAAAAACAGCTTAAAATCAGCTTAATTTTGACTTGCACTGCACACTGTCAAGATAATAAAAAATATGCAGTATCATCATTGCAAGGTATCATTCCAAGGAAAGCACTAGTTGATTAGGGGTTTCTAATTAAACAAAATCTATCCCTGCTTAATTTCTTTTAAATGTATACTAACCCTAAATGTCCTAAAATTAAAATGGTTCTTATGAGAAGAAACAAAACTATAATCAGCAGTTATCAAATTGAGAGAAATTATAACAGAAGCTAAGAATCTTAATGTAGGGTTAAAAACAAAAGGAGAAATTATTTAAATAAACTAGGAATTAATTTAAGTCATATACATCCGATGATAGGTAAAGAAGTGAAAATTCCCAATCTAGTTGTAGAAAAGCAAAAGGTGTCAACAAATATTTTTGTATATATTTAGAAATAAGAATATATTAACACCTTAGTAACAAGATGCTACATTAATTGATGTACAGGATTATTAACAGTTATCATGATTAGTTATTATTTTTAAATTTCCACGTGAATGAATGCACCAAAGGTTACTAGTAATGAATGAGGTTTTTTAATTTTTTTCAGAATTTTACAGGCAAATTTTGATTATTGGATAAATTTCATGGAGCTAGACAAAAGTTAGTGGGGTAAATGAAAAGAAAAACAAATTCACAAACATTTATTCACCCTGAGGTCTGCTGCAGGACAGTATGGAATTGCATTTCTCTGTGGCTTAATTCCACCAATAGTTTTCACTACAGAAAGAAACCAGAGAAAATATTTCTGATAACTGGTTCAATGACTATATAATAGATAAACTGGAGGGAAAAAAAAAACAGAATATTATGACTTTGGTGCAAATAATTTCTAAAGCTTAAAGCATAAATAACAATGCACTTAACATACAGTCTACAACATACGTTTGCAAAACCAAATAACTGCTGTGTTTACATGAGATATATGATGTTTAGTTTGATTTGCATATCAGAGATCAGGCTGTAAATCTCTGATGATATTTACAGTTGGATAATTGAAATTAATCCTGCCAAAATGACTTTGACAGTCCTGAATTTATGGTCTGAGAAAACAATTCTGGAACTGTTTGCCAAGCTATTAACAAGGCCGGCTATATATTTTCAATCTGAGCTATGCTGCTGAATAAAAACCTGTTCAAAAATTCTAAGCCTCTTCCTTTCTTCCCCCACTTTGGGTTCAAGTTCATTCCTATAATCATTAAGATGGGGTAACCTTGTAATAGCAATCATGTCTGCGTTTTGCTGGGTTTGATTTTATTTTTTATTATTTTTCTAACCACAGCAGGTATGTTAGTTATTTCCCCCACCATTATGCCATTTTCTTTTTAGCTTTCTTAAAAAAAACCAGCCAGTTCTCCCAGAAGAAAGCATCGAGGAGTTCCAACATCAGAACTCAGACTTCCTCACATCCCTCAGTAACTTGGATCATGGTTGCACCTCAGCATGTGTTTCTGTCTTCAGAGAATATGAAAGTGCTTGGATTTTTGTTTGTTTTCTGTTTTGTTTTTCAAACTCAGATCACATCTTTAAATAGAAGGCACAGAAGTTGTCAAGGAGAAGAACATTGTTAACTACAAAGCTACCTCACATTATACTCCTGGTAGGAATGACATTTGTGGCTAGATATATGACAGAATTTTCCAACAAACATGAATGACAAATGCTTGTGAATAATACACACTTGGGGAAAAAAATTAAAAATTTAGCAGTAGTTTCACCTTCTAATGAAACAAAATTCAAACAATTAGCAGCCTGGGTTTCCTTATCATTGGCAAAGAATTACATAATTTATTAAAACTGTTGGCAACCTTTTCCCATGTAAGAGATGTTTCACATGGTATTCTTTGGACTCTAAGAATGGATTTCATGATTGTGAAAGTTGCCCCTTGGGTTTTGGTGCTAAAAGACAGCAACCACTTTCTTGGTATCAAGTTTCAAGACACTAAGAACTCTGCTGTAGGTATTTCAAAAGTTGTGTTTCTAGATAAAAAAGTATGTTTCTAACATATATAAGCAGCTTTTGGAAGTCTGAAAATAAGTAGATGATTGCCGCTCATTACAGAATTGTATGCTTTTCTATTCATAGCATTTGTTTACTTTCAGAAAGACGGCAGTGATAGCTTTGATATTCATCTTGCTTTCTTGCCCCCCACACCACCCCCAACATGCTGCTTTCCAGGACCATTTGAAAGCAGGCATACACCCAAATAGGTAATACTAGGGAAGAAAGACAGCCCTCATTTATAAAACGTTAATTCTTTATTAGTGGGAAGAATAAATCACTAGACTAGGCAGAATAACTGTGATCACTGATTATTATCCTATCCCTATGTTATCTTGAGCTCTGGTCAGAATTTGTGTCAACTGGCAGACACCTGGAGAGGGCAAATTCTAAAGAGTAACACTAGATAAGCACATACTCTGTGAGCAGGTGAAGAAAAAAAAACTTTCTAAGCACCTAATAACCTTGTGAAAAACCTGCTCCCATTCCTATTTTGTTGCATATGTCCAAACTGTAACGGAGTCTGAAAGAGGTTACATATTTATATAGTACCTAGTACCGCTGGCCTCATTCATATCAGAGAACTCCAGGCATGTAACAAATTTGCAGCTGGCACTCTGGGAAACATACAGAATTATCCAGACTGGAAAGTACCGGACTGATTAATCTTTCATCAGCTTTCTCTTACTTCCACATCTTGCCATATATTCTGCATGTTCACTTGAATTAATCAATGTGGGCATAAGGATCAATTATAGTTGACTCTTCTCCAGAGTTAGGTCTTCAGGCAGGATGTCTTAAATTTGAAACAGCAATGTCTTGTCATCAAATCCCTTTTTACAAAAGGTCTTCAAGAACACCTAATTTTTCCACTGTACTCACTTTACACTAAGTTAATACACCACATACACTTCTACAGCTCGTCTTAAAAATTCATCTAAATGGACTAGCTAAACAGAACTCAATAGTCTTTAGGACACACAGCTAATGTAGTGTAAATCAACAGATAGGCTTTTATAGTGAACAGACTGGAAATCCACCAGTGAGGTCTCCAAATGAGGCTTTTTTTATTTCAAAATCTGAATACTCCTTTTTTAACCATATTACACCACATTTTTGTGCAACCTCCTGCTCCCTTTAGCCACTGAAATTTTTGCATGACTTAAGGTTTCAATAATTATGTGCTGTTAACTATCCTTCACATCATGGCTGTGCTCCTTACTCTCTTATTTTCAAATGCAAAATGCACAGCAGATACACTGAAGGTAGAAGTAAGGGTTGGTGATGAATGTGAGTGGGAGGCATGCGTTGGTGATGAAGATTTGCTTTGATTCCTCTGACTACAAAAGCTTCCTTGGTGGAGAAGTTATTTGAAAGTGTCTAAACAAAACATTTTTCTATGCAAATTCAAAACCTTTCTGACATAAAATTTACGCTATTCTTTGTATTATTTCTTAAAGGTCATGAATATGTCATAGAGGATGATGAAAGTGTTAAAATCCTACAGTAGGATTAGAAAAGACACAAAGTAATAGATTTCTGGTGTTTTCATTTCTAAGCAAAACACGAACCATTAATTCTTTTTACTGATAGTAATGATGGAAGCATAATCTGTTATCAGAACTGGCTGACAACTTTTGCTATAAAACACACTTCTCCATTGTCTTGAATTTTGCCAAACTGCTTTTTCTATGATTTTATAAAAATGGAGTATTACTTTCAAGCTTTTAAGTAGCAGCTCTCAGCTTATCCAAAATAATTCTGAATATTTCATTAAAGGATACATTACTTATCCCCTTTGGAAAACAATGTTTGTATTTAATGCTTCCTCAATTTGAAAGCAAGACTGAAAACCTGATACTGGCAGAGCTATAATTAGCTCTAAAAAATAGGGCCAAAGTACAAAATTTTGAAAAATCTAGACTCTTACATGCTTGTCAGAGAAGTATTTCACTTTTACAACACCGCCACTTCATGAGGCTTGCTCCCAAATAGGTCTCCAGCTCTCAACTGCAGGGCTCATTGCAATTGCAGCAGACAGGGCGTGATCTAGGCGAAAGGAATGAAAGAATGAAGTCTCTCTTGCTTTTTCAGTGAAGCCTCTTTCTCTGCAGTGGCCAACAAGCTCGAAGGTATATTCCACCTCATTCAAATGCAAAGGAAGAAGACTGAGAAGAAATAGAAAAATCCATTAGGACTAGATAATAAAGAACTAGGGAAAACAGAAATGAGACTGGAAACTTGTCTGTGGATTGATGATACTCAGTTGTTAAAAATCAGATCTAGTACAGTACAGTGGTGTCAGGAATACTATTGCTGTTATTCAGGAGTCTGGAAGGAATAGTTCATGAAAAAAAGTATATAAATCTATTCCATTTCTTTAAGGTATAAATTAATCAAACTATGTCACCTCAAACATAATGGTAGAAAGTTGAAGAACTAATAATTAATAAGTCAGAGGGGATATACTAATATTCTAGAAGCATCATCATAAAAATGCATTTGCATGGTTAATACGGAAAATGAAGAGGTATACCTTGATTTATTCATCAGGAGTCATCTTGCCAAAACATATATAATGAATAAAAAATTTCCACTTGTTCAACTGTGGAACAACTACTGCTCAAATTAAAGCGTGTTGTATAACTATAAGCTAGAAATATTGTATACAAAACTTCAATTTTTTTTCAGTTACTTATTTAAATTACATATTGAAGTTCCACAAAGCTCTGATCTTAAAAAAAGCCCACAGAATAACAGATGCCAAATAAAAGCAAATACTGTTTTTTTTTTTCAGCACTATCTTGAATTAAGTATTTCCCAGTTCCCTATTTGGTATAGCCTTTATCTAGTAAATCACATCAAAGCCTGTTTTTTGCACCACTTCCCTTTAATTTATCTGTGTTATCAAAGTGAAGTCCACAAATTGATGCTAGGCATCTCTCTCTCACTAGGCTAAAACATAAACCAGTAGCTCTTAAGCAAAACTATCAATCAGCTAATAAAGAATCTCCAGTAACTCCATACCTGTTAAGATCTCATATTTTACTTGTGTCATCCATGGAGGCAGGAGGCACGAAATCACCACATAAATGCCATGAGCAGTCCCATGCAGCACGGGCATGTCTGCATCATCATATCCCCACTCAAATTGACTATCTGGGTTTCACTGCTATGAGGAATAAAAATAGTAAGTAGTTTGTAGCAAGGATACAGGTATAGATTTTTCAAAGTACACAGCAAAATAATTTAACTATGTTTAGAGAGATAGGTTAAGTAGCAATTGTTGATTTTACAATACAAATGTAAAATCAATTACATTCATATGAATTTAGATTAGAATTGCATATCAGCAAAAATTATGCTTTAAAACATTCATATTTTTAATTTACACAGTCTTCTGACACATCACAGATGAAGTGGTCATGTATTAAATACACTATTAAAAGAGAATGAATGAGCTATCAAGTAACTGTCTTCCATGGGAAAGTAAGTATGGGTTCCAAAAATTACATTCTTACTTTTTGTAGGTTTTTTATGAGTTTATCAGTAAAATAACTTAAGCCCAGACAACTGTTTTCAAAATAAAATAAAACAGCTTCAGGGGAGAATATTTTCTTACTTTCCAAATCCATAGCATTTTCTACATGTAAGTTACGATTTAAGCATCACAGTTTTGTCTCTTCTGACTCAGTATAAACATTCTACCACATTCACCATCTCTTGGGGCCATTGATATGTTATATAAATGAAAAATGCAAAGTTAACTCAGGCTTTGTGGCCAAATGTTCAGTTATAAACTGGTATAGTTCTCTTTCATTTAAGTACAGATATATGGCTTCAGAATAAAAGTCCACCTGGTTCAGTATCATGTCATACAGTAGGGGTTTCTTAATAAAAACAAAATAAGAAAAAAAAGTATGTAAAGTGATTCTCCTATTAAACTCTCCCAGACCTAGCCTGTGGCTTAGGGTTTTTGAGACAGAAGCTTTGTACTTAACAAGCATCCATGGAGACTTTTTTCTATGAATAATTAATTTTTGAACATATGCAAACCTTTGGCACCCACAATCCCCTGTGTCAATGAATTCCAAAATTTAATATGCATTGTGTGAAAAACTATTTTTGGGTGTTAAACACCTTGCTTCATTTCATTCGATGCTTCTAATTCTAATGCTGTGATTAAAAGTAAACACTGACTATACATTTACCTTCTGTAAACCATATGTGATATTACAGGTTTCCTATTATATCATATTTTATCCGTAAAGCTGAACCCTCCTACTCTATTGACTAACTCCTCATAAAGATGCCATTCCATCTCTTTAATCACCATTTACCACCTTTCTGATCATCTTTTGAGCTGGAACACGAGTACTGAAGAAACAGGTACTCAATATAGGTATACAATGGCACAGTAGTATTTTCTGGCTTATTCTGTATTCTTTTAATTTGATTAGCATTTTTAGCAATACTACACAGAGATTTTCAGAAGACTGATCATAGTGCCTCCAAGATTTCTTTCTTGAGCACTAACAACTAATTTATACTCATTATTATTTAGCATGATTAGGATCATTTTTTCTCATGTGCATTACTTCACATTCATCTGCCACTTCACTGTAAACTGTTGCAACTGGAATTCTTTTCTTGCAGTTCTTCACATGCAACCTTCATTTCTCTCATCTCAACTAATTCATATGATCAGCAAATTCATGCATCTCATTCTCTTCCCCAATTTTCAAGATCATTTGAATAACTTCAGACCCAGCACAGATCCTTATGGGACTTAAGCAATAATTTCTTTTTTCTGAAAGTGACATTCTTATAATTTCACCAGTTTTTAAATTCAGAAGATAAATTTCCTTTTTGTTCAGGACGGTTTTGCTTCTTTGACAGTTTTTGTCAAATGACCTTAAGAAGAATTTACTGAAAATCCAAGTATACCAAATTTATAAATCTCGCTTGATCAAGTGCTCAGCATACCCAACAGAAAACCTAACAGATTTCTGAGATGTGATTTGCAAAGCCATGCTGACACCTGCCAATGTTTCACTATAACAAATGTATCTATGTATCCTGTATTTTCACTTCTTAATATAATTTCTACTAGCTTTCCCAGTATAAAAGTTGGATCAGCCAATCTACCGCCCCTTCATCCCAAATTCTTTCAAAATATACAAAAAAAAGTCACTGCGGCCTTTTCAAATTATAGCAGGAATAATGGAAGTTTCTATTTTGTTAACTAAAAAAGCAAAGGAAAAATATTTGGGGATAACACATAAATATACAGGCCAAAAATATTTCAACCTTCGGTTTTCTGGCCAATTTCTGGTGTTATCTCACCAACATCAATATGAAGATCTTACCTTTAGCATCCAAATAAACTCGGCTTTTATTTGAATAATGGAAAACGTGCTATCGCAGGCATCGTGGGAACTGAAAACAGCTCAATGGTTGATACCAAGCACTACTATGAAAGCTCATCCTAAGAATATGCTCAGAGATATTTAGTTCATTGTTGTAGTGTTAAAAAAAAATAAAATAAAAAGAAGGTCGGAGGATGGGAGATGTGTGAAGCTTTTTTTTTTTATATTCTTTCTCTTCTCCTTTTCCCATAGATATCCACCAGATTACTCTGTAAAAGCACCTACTAAGACAGCTTGAAATATGTGTATCATTTACCTGATAGATCTTAAGGGGGAACTTGCCATTATGAAATATCACCTACCTAAACTTTTGACTATTTTTAACACTTTTGTTTTAGATTGCTATTTTTTGTGAAAATATCATTATAATCCTTATTAAGGCAGTTCCACCCCCATGCCTAAAACAAAACTTTGAGAGATTAATCTCTCAAGAATTTTAACAGGAATAATTCTGAAACTTTTTTCACATATACCAAAGCATAAAGGCTTGAAGCCTGAGTAAAGGTTTGGAGGAGACCCTAATTTTGTCAGGTTGCTAGGAATAAATGTGCTTTTATTAGTGAAACACTTGTACTTTTAATTACTCAAGCTGGATCTCACTTCCGGAGACAGATAAAATTAGCAAAATGACAGATTACCATACCCCTTCTACATTATGAAATAAGAGCTATTTTAAAACAAATTCAGAAGCAGGTATAAAGTGGGACTGATGAAATCTATAATTGATTCAGAGGGTAGTGCTGCCACTGTTGTGAATCATAAAAAGGGATTTATTGCCTACATATTTTTTAATATATGATCCCCAAAATGCTACATGGTACTGGTTCCTTGGGCTGAATTTTAAGAATACACCATCCAGGCAGTGATGAAAATCTTTCAGAAAACAGATATGAGTGGGAAGGTAGTTGAAATGGATTCAATTTGGCAATCTGTGGCATGGGAAAGAGCTACAAATGAGGTTTAGTCCTCCTTACAGATCAAAGGAGAAAAAAGCTGAGATTGAAAACAAAAGCGTAGCTTGGAAAAGTTTTGAGGGACAGTTTGGGGCAAAAACATTCAGGAACAAAGAGGCTCAGCACCCCAGCCCCTGCAACATAAGCTCTTTAATTTTCCCCTGGCATAAAAAAAAGCATCACTTCACTGAAGAAATGGGACCTGTAGTAGTTGAGGATCTGATAGTATGCACTTATTGACTTCATATCAGAATTTCTGGGAATCACAAACTGCTGCTTAGAGGTATCTCAGCTGTCAGAGTTGTTTTAGCAGTGGGTCCTGCACTTTTTGGCCATTAAATCTTCGCTGTACACTAGTATTCAAACCAGACACACATTACAAAGAAAAAGCGCTATGTCAAGCAACATCAGGCACCCTGATCAAAATGCTGCTTTTAGAAAAAAAAAACCATCTACTTAATAGCTGACCAATAATGACATCCTTTTTCTGATATGCACTGTTTTCTGGTCCTGGGAGATAAAAGAAACACCCCGAATTCTGAGGTAATGTTTTATTACCCACAGCTGCAAAATTTGCAACATTTTTTTTTTTACTGCTCTATATGTATGATATAAGATTATCTAGGGGGGTGGGAGGGGTCGCTGTGAGAATAGAAAAGCAGATGTTTTTAATGATTTAGGCTATCAGTTTAACAGTCTGTGACACTCCATATGACCAATTTTCAAACAAAATGCATACTAATAAAAACATACAGAAATATAACATTAGATGCTCAGTCTTCATTATCAGCACCTATAAACAAATCAAAGAACCAGAAAACATGTTAGGAGACAAGCACAATGTAATTATGATCTTTTTCTGTCACTTGAAACACATTCACATATATTCAAATTACTTTACCAACTTTTAGAAGTTTAGTGCCAGGAATATTTTTAAAGAAAGTAGCAGTACATTCATATACAGTGCTATATANAGATCAAAGCAGTATAAAGGAAAAAATACACATGTATAGCTTAGAAAAAAGTGTTTGAGTAGAAGAAGCTTTCAGAAGTTCTACAGCACATGTAACCCCTGCATGTCTCTATAGTTAGATCTTTTCTACCTTTCAGCTGATTTCAGATAGTCCTAATTGATGCTATGAACCTGCCCTTCTGGAAACAATTGGAGTGGACAAAAGCTTTGGAAATGTTAATTCTGCATTCTGCAAAAGCAGGTGGAGCATTACCTTCTCAAGCCTTAACAAATCTTTCCTCCCTCATATTCTAAACACGCACATTTCCTTTCATTATATATTCCTCCTTCTTCCAGCTTCACTGTTCTCACTACAAGATGCCTCTCCATTAATACTTACTGAGTTGTAGACATATCAATAATTAAGTGTCATATTCAATGACAACATGAGCTTTTGGCACAGAGTTCTACAATTTCAGGTGCCTGATTATCTTTTTGGATTACCAGTCAAATGGAGGCAACAGCTATACTGACAGCATTGCCCTGTGAATATAGCAAACAAGATATAAACCGAATATAAACAGTCAAAGCAGCTTCAAATATTGCACCTTGTTCAAATGTTTCTGGATGATGGACTTAGATCTGAACCTTGAGCTACTCCAGGGGGATTACTCAGGTTACCTCTAAAGATGATGTGGAAGATATTCCGCTTCACAGTATCATCTCTCAAGCAGGACCACAGCTTCCATTCTTCAAAATTTACAAGGATTATAATTTTGCATCAGTCAAAATAAATGATAAAGACATCTGTATCTTTAGACCTAGCTACCTAGAACATCCCTCTTTCTAGCTCTCATATCATTGCCTGGAGCAATACCTCTTCATAACCCCTGAGCATTCTTCGTCAGCTACATACCTTTCATCAGTTGCCATGGACAGTATTGGGAATCAGACAATCAACTTTGTTACTGTATTCTATATGGCATTAAGCGAACATTGCAACATCTGTTCTACTAGCATTTATATATATTTTTTATCTAGCGCTGTGGACATGCCTGGTGTTCTGCAGATGAACTAAGATACGTCTCCTTTCCTGAGACAGTTACATTCTAAATTAAAAAAAAAAAAGCAAAACCTTACAGACAGTGCTGTCAAATAATAGTTCTCAAAGTAACACATTAAAACAAACATAACTTGTGTTATAGTTTTGTGTCTTAAAAGAGCTGCAGCAACTGGTGCTGTCTGACTAGAACTTACCATATAACATAAGCATCAGCAACTCAACAACAAATTTTACACATACAGTCTAAAACATTAAAGGATTAACAGTCTTTTGCCGTGCCAATTAATAAAAAATAATAACCAAACAAACCCCTTTACGGTCAATATTCCAATTGCTTAACTGGAAAAATTATGTCTCTTATTTACCTCTATTCATGCAAGTATTCCAAAGCAAAATTCTGAAAGCTACTATACTATTTGCAGTATCAGCACAGGTAGACCCTAAGCACAGTAAACTCAAGGGGAGAACTGCAAACACTGTTAAAAATTAATTTTGCTGACATTTCATGCTAGGCCAAAGAGGAAATTTAAAGACAAGAAAAGTCTAGAAAAAATTAGTTACTCCATGAAAAACAGTACAAACAAAGCCTGTATGCCTATGGAATTATCTTTTGCCTCTTTGCCCTACCATCTTAGCTTAGTTGATTAAATAAATCTATCAGGAACTGATTGATCCATTAGACTTCAGTCTTCTGATTTTTGTCAGAATTAACAAGCAGGTTAAAAGTAACTATAAAGCACGGAAGAGGGTGTAAGGAATGTGCAGAAGCAGCATAGGAAAGGGGTGGGTGAGTATGTACATCCTTGTCAGCCTCATTGTCCTTGGAAGGAAGGTTAAAAACAGTAATCCAGACAGTTACACTTAGGAAAGTAAATACGTACGAAAGAGGTCCCACCTTTGGTTATGAGAGCTGCATTTAAGCACTTGCTTTCCCATCTGATATTAAAAATAATGTAAGGGATGAAAATACCAAACATCAAACATCAGTCCAGCTGTGCAGTCATCTAAACTATTTTTTATTGCCCTACTTTGCCATAGTGTGCTTTTTTCATAGCACTAGAGAAGGTCATAATCAGTTCCCATTAAAAATATAGAAGAGATAAAAATTATTTTTCTACATCAGTCAGGAGACTTGCACAGTTACTTGATAAAGGATTCTTCTGTGATTCTGTGAAAGGACATGCAGATGCAATTCTTTGTGTGTACCACGGAAGATGGGATCTTCCAATCTTTCCAAAGTCCCAGAATAGGAATACACCAAGAATTACATGGAAACTGCATCCAGCTCAAGAACCTTTGAAATAACAAGTAGAGTCCAGGAGGGTACTAAGACAAAACTTCACAACAGCCTTTTCTATTCTTACACGTACCTAGGCATCCCCTGGTACTTGCTTCTGGGGACAGGACGAAGAAAAATCTGGCTCATACAACTACCCTTGTGGTCTTAGTCTGTATTTAAGCAAAACACTCAGCAGCAAAGATTTTGTTTCTAATAGATTTTCTAACCTTGAAACAGTCTTGAGATACAGTTCAGTCCTTTTGTTACTGGAACTCCAAGTCACATTAATTATTTACAGTGACACTTCTTATTAAAACCCCTAGGTTTTTTGATATCTATGGTTCATTTTGCATGTTTTTTTCATTATCCTCATGGACTGTGTGTCTAACACATCTTATGTAGTAATTGTAATATGTTTCATCCTTCAGAATAATCTTAAGCCTAATTTTGCTCCTGTTTTATTAATAGACGTAAAATGTCATTTACCCCGAATGTGAATGCCAGCATACTCAAGTGGTAGAAACACAGAAATACCTTTGCTTTTTCTCATTTATCATCAAAGCTGAGGAAAAAAAAATCAAAAATGCAAAATCAATCATAAAATGACATTCTATAAACCAATGAAAAAGTTTCAAAGCTAGGAAGTATGGCAGTAGCCAGCAGATGGTGAACAGTACATAGGTACATTGGCATTTTGGCTCAGAAGAAAAAATGCAACCATCCTGCAAAAATCTGTGCACAAGGCTATCAGCTGGAAATCTTCAGAAATCTGTCAACGCATAGTATGCGAAGTGCAAAACTCAAGGTAGTTTTTCATTCTACATTGCCTAATTGCTAGATCTTCTTATCATATTTCATGATTTCAGGATAACTGTTTCCCCCTGCCATTCTATCTGGCTGACAGCTGACTATGACATCAAGAGAAAAACCATAAAGCAATCTTTTGGCATAGTACCACTTGTCACTGCATCTAGATAAGACAGACACTGGCACTAGGTATCATAAAAGTAGTAATCTTTTGTTTTAATGAAGCTCATCATCTTTATTAAAACTTCCTTGAGGCTACATTACACTTCAAAAGTGACAATTTCATATCTGCGATAATTTAAATATTACACGCTCCTACTACCAAAAACAGTCCCAGTATGGTATAAATGAATTTTCATACAATGAAGTAACATCATTTATAAACAAGTCCTCAGTATTTTAAAACACTTTTCCTTTCTGAACTGAGTACTGGTGACAGAGGCTGGCATATCAAGCCATACACACACAAGAAAAACCCTGTTTCACTTGGCACCTTTCCCACTGCTCTTACCAGCTTGTCTCTGACCCAGCACACAATTTTTTCCTTTATTTCAAGGTTTTGGCCTGCTGTACACACAACCTATGGTTTGGCATTCTGGATCATTATAATTATTTTTTTTTGTCTGCAAGGTAAGAGATTGCTCCAATTCAGGTTACATTCTATACAGACCAGTCAGCCCTGCAACATTCAAATCCATTAGCTTGCTAAGATTGGCTTAGTACCCCCACAAAAGTACTGGGCATTAACATTCACTATAGGCTAGTCTTTTTAAAGTATAAAAAATGAGTCAGCTGTCTTTCAATGTCATGTAATTAAAAGTGGTTAAATGAGATTTTAAAATAATTTGGGCACCTGGTAGATGGCAGTTTTTAGTACATGCAAAACTGCCTTTTAGGAGGCTTTGGAAGTATGCCAGGTATGGAATAAAAATGAAAAGATGAAAGATAAACTAGTTACCATACTTGGAGTTTAGGTATAGCAAAATACATGCCAGCAGGATAGCAGACAGTAGACAATGAAAGGCTCTATGCAAGTTTTAGAGAACAAAAAAAATAATAATCTTTGCTTAAAGAATTAAAAAAAAATGTCTCCTCTAAAAGCTTTCTGCCAGTGCATGTCCAGCAATCCACACCAAAATCCTACATCTATTTACCAGGGGGTTGGAGCATTTGGGCATCCTGCTTGAAGCAGGGAGCCTAGCAAGTGAGATCTCCAGCAATTATGAAGGTAAATGTGGTTTCTGGGTCCTGTCGTGCAATCTTGCTTTAGGATATTGCCAAGTAATTCTTACTCCATTAACTTCACAAGAAATAATTATTTTGCCTGAAATTCAATATAATGAGTAAATATTGCAAACCTTATATTTCCAGAAATGGTATAAATTCTATATCATTCAGATATTGTCCCTCAAACAATGTCAACTGAAATTAAACACTCCCTATACACTATTATATTTTTAACATAAATTAGTGTATTTAGCTCACATAAAATCATGCACAGTACCAATCAATATACAGACTATACATTAAATAGCATGCTAATAATGTGTGTTACTTAATCTCAACACTGACCCCATTCAGCATGTATCGTTTTTCCTTGATTGGAGGGATTCCAAACCCTCCAATTTTAATGAAGGCCTGTTGAAGTAGGGAAAAATGTGGTATGGAAGGAGTTCAGATACATGAATTCCATGTACAGAACAAATCTATGACCTACATTAACAATGATAATTCTGTGTTACACTTCCTCTGAAACGCAAAGCTGTGGGTCAATCATTTCAAATACATTATCATCCCCAAATGGTTGTCCAGTGATGCCTATTCACAATCAATAGCCAGTAATGAACCACAGTCATGCTATTTGCATGTTTGTACAAAGCATCATTTTTAAGCTGCATGTTTATATGCATAGAGAGTTCAGCGAGTGCATAGAGATTTCACAGTTTGCGGAAAATTCTTATTTGGGATTTGAACATTTCCCTGGCACCTGGAAGAGTATTTAACTCATGCTGTGTAATAAACGTGCCAGTGAAGCCCAAGAAAACACAGGACAATGCACTAGCCGAGTGTTTATATTTGTGGAATATAAACATAACCGAAGGCAGGGAATTAGTTAATGGGGACAGTGATCGATAACAATTCAAAGTTCAAGAGTGGAGTAGGAGTAGAAGTGCTGAACATGAACAGGATCCTGAATGCAGCATACCAAAAGTAATATAATCTTCCATCCTTTCATATAAAAGCTTTGTATGAAAACTAAATTTCCATTCATGAGGCCATGCAATCTAACACCTGACTGCTCAAGAAAAGGAAAAAACAAAAAAAACTCCAAAACCTCAAACCCAACAACTCTCAAAGCTGATCTACAGAGTGAACACTTATACTGTGGCCTTCTTTCCTTCTCTTTCCCATTCATTTTATACGCACACTACTCAAATGCAAGGAATACAGTTACAACAAGCTAAGAACATGGTTCCTCATCTACATCCTTCATCCTATACACATCCCAATGCCTCATCCCTCTGCTACTTGCATCACTGCAACTGTTTTGTACACAAAGTTACCCAAATTCTTGCAATGACACAGCTTGAGGGAAAATACATAAACTCAACAAATAAATTACAATTGTACAATTCATGTCTGGAGTTTGTACTCAAGACAAATTTTTCTTAGTTCAGTCAGTAAGCCTTATTGCACGCTAATCATTAATTTTAAACTGAAAGTAGTAACATGAGGCCCAGTCATTGAAATAAGACTCCTGCCAGGAAATCCTAAATCTCCATGCACTGATCCCAAAATATACTACCCAAGGGTTAGGGCATATATTCCACATGGTTTACTAAAAAACCCCACATATTAAATACAAAAGTAACATAGTAGGAAATACTGCAGACATACAATGGAACGAAATAGCATCCAGGACTAGAACAACTATATTTAAATCCTTGCAAGGATGAGTCTTGGATATTTGAGCTAAAATATCTGATTAAATGTCATGCATGACCAACCTGTGAACACTCATTATTCCAACATCTACTGGTTAGATATTTGGGGGCAAGATGAAATAAATGAAGGACACTGATGCATCTGTATGAAAGGGAAGGTCTTGACTTCAAACATGACAAATGAGTAATCAAGTTTTTCCTCTAATTCAGAATGCTATTTTTCATCACAGACAGATCATTGTGACTAGGATGTGGTTTCAAATTGCCTTCCTCACACACACATTCCCCTCATTAGCATTATATCAGCAAAAAATTAATCCTGCAGAAAAAATGGAAATTAAGTGTTCTGGCAGTCAAGTTCTCCAAATGGCTTCACTATTCACCAGAGCTCTCCGAAGTCCAGGGACTGGAAGTGAGGGGCTGGATGCAGACCAAGGAAGAAAGACTCAGGATCCTCCCCTTCCACAGCAGCCAGCCATAGCAAGGGCATAGCAAAAACCTGCAGCATCAGGCAAGAGATGTCAGTCAGTCAGTCATACTGATAAAAAAAGCACACTCACCTTCTAAAATATTTTTTAAAAATATCAAAGCACTGTTTATATAAAACCTAAGCCTCGTAACCCGAAGGGAGACATTTCAGTTCAATTCAATTTTTGTAAACACTCCAAATATTTGGGGTTTATTTCCAATTCAAATATCTTAGACACTGCCTCAATTGAATTGCCATTCTCCAGTCAACTCTAGCACTAATGCTTGTTATTTTAACAGCTACACCTTAGGAAACACACATTTTAACAATAAAACAAACATGGATATCTCCTTAGCTACTCCACTAGAACCCTCACAGCAGACTCTAGGGGAAAAACAATTGCCTTTATTGCACAGACGAAAACAATCATGAACCAAGAACATTAAAGGCATCAAGATTATAATTGCAGACAAAGAAACATAACACAAGAGATTCTATTAAGAGAGATGCTTTGATGTGTACAACAATTCTGAACAGAATGAGAGTAACATGCTCAGCAGAATCACAGGATCAGATCAGCGAAAACGAAACCAACCCAAGACAGGAGGCAGCTCATGCCCTTTAATTCCAACTTTTCATCCTCAAATAGGGATGCTGATGAAGCTAGAATAAAATCTAAACTAGTCAAAATTTGAAGGCACCACAGTGAACACCTTTTTCTCACACCTTAAATTAACTGAAGGTCTGCAAAACTGAATTGCTTCTGATGACTTCCTGGCAGCAGCTGTACCAGGAATAGTAGAAACCAAAAATCAGGGTCAGGTGTAGGAAAAGAAACCCAAGAATTCCATGATGAGCAGGCAAATTTCTGCAAAACTTTTACAGAACATATTCATTGCTTCACTGAAGCTGAACTAATAGGTTTAGAAGTATACCACTTTATTGGTACTCCATAAAGAGATATGAACTGCATATTCCTCCTCCCTTTCTCTATCAAAGTGGTTATCTTATAGAAATTATTTTCTTTATTTCAAGTAAACACCAGATCTAATTACCCACACAGCTGATCAGTAAGTTTCCTCTTAATTTGAGTCAAAACAATCACATAAAAATATTACTGAATTTGAATTACTGAATAAACTTTTGATTGAATTTAACACCTGTTTTGTGAAACCCATAAAGATAATCACTATACCTTTTCAACCAATATGACTAGATTAGTTTAATGTTTCCAATACTAAATATGGCTATTTTCAGGTCTAAAATTCAGATAATAAGAAAGTGTAGCAACAAGACAACCATTTAAGAATAATGAGATTATTTCTATGTAAGCAAATCATTCACTACATTAGAAAACTATTTACCTTATAGACAAGCATAAAATTTAAATGACATTATAAAGATAAGATAGCTAAATACTAATTTAAATAATACTATACAAAGACTAGGTATCTTTTTATTCCCATTAGGGGTTCAAATACTTCATACTGAGGTCTTTTTGAAAGAGGCTTTAAAGAGGTGTTTCATATTTGTGGTGGAGGGGCAATACACTAATCAGCAAAAATGACAGTAGTTCATCTGAAAAAAAAAAAAAGAAAAAAATATTGCAAATGAACAAGTTAAAGGTCAGACAAAAGGAACCACAGCTCCATAAGAACTCCCCAAGAAATTCTGAGTTCGCATTAAATTGTTTGACTTGACTAAAATGGAATCCACTCAGCCTTAACTTAGGGGCACTCTAGAAAAACACCTATTTTGATAGCTTGCTGGGAAGCAGGCATATGCTCATATGCCCTGTGACACAAGATTTATATTTCAGAATCCACATTTCTTTCTCCCTCCACCAGGGGAAAGAGAAAGGAAGTTTCTCATTATGTATCTACACAAAACAAATCTAACATGCAGGAGACAGAAAACATACATACAAATGAAGAAACCAACTACACTTTTCACACTGTTTAAAACTCCTTAGCAATACATAAGAAAAAAAAAAAAAAGAGAGAAAAAACAATCAGTGAAAGCATCCTATCATAAACTTCTAAAATGTAAGAGACCTTACTTCATTTCAGTTACAATAATGCCTTAGAGGCTGCAGCAAAGCACATGAAACACCACCACCAGACACCTTTTAAACAGCTCCCTCTGCACAAGGGCTTTTTAAAAATCTGAGCTACACATTTTAACTAGCAGAAAATACCTAACAAGACAATCCACAAAATAGCTCTGATATAAAATCTTTGGTCTTCAAAATAAGATGTCACACTTTATCTTTAATATTGGAAAGGTTTCCTACTATTTATTAGTTTCACACTAAAACTTCAATCTGTTTACAATCACTGGTTTTGAAATTCAGGAAGTGTGTAAAACTACCTGTGAAACTAACTATAGAGCAGTTTCACAAAAGGGCAGCATTTTATTACAATATATTTTTTACTGTAATTATTTCAAATATATATGCGAATTGCTCAATAGGAGGACTGCTGTTTCTGTCAGCCAGTTTCCTCCTTTTCCCCTCTTCAACTGTCATCAGCAATTCTCTCTCCTGCTGTTTGCTGAATTATTGTAATGGAGATATTATTACTGAATCACTCTAACTTTGAGTGGTCAATATTTCCACCAACTAAGAAATAGAAGCCAAAGGTAGCTTTTCATTAGAGCATGGCCATTCTGGATGAAAAGTGAAGCCTATTCAGTAACCACGCTATGGAACTGCAGACTGTTTGCTTTTTAAAATCAATGTAATGATAGACTTTTAAGGCTTCTGATATAAAAGAAAGAAGTTGCATTTTGTCCGGCAAAGTATTTCTAGTTTCAAATAGCTTTCAAGGACAGTTCTAGTAACTGAAGGATATATTTAGAAAGAGAAAATGTGGAGCAAAATCCAAACAAATTTCTACAGCTAAAGCAGCTTTGACTCAACTTCAAAATGTACGCAATAGCCTTTTTTTCTTCCTTTTGTGACAGAAAACTACTTATTTAAAGCCAAGGCAACATCTGTAGACAACACTAGCCGTATAATTATTCCTGTTTCTTGAAGCTGAACATTACAGATGACCCATGATCTCCCAACACAGCCATCTCAAAAACAGAAGACCAGAAGGACTGGCATAATGGAGACAACTGATGATTTGAGCAACAAAGAAGATCTCCAAAGTCTGGACATCTCCTGGGCATCCTGAACTATGCAATAAAAAGCTCTTCAGTGTGGCAGGAGTATCAGGAAAAGGTAGCAACTTCTGCATAACAAAACAGAATCTAAATGTGTAGCAGAGGCAGAATTCTTATCATCCCATATTTTCCAAAAGAACATTGCAGAACTGATCCCTCTAAAGAAAAATACTAAGAGATACATACATTGCTTTTTCCTAAAATAGATACTCATCAACAGTTAACGCAGCCCTCTGAAATGATATAAAACATATTAATATATATATATCCCCAAACTCGACAGAGAATAACCAACAGTTACACGTGCCAGAAGAGATTAGTATGGGTAGAAACATTTGGCTTGTGGGAGTGGGTGGAAGGGGAAAAATTTTAATCAAATCCATTACCTGGTTATTGATTTCTCTTTGCCAGACTGATCCTGTAGAATACATATAAAGCCTTTGACATTGAGACATTTGGCCAAAGATATTGGATTAGACTAAGCAAAAGCTGAGTTTCTCATGTGATCTCTCATATTTCATTTATATGTGATTTATTCCTTTGTCCAGCAGAGGCTTTTTATTGATAAAAATAATGAGATTGAGAATCCCAAAGGAAATCTAATGCCCACCCACTCAAACACGTTTGTGAAGTAAAAATAGTAAGCTTTGTGGGCCTGAGAGAGAATGATGTCATGTGAAGACTGCTTCCTTGTATCACAAGTAGAAAGCTTGCCAAAGATTTTGAAGTAAACAAAGCTACTTTTGAAGTAAAAATTTTGCTGTAACTTGAAAATATGAAGTACACAGTTAACACTGTACACTGTGGAACTGGCTGAGACTTCTAAAATAGTTTTTTTCTTTGCAGAATAAATTAATGCAACTTTTTTCTTTCAACTTCTTGTATTAGCTCAGTTTCACAAAACATCTTAAATGTCTAGTCTGTTAAATGTGATGTGTTACATAAACCCAGTTAGATGACTGAAAATTAATCGTGCCACTCAAAACAAGTTTCTAACCATTCTCAATTTTAATAAGTAATCTGGTAACTGAAGCCTTTGTTGAACTATATGAGAATCCAAGATTCTCTAAGACATTAAAACATTATGCCTTTGCAATACAAATGCTGTTAAAAATGTCCCAAGTAAAATGTAGTAGACTATCTTGCATTTCTTTAATAGCTATCAACAGTAATAAAATGGAAAAAAAAAATCAAAAATCTGTTTCTGCAGTGAACACTGGATTAGGTTTTCAAAGCTTCCATTTTAAGGCACAAATCAGAATAATTATATTCTACTCATAGCTAACAGAGAACTTTGTGATTAACATGAACCTTACAACTCTTTCTTTTGTTAATGCTTAAAGTAGAGTTAGTGGCTTTTAAGTCTCAGCCTTGTTTAATGTACAACATGGAACTCAGCATTTATGACTTAAAAACTAACAGAAAATGTTTATCTGAAGATCACTGTTTGTGAGTAGTGATCTTGTATATTAACAGTAATATCTGAGATCCTTTCATTGAGGAGAACATAAGTCTGGTTGACTCAGTGGCCAGAGAGTAAGGGTGAACATTGACATTTAAATTCCTCTCTTCCCTGGCTCTCTTAGAGTTACACAGCAGCTTGCCTAGCCAGTCTTACTCTTTGTTTGAACACAGCACTTCTATTAGCAATGACTCCTGTGAAACCTGCCAGAGCAGTGAGGTCCCTTCCTCCCCCATGTGCATCTACAGGCCACAAGCTGTGAGTATTGTGAACTAGAATGGCTAGTTCTGCGTTATTGCAAGCTCCTTACTCTCAGGCTGAAAGATGCAGTTAATGGTACTCTACACTTTATACATTATCCATACTTTTAAGAGACCGTGAAACCACCTTTTTCCAGGGTTTCTGTATGCAGAAACCTCTGTTGTCCAGAATGAATCCAGCAGTTCGCTGAGTGGGCAGAACACATCTCTGGAATGTGTTGCACATGCTGCAGATCTGCAGGCTACATGGGCAGCATGTGCTCAGTACTGCTAACTCTTCTGGAAGTAGACAACAAACTGGAAGCATGTTGCAGAGTGCCTATACAATGAATTCCCTGGGAGGCCCAGGGCCTGTGTATACAAATTTGGGACTGGGCAGTAATTCTATGAAAACACACACAACTCTAACGCCACCAGAAAAGCAATATGGAGCACAACAAACAGGAGGGTACTTTAGCACATCACAGCTGAAACTTTTCCATAATGGAATTTGAAAGGGTCCCTGATGGAGCCAAATTCTCAGCCTGCTCCTTCCTTGACTTCTCAAAGAACTTCTCTTGAACCCGAGTGGATTAATATATATTGTGTTGACTCAGCCTGGGCAGTGGCTCTATGGGATGGGCAGTAACAAAACCCAACACTTTAAAACCACTGATTCCAAACCTTTCTTCCTTTCAGCAGATTTTTTTAAGAACCTCAGAAGTGTATGAGAGGGTCTCTAATTAGAAAGACCATCCAGTAACATAGTCAAATTACACAACTTCATGTTAAATTACAGTTTACGCACAGACAAATGCTACTGTATTTAACTAAAACCAACAAACATTAGCTTGTAGCAACATTTTGTAGATCCCAGAATCGTAACATAAGCAGTAACTGATCTGGATGCCTCCCTAGTTTCACCAAATAACTATCACATCAATACTTGAAAGTCAGTACATTAAATATCATAATAGACAATTCTTGTTTCTTTTCATAGAAATAAAAATACATCTAAGACTGGCACTAGAAATTATTAAACTATGAGGAGGGATATATTTGATGTCAGTAGAATTTTAAAAAATTTCCTGTTATTGTGACTACAGAACCTAGTCACTCCATGTCATCAAAATGTTTTTCATTTGCTGAGGCTTGGTGGGTCATGTACAGTTTTATTTATTTAAAAAAACATTATTTGCTATATTTAAGCAAATGGAAAGCAGCCATTTATTTTTAGTATCAGACTGTTTGACTCTCTTCATACCCTGCTCACCACATACTGATATATGGGCATATTACAACTGGGAAGAAGATTGGTGTGGACCAATGCATCAGCGAATAATAGGACCTTCCTTCACCAGTTCAGTCAATATGGTGAACAAAAAAAGAGCATGCTCCCTGCTTTTAATTCACTTTGATAATCAAAGCATTATAGGTTCTCAAACTACAAAAGTATGTCCACTGTGAAATTCTGACATTGTACATGTACCTGACAACCTGTCAAGTCTGATTTTTGCTTCTCAACAGCATTTCCCTCCCTCTCCAAGCACAAGTCCTCTGAGATGCAGTGAGCAATGAGCAGTGTCAGATTCTGCTGGTTAACTCTGAACAACTGATCATGGCTGTCTTGAAATCTGACCTGACTCTCCTTCCTGTGAATGCCTTCCCTCCTAAATTTTGTCCCTCTCTCCCATCATTCCTCCGGGTTTCCACATCCTCCCTCCATTTTTGGATCACTGTTCTGCTGGGCTTTACAGCCTACCCTTTTTTCACACTGAAGTCCATCTCTGGATGGTTTCTTCTTCATAGGCCCAAATGAAAACATGATTAAAAAAGATTAAAATCATGTAAAAAGCAAAACCAGGTACTTACCTGAGCATGAATTAATTTCAGTTTCTCATTTTACTCTGGCTTCAATTCTGTTCAGGAATTAATTGCTTTAAACCTTAAAAGTTCTCGAAAAATGAGGTAATCACTTCCCCACTAACAGCGTCTTACTTAGACAATTTCCTATTTATCAGCATAAGATCAGTAGTGATTTTGTGCTGCTCAGCTTTACACAGCTGGAAGAGACCTTTGGTTTAGAAACAGGTGCTTAGAGCTTTCTGCTGACCAAGTGTTAACAGACATTTTTTTGCTGACTACCCTTAACCTCCTAGCCGCTTAAGGAGCACCAAAATCACTGTCCCTCCCTAGTCTGCTCTTGTGTGCTACAAAATTTCTCTAAAAGCTTCTTATGTGAAATCAAGCCCACCTGGAGTTATTAATCCCTCCCCAAGCCATTCAACCATTCTCCAAGTCCTCAAATTCACCCTCAATACATTTTGCTAATTCCGTCTGTGCCTTGTCTCTACAAGGTTTTCTTTCACATCTATCTGTGCACAACTTTTTATGAGGCTAATGTCACCTTCCTCAGCTTTGAGATACACAATTTACAACTGCTTCTGTTCTTTCAGAATATAGATTGTTCTTTTAGCCCAACACCTCCTCTTTCTCTTGCATCCCCTCACTGGCACCTTTTCTTAGAATATCAGACATTAACTACCTTTATTTCAAGATCACAGAATCACAGAATATCAGGGATTGGAAAGGACCTTGAAAGACCATCTAGTCCAATCCCCCTGCCAGAGCAGGAACACCTAGATCAGGTCACATAGGAACACCTCCAGGCGGGTTTTTTAATATCTCCAGAGAAAGAGAACTTACAACCTCTCTGGGCAGACTGTTCCAGTGTTCCATCACCTTCATCATGAAGAAGTGTTTCCTTATATTTAAGTGGAACCTCCTATGTTCCAGCTTGCACCCATTGCCCCTTGTCCTGTCATTGGCTGTCACTGAGAAGAGCCTGGCTTGTTGTATATATATATATTTTTCCCCCTCAATTACTGTGGAGAAAATACCCACCCTCCACTTCTCCAAAAGTAACAGAACTAAAGAAAATCCACACCGTTCAAGGTAAGTGCTGTGCTATTTTTTGGTATAGTAAACAAATTGATAACTGGTTTGATTTCTTTCCTCAGAAACCGTGGGAGTTGAAATAGCAACAGAAACAATACAGGCAATTCAGCTTGTGTCTCCGGTGAACAGGACATTACAAAGGAGTTGACAATTGTCAGTGCAAGTTTTAAATAGTTTTAAGAACCTGCAGTTTCTAGTTCTTTTCAATTCAGAAATTCATTGTATTCCACAGACTCAAATAACATTTGCATGAAATGGGCTAGAAACATTTCAGAATAGTTGACTTGATTAATATTTATTAATATATTAAAGACATTACATATGATATCAGCACACATGTGGAGCAGGAATACAATATTTTACTGTTCACTGGGATTTTATTGGCCATTAACAAACACCTCTGCTATGCTGCACAGCTTGATTCTTTAGCCACCCAGGAAGGTTAGTAATAATGAAATATAAATCTTGTACATGCCCTGAAACATCTTAGTTTAATTAGAGTATGGTTCTTAAAGGGACAGCATTAGTGTCATCAACTTATTCTGGAAACCGGCACAAGATACAGATTTTTCCCTGCTATTCCATACATTTGGGCCACCTGGTATGCACAGATACAGTACTCAGCTCTTCTCCGGCTACCCAGATTTGTAACATGAAGCCCATGCAGATGAGTGTGGCAGGAGTCACTCACTCTGACTCCCTTACTCCTTCACACATACAAAACATAAGTTGGAAGATATTCGTAAATTTTTCAACAGTGACAGGAACTTGCAATAGCTAATTTATCTGCAAAGTACTATTCAGCTAGACTAGACTAAAAATACTGTTTGTTTTTGAAGTTTGACCATTTGTCACCTGAGCTTCAAAAAGAAATCACTGTTCTCCCTTCTTCCAGCTGCTGTACTCTGTAGATGATGGGAACTATTTGAAGTTTTACTTTTATTTTAAAAGCTTAAGGCAAAATTCTACTCTCAGATCTGCAGAGAACATCACAACAGAGATCTTCTGCCCTCCTCACATGCACAGAGATAGTCTGCTCCCCTTCATCTATTGTCCTGGGAGCCACTGCCATGCAGGGAGAACACATGGGGAACTAAGACCCTTTGTACAAACCAAAGGTGCAATGCAAAAATGACACACCACCAGACCCCAAAGCTTCAGCAAACCACGCACTCTCACCTCACTCTGCTTTGCTCAGATGTGGAGGAGACGTGTTTTTAAGCAAAAATAATCATGGAATGAAGCACATTGTTAGTGAGGGGGAAAATGAGACTCCTCCATGTCCTCTGTCCAACAACTCTTCAGAAATTCAATGGAATTATGGTACTTAATGATATTATTGTACATCATTACTGGGAAAGATTCAAATTACAATCTTCATCACTATTATGTAATAATCAGCAGGCAAGGTCCAGAGCCTAAAACATACCCTTACCTTTTTATTGTATACTTGCAGGTTCCTACTACCAACCCACATTCTCTCATTGCTTGGAGAAGCTGAGGATATATAAACCAAACAGCACCTTCAGCCTGAGGGTTATAGATCTTCACAGCTACCAACAAGATTTGCAACTGTGCCACCACCGCGTAAATAGGGGTAAAAAGAAAAGTACAAGACCGGCAAGACCGGCCCTTTTTCAAGTCATAGTACACTGTGAACATGTAAAAATGGGTTTCTGAGATTTTAAGTCATTTGTACGTGCAAAAGCACCAGTTAAATTCACACCATAGCTCTAGATTTGTTTCTCCTCAAATGATTACTATATCCAATGTCCCTGTGTGGATTATTCTGATGTTGTTCAAAGATGATTTGAAATTGGACTTGTGTGTGTGACCGTGCATGCACATATGTTCTGTTGCTACACATAGAATATTTCTCAGACCAGAGGTGAAGATTGTTTTAAACCTGACTTTGCAGACAGAGAGAAGAAACATAGAGGAGAAATGATCTAACAGAGGACAAAAAGGAAAGAATATAGAAGCATTGGAGTTCTACCCAGATTTCTGGATTACAATATAATAGTCCAGTGCCACAAAAATATTTTTCTCTTCAATTTTTGGATGAATGTAATTTTAAATATTTAAAAGGGGAAGAGAATTAGAGGCTATCTATAATTGATTCCACAAAAAATATGTGGGAACTTTTTTATTTTATTGTTTTTACTTCCGGAACACCTGATCTATAAAAGTCCCTTTTTTTTAAAAAAAAAAGTATGATTAAATGTATTCTGTCACATTACACGTATTTTATCCAGTAATGGAAGACAATATTTTAACAGCACTGCTTTTGATTCACTCCAGAGAATTCAGCAGGAGTCAATTTATACTGCAAGAGAATAATGATGTACCTCAGCTCATTTTAATTTCAGTAATTGAATGAGAAATAGGAAAGCCTATTGAAAGAACTGTATTCTGGTCAAAGACTAATGAGAAAATAGTTTTGAGTCTCTGAATCAGCGGGTGTCATGGTAACAATGCATTATCGAAATCTGATTAGCATGCCCAGCAGCTTTATAAACGATAACATGCTCTTCTAATTGTATTTCTCTTTCTTTCCCTGTGATGACTTTTATATTCATAACAGGTAAGAGGTAAGGCAGCATTCTGTTTATCTCCAAGTTATACTTGTCCAGCATGTTCACAAACTCTGTGCAATTTGTCTTTCAGCAATAGAAAAATTTTCTACTATCTTAAAATAAGAAGCTGAACCTTCCAATTCTCTCCTTCCTGTTAGATATAAGTCAAATATTATTATCTTCTCTTAAATACATAAAATTATTTCTAAGGTTATACACATGAAGAGGACATTGTGAAAAATGACCATCTTAAGAAAAAGCCTCTGTTTCATAGGAGAAAGAGATGCAAAAAAAGAGTTTAATACATCCCAGAAAGCATAAGTCCTTTTTTCTTGAGGTTTTGAAAACAGAGAGGGGATTTTCTTTTATGTAAAGGATTGTGTATTTGCTAACTCATTACAGTATCAGAAATCAGAAATAAACATGAAATTAAACAGAGTACTTTTCCTTCTCATGAAGGAAAGAGCTAATATTGCTTCATAAATAAATACATTGAAAATAGAATTTTAGAGGTTTAATAATGGTTTTTTTATAAGTAAAACTCAGGTGAGTAGCTTTATTATATTAACAGTAAAGAACTCTATTACAGTTGCAGCCTCACAAATCTGATGCAAAATCATTATAACATATAGAGTCTCAGTGTTAACAAATGGATTTTTTTTCAATTTTCATCTTTATTAAGAGTAGAACGGCATTCTATTTTTCAAAAGAATGACCAAGAAATCTAGTTCATATTTGGCCTACTTCCGTGACCCCTGTAACCTAAATATTTATTTCTTGTTTTCAATGTTCACTTTCATTTATTAATTCAGCTTCAAATCTGTATAAAGACAAAGAAGGAAAGCTCATATTCTTGAGATCTCTAGGTAAACTTGAATACTCTTAGTCATAGGACAAATAATACCTAATGCAAGAAATCAGCTTTTCTGTATTATTAATAATGGAACTGTGTTACAGTGCGTGAACACAGAGAAAATAAATATGGCGAGACCTAAAAAGCTTATTACTCATTGTTACGTGCAGTGGCACGTGGACAAAGCTTAAGATGTACAAAATACTAAAAGCAATCAATCTTAAGTCAACACAGTGAAAGCCAGAGGAACATTTATGTACATGTTTGGAAATTCAGCAGAGAGCGCGGGGTTACACTGAGAATAGAAAGTCATCAAAGTGCGCCAGTGAACGAAGAAAGAGCAAACAAGTACTTCCCAGAAGGGATTAGTGCTAGTTCGGGGGACTGTTTGCACTAACCTTGGATGGAAGCAGCAGCCCGAAAGCCAATCAGTGTGACCTTCACCTGTCACAATGATGTTCCCATCAGGTAAAGCCCACGTTTTCCAGAGGTGGTCATCACTGCCAGTTCTAAGATGTCTTTTGGGGGATGTAAAGCCAAGATACAACAGACAAGAAAGGCAGATTATATTCTCTGTCCTTTTCATTTTATGTGAAATACACAACAGTGTGATTCATTTAACTCAGGGCAACAGCTACAGAAGACTCTGATTATGGATGGACTGAGCAAGCAGTGGTGTTCACAAGAATTTAAAATAAATGCTATGTAGATGAGTTTCTGCTGCTACTGAAGAAAACAACAAAACATGACTGACTTCTGTGAAGCCAGATCTATTTTCACCATGTCTTGAAGTTCCAGTTGATTAGAAGACTCAAATACATTTTAAAATACTTTGTTAGATTATATTCTTTACAAACATGTAATAAGGTAACAAAGGAACAAGCTGTATCAATATGAATCCCTTTTTCCCATACCCAAAATAACTTCACAAGCATTGGGTTGTCAGCCTGCTGCTGAGGGCCAAAAGNCCAGAGGTCTAAACTCTCCTAACACTGAGAAGTAACTCAAATGACAGTCCAGGAACTACTGTCTTTGCCATCACTTCAGAATCTATTCAGTGGGACGAGGCTAGAAAATCTATTTCAATTCTATACTCAAAATGCGTTATATGTTTTCATTTTTTATTATGTAGCACACTGGGATATAATAGAAATCATACACTTATCACACACCTATACTGAAAACTTGGTTTACTTTTGATTTGGCAACTGCTGTGCAGCTTAAAATGGATCCAGGGAAGAAAATAAATCTGTTGGGAAGATAACAAGTTGTGTATTTCATACGGATTTGGTTATTTGATTTAAATTATTGTAATGCTTTACTATTTGTGGAACATCAAAAAGTATCTAGGAGTTGACTTAAGTCCCAGGAGTAGATTATTTAAATAGATTAAATCTGGAGTTCAGCATCAAAATGCAACAACGGGGAGAGGAATCATAACCTGTGTGTGCACCTATTTCAGTTGTGCATCAAAGCCAACAGTTTACAGAAAAAAACTCTTTTAAGAATGAGAGTAGAGAAGGATGATGCTAAGCACCTAAATTGGAAGAAAAGAGAGGTCGTAGAAGGTACTCTATTATAAAAATATCTTTTTTCATAGTACCTTTCTCCTGCCTGCACTCAAATTATTTCATAAAACCAGAACCACAGCCTCTACTATACTGAGAAAAACAAGTCCCCCTTTCAAGTCCATACTAAAAAGATACTTATGTCAACTAGATTTTAATCAGAAAACACCTCTGTTGCAATTTGAAGGCACAGTCTCCAAAGATTCTTGCAGATTCATCAAATTAATTCATTTGCTTAGCCACGTAGCCTGCATTTTCCCCATTCTGTAGTTTCTTAGAGAGAAAAAAATATCTTTTCTACCTTTGCCTAAAGAAGAGAAAGTTCCTTTGCATTTATACAGAGAAGAGGAATGAGGCTATTTAAATTGTCCAGAGATGCACAGAGAGCAACTGTATCACTTAGATTGGCCACAACAGATACGTAGAAGAGCAAGGAGGGAATAGAGATAAAAAACAAGAATTAAAGGCTGAATGAAGGCACACCAGTGGCCTGCAAATTACAGGACGAGAACAACTGTCCCAGAATCCCTTTACCACCAGAGACTTCAGAGACACCAAAAACACACTGCTGTTTTCTGCAACATGCATAGGCACATAACATTGTTATTCTGGTGACTGATAAAAAGGAAACCAGCTTCACAGAAAAATGAGCAAGCTCATAACTAAAATTGATCCATCAGAGCTGATACACAGTCTTCTCTCAGCCTCTAAAACATAAAGGACCTTCCTCACCAGCATGCACCTGGTCACACACCACAGAGGAACAGTATCAGCTCAGGAGTATCTTTAGTGGATAGCAACAACATCCTCTGGATGTACGAAAGGAACGGCTAAGGAAAAAGAAACAAAAGTGGGCTTGGGAAGACTACAGAGGGAGGAGAGGACATCTGCTGCAAAATCTCTGACCGCACATGCTACTGCAGGAAGCTTAATCACTGATTCAGGTATGTCTACGATGCAGTTAAAAGACTGGATGTTTCAGGTTTGGGAACAACTCTACCTTTGTGTTACTTGGAGAAAACAAACACGTGAATAGCTTGTTTGTTAGTCATACAAATACAGCTTACGTTTTATCTTGATCTAGTTCAGATACTACAGATACCTTTCCTATTTTCCCTCCAGATATTTCTACTATTAGTTGAGTGCATGCCTGCTGTGAAGACTGTCCATCAGTTCTCTCTCTTACATTCTTCCTAAATATCTGCCTTCTCAGTTTTCAAGATATGCTAGTCTTACTTAAATCACCTTCAGTCCACCTTTCCCTCAAAGATAAGTTAATCCACTAGCTTCCTCCAGATCCTGACTCTCTGAATAGTCCTTACCCACTTGCCTACAGTTGCAAGTTGTGTTCCTAAATCTCAGCTGCCAAGAACATTTTTCCTGTCCTTAACCCTCCCAACACACTTCCAGTCCAATTTTTGAAATGTCCAAACTTCTTCAGTGACTACAGGTTCTCAAAAAGCTTTGAGACGATCCATGAAGTGAATTTCATATGGAAGAAAATGTCTTGCCATCAGTAGGAAGCCCACAAGTTTACTTTTCACAGGCTTTTCTTTTAATTGAAGAGATCTTCTAAAATGCTGCTGCTATCCAATGTGTTGGTTTTTTTCTCCACACCACTTTTACAGCCACACAGTAAACACTATTTAATTAACAGAACATTTGTGACATAACCACTGTTGAGCTGCTTCTGAGAAAGGGAAGCCCATTCATCCAAAAGGTGTTCTATATGGAACATTAATTAGGCACTCTTGTCTTCATTTCTGGCAATCCAGCATTGTATAGATTTTTGCTTCATCTCTGTTCACAGGGTCTAATTATTTCCAGCACAGAAGACTTTGGGTAGATTGGAATGAAAATCAATGGCACATGTGTGATAGGAACATTGGTTTTCTCATTCTCCTCCTCCTCTTCTAGGATAGAAGTTGGATCAGAGGAAACGACCAAGAAAAAAAAAAAAAAAAAAAAGCAAAAATTCTCAAAGATTTCCTGCTGTTGACTATGTAAATAGCCATGTTCACACAACTTATTCTGACATTATAAGTTATTCTTATCTCTTCAGCACTTGCCATGATAGATATATAGCACTCCCAGTAATTTGCTTTTAAGACAATCATTGATTATTTTAATTTATTTTGACTGACTCATAAATAAAAGGATAATATCTTCAGATGCAAAATACTTCCAGTCTGGGCATGTACTACATTTAATCATTCCACACATATAAAATCAACCTTCAGGTTAAAAAGTGTAAAATCCAAAGCTATCTGCATAACCTTAAGAGTGTGTTTGTTTTAATACAACCACTATCTGCAGGGGAGATTTCAGTTAGATACAAAGAAAAAAATTTGTGGCAATAAGGTTTCTAAAGCACTGGAACTGGTAGCCATTTATTGAGAGCTGTTAAAGCTCTCAGCACTCCTATCAGGTATTATCTAGGTAGATTACTTCCATCACGATTAGGAGAATGGTCCAGCTTGTGTTGAGGTTCCTTCAAGTCCTAAGGTTCCTACTGAAGCGTGGTTCATTTGATGCCCAAAATAGACAGTTTTTACATAAGAAACACAATTATAAAATAATAAAAGCGTCATCTCAAACCTTTTCTGCAGTGTAACAGCAGCCAAACCTAATTGCATACATGCAGGACAGTTAGACATTAAAAAAAACCTTGTAATTTTAAAGTAATTTTAGTGGCAAAAATATTTCACAGAATCACCAAATATTCAGCCTTTTTACTAGCTTCCTACAGATCTCAGGAGACTGCAGGAATAGGAGTCCAGAACTAAAAGCTTAACCTAAAAAGTCTCAAAATTATTGTAAATGCAAAATTAATGACAAGCTTAGAACTCTTTAACTGACTTATCTAGCCTCACCCAGTTGCCCTGTGGCAGAAATATGGATAAAATCCAGTTTTCACTGGTTTCATATATAGGAGTTCTACAGAAAAATATGGTCTCAATATAGACAAGATTTAGCTGCCAAATTCTAATATAGCATTGTACTGAATATCACTCGCAATACGTAATTTTTAGAACCTCATTATTTGATCAAATTTATTTGCATTCCTGAATACTGGCAAAGAGGATTGTTGTAAATGCCAGTAGCTGCTTTCAGACCAGAAAGCTTTTCTGCTGCACTTCCTGATCCAAAATATGAGAGCAGCAGAGCTCCTCCAAGATTTAAAAAAAACAAACACACACATTTTTCTTGATTACAGAAGCATTTTAGCTAAAATTTTCTTACATAAAAATTCAACCTTACTCAGATACCTAGCACAGGAAAATTTGGTCTGAGTCATTACATTTCAATGAAGTTATAAATGCCTGAAAAATTCAGTGTTCTTACAGAAACTGTTGGGAAACCACAAGTGTTTCTTCCTCTACGATCAGACTTTCTAGATGTATTGGAATGGAAAAGTAGAGTGGGTTTTGAAGGCAAGGACATGACAGGAACTAAATTCTAGAGGACAGCTACCAATTATGGCCTCAAGCAAGAACAAGTATGTGCCTAAATATGAGGACATCAATGGCCCTACTGAAATCAGTGATGCTGTTCGCACGCATACATTTAATTATATTGCTGGACTTTTTCCTAAAAATATCTAAAGAAATTTTTAAAACTGAGATACTATTCCAGTCCCAATTTTGCTGATCACTGAGACCCAAGACAAATTAGTGAAATCTTTAGGAACTGTTTTGTGCAGATTGCACATTAAATTATTTTTCTCTACCTGCTGTATTTGAAAAAGCTTTTGAGGCAAAACACCCACCACTATCCAGTTAGGTCACAGACTGCTCTGTGTGGAGGGTCAGCTCTACTTCTTCACCTCTACAACCGCACTCCAAGAATCTAATTGTAATCAAGGTTGATCTCTAGAATTCTGACAAGAGGTGGAAGACCACACACACACAAAAAAATATCAGATGAAGAGAAAGCTCAATTATTACCTCATGATGGACCAGAAGGTAATAGCTGGCAGTCAGGAAAAGCCCTTCTTTTTCTCCTTATAAGTAGAAAGGAAGCAACAGGAAAGCATACAGTTAATGCCTTTGTTTGCAACATCTTTTGGTGTATCTTTTATTTGCCTCCTTACCTAATTAAGGGCAGCATGCTGGGGGTGAGAATAAGAAAAAACGAAAGCAAATAGAAGCATATTATGGGGGTGGTAGAAAGGGAGGTGCTGGCAGCAGAGGGGCTGTCTCCTGTCAGGAGAGGTGGGGGCTGTCCTGCACCAGGCACAGCCAGGTCCAGTGGGTTCTCACCGGCACCACCAGGGACCCACCACAGGAAATGGTGGAGCCTTATCAATGACACCGGTTGCACCTCTGGGAAAACATATTGAAGAATGAGCAGGAAATGGGGGAGAGAGAGGAGGAGGGAACAAAAAGAGTTAGAAACAGCAAGGTCAGAGAAGCAGACGGAGGAGCTCCATGGTGCAGGAGCAGGTCATCGCCTGCAGCCAGCCCATGCTGGAGCAGATTTTCCTGACAGGAATGGAGAGCCCATGATGAGAGCCCATGATGGTGCAGGCTTTTTCTGAAGGAAAAGGCCTGTTCCAAAGGAAGGAAAAAGGAGCAGCAGAAAGAATGTGCTGTGAACTGACCATGTGTCCCCCGGCCCCGGATGGGTTGAGGGATCTGCAAGGAAGAGAGTAAAGGGGACGTGGGGAACGGTGCAGGAGGAAAGGTGCTATTCTCACATTTCCCTTTGTTTCTTACTATCCAAACCTATTTCAATTGACAATAAATGAAATAAATTTTCCCTGAGTCGAGTCTGTTTTGCCCATGACAGTAATTAGTCTTTATCTCAAGCCATGCCCTTTCTCAGCCTATTTTCTCCTCCTACTCTACTGTGGAGGGGGAGTGAGTAAGCAGCTGGGCGGGCATTTGGCCCTCACCTAAGATTAACCCACCAATAAATTAAAACTAAACACATCACAAAAGTCTAATAAATCATTTTGCCCACTACAAACTTATCCTAATACGTATTCTTTGAACTAGATCTCTCTAATATAGTTATTTCTTCCACCTTTTTATCTTTGCTAGAGTTATCCAGTCTCACCTGCCAGCATACTTCAGCAATAATTATAACCCTGACATTTAATTCAGGGTTTTATTATGCAAAGATAGCATAACTGAAAAGCTTTGCATTCCCGTTTCAGGTCTTAAAATTTATCTTTTCATGACAAAATGGAAGAGGGAAAAATGCTTTCAAAAGAGAAAATAAAAGCTAAAACAAATAAACAAAAGGATAAATAAAAAAAGCACAAGAATAACATAAGTAGGGGAAAATACCCATAGCACAAAGCTCATACATTTTGTTTCATTTATGTAAATGCCTGTCTGGAAGTCAGTGATAGATCTCACACAGAGCAAGGTTTAAAAATCTCTGTCCTGCCTAGTGAAATTCCTGGCTGCTTCCCAAGCTCCTATGACTAAGGATTTGGAAGGGAGAAAACTTGCCAGGATCTCAACATACCTGAAGCTTACCTTCTAGACTACCCAGTAGAGCTTAGAAAAGAATTGTCTGATAGTATGCCAGAAACTTAAACTCTAAGAGGCCAAAAGACTTAATAATTTACAGTGCTAGCTAGTTTACTTATTCTATTCACCATACATGCAAAATCTTCCATCTTTAGCTGTATAGCAGTAGCAAATATTTACTTTGTGAAGAAGCAAAATAACTTCACAAGATAATTTCCCAAAACTAGTCCTCAACAAAAAACAACTTCTGAATGTGAACACTCCATACAACACACAATGCCTCCACAAATAACTGTAATACACACATCATTATAACTCACAGATACAGACATAGTTGCAGTTATAAATTCATAATATCCATTTTGTTATGCTGTCTTTGATCACTTTTTTTACCCAGGCTGTGTGCAATTATTAAAATACACTAATTTGTATTCGCTGAGTGTTGTAACCTGCCTTGGCTTTATCCATTCAATCTGATTATGTACATGTTGGGGCAGTCTAAAATAATTTTCTTCTAGCAACAAAGTTTGTCCCTGCATCGAATCTTAGAAAAATTTCAAAACTATCCTGTTGATCTGCATGTGTTTTATTTAGGTCTCAGTCCTTTGAAGATACATGCACATTCTTAAATTATGCACTGCCAGGAGTACTGAAGATTTCACAGCATATTAACTTAAAAACATACAAAATTCTTTTCAAGACAGAGTCCTTAATGAGATCAGAGAAAGAGGATTTTTATGGAACCTATACAATAACATGCAAATTGCTTATGTCATTATAGTCTTGTGTGCTGTGAACCTCTGCAACCTAATGAAACACCTTTTATCTAAAATGCATGTAAGTAAAGACTGGCATGAATCTAAATCACTTCTTAGAGAATCTTTACTTATTCATTCCTTCCTTTTGCTTACAAGGTTGTTGATAATTGTTGGTGGCCAAAAAGAAAAAAGAAATCACTTAGTCTACAATGTCAGCTGTTACACATTACAGAAACAACACATTTCTAACCTGCCTTAAACCAAAGCAGCAGACAACTAACAGGTCTCCACATTACTTCACATAGAGAGCCACTGTCTATCTGTAATCTGCAGAACCTGTGTGGGTTTTTTGTTTGGGTTGGGTTAGGTTTTTTAAATTTAAATTTTCATACATTTCAGATGATGACAAAGCTGTGAACAAAACAACAGACATTTAAAATAGCCTCGGGTATTTTTGGTAAGACTGGGGGTGCTTTAAAAAAAAACAACAACAACTAACTCAGGAGCCTTTTCCTGTGATTGCAATAGCTCACAAGCTCTTATTTCTGCACCAATTTGCAGAGCTTAGTCAATTTACTAGGTACCCTGTGTACTTTAAGGAGAATCAAGTCAAAGAGAGGATGAAAGTAGCAACAAGCAAGTAGATACAATTAACATGTTAAAATATCGGTGTCCCTTCCTAATATCTTTCCTGTGGAGTGAAAACTGTACTTTCTCACCTGCAATTACTTACATCACGATTCATACTGCCCATCTCCATGTAACCGATCTTTTACTATCACTTCTTTTATTAAATATGCTAAATTACTTTGTTTCAGGGAAAGGCAGTCCCACATGAGTATTAAATGACAGCATTCAAAATAGTATGGAAACAGGATTAGCTTAGATCTGCAGTCTTGAAGCCATTTCTGAAAGAGATTGAAGCTCACAGGACAACTCTCTAGAGCAGCAAGGAAGAGGCTGTACATAACCAGGTTTAGACCACACACAAAACTTGGCAAAGGAACAGCACATATATTTTTACATTGCACCTGTGATTGTGAACAACTTCAGAGGCAAAGAGACAAAAGGAAAAGCAATGAAGACAAACGTGCATAAAACGTTGTTGCCTATTTTTTGACCTGCGCATTAGGTACTTGTTGGGTACTGAGATAATAGCTTGCCTCCCTTCGTAATGAAAGACAAACTGCTTTTCTAAGAGGCAATTTTAGCTTGACCAACTTGAAAAGATGCAGATTGCTTTTGCAAAAGCTTCTACCTGTGCCCTGGTCTGAATTAGTTTTCACCATTACTGTTAGCAATTCCTAGTCTTGTGTTGCATAGCAGCTTTTTCACAGATGATTAGGAGCAGTGTTGTGGTATAGAAGAATTTGGAAAGAAAACTACTTGAAACTTGCCAGTTGGTAAATTCTGTTAAATTATCAAGGTTGATAAAAGAAAATATTTAAAAATATAATTTGGACCTAGAGCATCAAACTGTCAAGTCACATTTCTAAATTAACAAGAAACCAATGCATTAACTTTTCAAGGTCAGTTCCCCTCCAGTGTTTCTTTCTCACTTTTGAAGGTGGGAGGGGTACTATGCTCTGTGCTCGATTTCAGTACTGTAATGCTGAAGAATGCTTCCATCAACAGGATTAATGAAAACTCTTGTGGGAAGAAAATTGCATGAATAAATAGTTCCTTCATAGTTAGGACTAAGAGGCAAACTCAATTACTATAAATAATCTGCTTCCTGTGACGATCTTCGTAACTCGACATATATGTATGAGAGAGAACAGGATTTCAGTTTCAGAAAGGATCACAGTAATTCTCAAGTCCTGTGATCCCCAAGTTGTAGGCTGCAGCCCCTGGGTGACCTGCAAAGCTCTGCTGAATACCTTGTCTACCCCAACAGCTGCACAATTTTCCCACAGAAGGAGGCCATTCAAGTCTTCCATGATGTTTCAAGAGAAGGACTTTCAAGCTATTTTCTCTACTCTGATCTACACAGAATTACAGAAACATACACTGAAAGGCATCATTTAGCTTACCTTTTGGTACCGAAGGATTGTATAGACTCACCCAACACAGGTCTGTATAACTTTTCCTTGAAAAGGAGGTTCTACAGTAAGGTGGCCCTAAAGCACCTCTAGGTGGCTTTTTCTGGGATTCATACTTCAAAAAGCATTTTCTAAAATGCAATCCTCATTACTCTGAATGCAAATTCCATGGAATTCTCTTAACTCTTCTGTCAGGGTACGGATAAATATTTCTTTGTACTCTTTGTCTTAAAATCTTCATATATCAGATGGTTGTATTAACTTTGTCTTAGTCAAACTCAGTTCTCTTAAATGATCCAGTATTCTAAACATTTGAAGAAGTCATGATCAAACATATACAATATATAAACTCAGACCTCATGAACTCTAATTTGGAATAATTACCCAACATTTTATACACCACATCCCATTTCACACATTCCAGAATTACATTTCCCTAGTTTACAACAGCAATGCATTGCAGACTTTGTTACCCATTTTCTCTCTTGACAGGTATTCCCTACCTTGTATTTGCATATCTGAATTCTTTTTCCTAAATGTATCACATAGCACTTCACTTTATTGAATTTAATCTTGCTGATTTCAGACCATCTCTCCAATTTGCCAAGTTTATTTTGAATGCTGATCTGATACAGAAAGGTATTTGCAAGTCCTCACAGCTTGGTGCCATCTACATATTTTATAAGCTATTCTGTATTCCATCACCTTCACTGTTAATGAAAACACTGAATGGAACTGATTTCCTAAGCAATTTCTGAAGCTGAAATACAGGCTGTGAAGTTCAACCAAATGATTCCCGTGCCCAAGCCACTATACTGTTTTTGTCCTAAAACTTACCTTTTAGAAAGGCACACAATACATATTTAAAACCTTAAATCTAAGAAAAGCCACCGTTTGCTCTGCTGAATTGTTGCAATAGTTAATTATACTCTGCCTACTTTTGCAGAACTTTACAATCAGGCCAGCTTCACTCTCCAGCTGCATATCATACTCTGTTTATTACATCAGAGAGAGAACACCCCTGGAAAAGATTGACTTCTAGACTTAGTGAAACAAAGTAATGCTGTTTTAGGAGAATCAAGTCATATTTTTTGTTTGCGGTTCCTGGCTCTACTATGGAATTATGTACAATCACACGCAGAAAAGGAGTACCCTGCTGGGCAAAGCTGAGCCTTTTAAGACCACGTAATTTCTAGAATGCTATGTGACATTTTACATATTTTGACAAATTCTCTCCCCTTCTTCCCCTCCGCCCTCCAATTTGCTATTCATAGGCAGAAAACAAAGCTCTTCACTATGGAAAACAACCTTAGAGAGACCCAAATCCACATTTCTTTACAAAAACTAGGGATAGTTCTCAGGATTTCCTTCAACTTCCAGCATGTGCAGCAAGAAAGAAGTTGGGATAGAAGAAAACCAAGACCTCTTCATTCTGCTTTCCCACCCTTCTCTCAGACAAATTCCATTTATACTATTAAAACCTTAATATTATAGCAATAAATTCAACATTTACATTTTGAAAGAAAAAAAAAAAAGGACAACATTTCATGTAATGAACATCGCCCACACACAGAATAATAATCTTCATGGTCAAATCTCTGCAATTGCCACATATTCCTCTACATTCTCCTAGATCCAAAAACTGTAACACACCAGACCCTGTTAATTCTTCCGTAAACTATTTCTAGCCTTTGTAAAGTATAAAGAATTTGAAACTATGTAAACCTATCCATATGAAAAATTATTGCTGGTAAGCATGAGCCTGTCTGACATATATCTGGTAGCCTTATAGTCAAGTTGTAGTAGTTATCTGAAAAGGATTATCTGAAAGTTGTCTTAATGTTAAAAATGTGATGCTTTTCAAGACTTACTGGTATCTACAGAGCAAAGCTCCAAAAACTCAGTCTCATGCAAAATACAAATTTTCAATTCAAAGCATACTTGGAATAAAATGCCTTTTCCCAAGTTACATCCAAATGAAAATTATGGGATTCCAGATTTCAGTTTGTCATCTTTCTTAGCATCCTCACCATCTTCTAGCATTCACAGACTCCAGTTGAATGTTCAAGCAGTGGTTCTAAATCTCATGATGGTCCCAACAGCTGACATTTTCTGCTGTGCCATTGAGTTAGTCTATTAACTACCTTGTACCTAACCTCATTGCACATAGTATCACGCTACTGTATGATCAAAAAGACTTTCTATCCCTTCATGTAACCATTTTGTTAACTGTTGTTATCTGTAGTAAACATCCAAAAGCAAGACTCCTGCAAAGACAGTGCTTATGTAAACTGTGCTAGAAGGAAGGGTAAAGAGATGCACACAACTAAAATGATGGCTTATTTTCAACAACCCCAATAACAATGTTATATAAATACATACACGATTTATAACAATACTAACCACAAGAGTCTGCATTTATCCTGCTTTCAAATGACTTTCAATTCACTTCAAACTGGGCTATAATGAAGAATAAGGATCAGTCTCAAAAGATGACTGCTACTTTCTTCAGTTCTCATTAGCGAGAAGCAATGAAAACATACTTTTAAACTACACTATACAGTTCTGCTGCTGTAGCAGGAAAAAGAGGGAGAAAGTTGCTTGTCATAACGCTATGATACTCTTTCATCGCTCCAGTGGAAAGAAACGTAGTGTCTATATATAGAAAGATATATGGTTTTCTAAGTGCTTGGTATCCTATGTCTGAGTCTTAAAAGAGCTAAAAACATCTCAGCTCCACTTTGTCACCACCATGTCCTGCAGTATGTGCATCACATACTTGTTTATGAATAAAAAAACCCCAAGACTCCTAAACCTTGGTTTGCAGACCAATACTAGCCCACAGACAGCGAAGGACCTCTGATAATCTGACCAAATACTAGCAAAGAAACCAAGAGCGATTTTTCTAAGTTGTGTTTTTTTTAAATATGTAAGTGTTAGTGTGTATTGAGTTTGGCTGAGATGGAGATAATAGCAGCCCTCACCCTCATAGTGCTGTGCTTTGTATCAGTAGACAGAAAGGTGTTGATAACACACCAGTGATTTAGCTACCACTGAGCAGTTCTTACACAACATCAAAGCTCTTTCTCCAACATTCCCCCCTCACCAGTAGACTCAGGGTGGGCAAGATCTTGGGAGGGGACACAGCCAGTACAGCTGATCCCAACTGACCAAAGGAATATTCCATACTGTACGTCATCTGCTCAGCAATAAAAACTAACAGAAATGAGGAGGAGAGGCAGAATTTGTTATTAAAAAGTTTGTCTTTTGCAACAACTGTGGTGTACGCTGAAGTCCAGCTTCCCAGGAAATGGCTAGACATCACCTGCTGATGCGAAGTAGAAAATAAATCTTTGGTTTTGCTTTGCTTCCATACGTGGTCTTTGCTTTTGCTTTAATAAACTGTTTGTATCTTGACCCATGAGGTCTTTTCCATCTTATTTTCTCCTTTCTTCTCCATCCTGCTGAGGAGGGGAGTAACAGAGCAGCCTGGTGGGTACCAGGTGTCCAGCCAAGGTAAATCCGCTACATACTTTATCATTAAGGTGCCAAAGGTCTATAAATGAGGAGAGAAGATTCTGGTTATTTTTGACATGAGAGAGACTAGACTTACAGGAAATATTATTATGCTATCTGTTCTGTAAAAAAATAATGATGTCTTTAAATGATGTCTTGCACAAGTCATTCAGAAAAATCTCATGTACACAGTTGCAAGATTTGCTTCTGATGAAGGAAAACTATAAAATATAACCTCAAATAATAGTTTCTTTGATATAGTAAGTGTATCTGTGTTGCTGCATATTTTTACCAAGACACTAGAGTTTTAGTGAACAGATTCTGACACATTATACATGAGATGGTGCCAACACCTGCTTTAGAGAACCCTTCTGGATGAAATGTTAGGATATTCATTGTCGAGTTTGTATTTTTCAGCTGTACCTATATGCCCGACATCTCTATAATATCTCCAGAAAGACCACACAAGGGGGTTTTTTGAAGCAAAAATCCTAGTTCTTCTAAACTCAAAATACCAGAGCATGTTGTAATACTAAAAATAATCCCTTTGAACTAACTAAAACTCAGCAATCTAAAACCTAATTCTTGATCAGCTTTACAAAAAGTGTTGATCAAGTGTAGGATGTATTAGCTTTATTATACGTTCTAATTTTAACATCTGTATAATACTATTTACATTTGATCAATATATACTGCAGACTGACCCCCGCATGCCTATTGCAAGCTCGTTATTATTGTAAATTTAAGAACTGCTAGGAAGTAGAGAGTGCAACAGAACTCTACAGTCTATCATAGGAAAAAAAATCAGCAATATGGTAATTCTAGGAGTGCAAAATGCAGTTTAAAGACCAATGCTGGCAATTATTCCACGTAGTAGGAAAACTAATGAGGCACATCTTAGGTTAGTTTACTGTAATCCTAAAAGCACTAAATATCATTTCTTATGTAAGTTTTTTTTAAGTAGATTGCTTAAAGTAACAACAATGCAAAAGATTCTGCTCTAATGGTACAAATGCAGAACTGTAAGAGTTTAAGGCAACATTAAATCAGAAATTACATGGACTATTTTTATTATAATTAATTACACCAATGTGGTGGGATACTTCACATCATATGAGCTTCAATTTTAATATTAATATTGTTTTATTTTATAATAAAAACCCATCTAATTTAAAAAAACCACACCACAAACAAATAGCAATATCCACTTGACAGAAGCCTCAAAAAAACCAAACAAACAATACATTTTTCAGGGGAGCCACTCTACATAAGGCTATATACTCATCTAAAAGAAGCCTCATCAGTTTCTGTACCATGCAGAGTGAAAAAGGAAGCAATCTGAGCATGAAAAGCTTAAGCTTTCTATATTAAAATGGCAACTGTACAG